>JAJMAQ010000008.1:0-438910 GCA_030564945.1 Saturnispora ahearnii | reverse complement strand
TATTAATAGTCATAATTACTAATTTGTTCTCAAAACATAATTAACTTAATTGTAATAAGTATATTTATTAAAACCATTAATTGAGTCTGCATTTAATTTGACATGTACAGAGTATTAATAACGAATAAATTGAAAATGTGAAGGAAGCATGGTTTTGACTAAAGAAAAGTGCGTTAAAAAATATTTTATAAAGTTGATTAGTTGAGTGAACTACTGATATTTCAAACCTTGTAATACAGGACCTTCCAAAAATCATAATATGACTGGGTGGCCAAGCTGGTTAAGGCGTGCGACTGTTAATCGCAAGATCGTGAGTTCAATCCTCACCCTGGTCGTTTTTTTTCACTTTTCCTACCCTATTTTAAGATTTAGTTGTCTATAAATGGATATTGAAATGCTAAACACCTTTTTAATATAGACTAATTCTTTTTGATCGCTCGCATCGTTTAACTAAACAGCTATAACCCTAGTTATGTTTGATATTTTACGGTATATTCTAAATTTCAAAATATTCAAAAAAAATTTATATTAAAAATTTATATTTAAATTGTACTTTATAGTGCTCGTCAAATATATTAAATCTTCAGTAGTAAAAAATACCTTAAGCTTTTAAGTTAGTGATTTAACTTTTAATTTTATAAAAAACTGACAACAGCTGTATATAGCATTAAATCCCTTTTCCTACTCTTTGTGAAATATATCTATATATATAAAAGAGAAATAACCCTTAGTGGTTATGTCACAGATTACTGAATTACAGAAGACAGCTAATGCTGAATTAGAAAGTCCAAGTATAGGTTAGGCCGTTCTAATTATGCTATCATTAGATATCATTGAAGTGACTATCATCTTGTGAGAGAGAACCATATCTAATCTATAAGGTAGAAATTGAAATAGACAGTTGAGGTACTAATTCTTAATCTTTTATAGTTGTACTTTAATAAAATATCGATTTAAGTATCTAACTTAGGATTTACTCTTTCATTCAATACTAAGCACCATCTTTTGTCAATGGTTTCCTCCGACAAAAACTAATATGCAATTAATTACATAATTAGTGGCCTTTGTGATTTTATCCGCGAGAGTTAAATTCATTTCTTTGTAATAAGATGGCAGTAGAGTTTAAAAACCCATGGATGGGTGTCGTAATCCCATCAGTCTTAATCTCTTATCTTCATTTATCAACATATTATTTAATGTATTGGGATTACAATGTCCCAAAGATCAAATTATATTTACTTAATGGATTGGGATTTATGATTTATCTATCATATTATTTAGCAATTGTTACACCAGCTGGATCTCCAATAAGGGATTTTAAACCAAGAACCGAATTAAAGGGGAGGAGAACTTGGATTAAATACTGTGCTAAATGTCAGAATTATAAGCCGGAACGCTCACATCATTGTAGAAGGTGCGGTAAATGTGTTTTAAAAATGGATCATCATTGTCCCTGGACAAATAATTGCATCGGTTATCAAAATGCTTCTCACTTTACTAGATTTATCTTCTGGATTGTCGTCACCGTTGGTTATGGTTTTTATTATTATGTTGAAAGATTAATTAATCTTTTTAAATTGAAGGACCTACCTGCGTACCTGATCAATCCAGTAACATTATCAATGACTATTATCAATTTCCTTTTAACTGGATTTGTATTTTTAACAGTTGGTATATTGTTATTAAGAACAGTTTCCCAAGCTCTTAGTAATAAAACTACTATTGAAGATTGGGAAATGGATAGAATTCAAGATAAATTCTTTGATGATGATTTTTGGTTAACTGTTAAATCTAATCACGCAAGGTTTCATCCAGATGAAGGAGATTTCCCTGAACTTACTTCTTGGAAGGTCAATTATAGGGTTTTGAAGAAGGGAACTAACGTTCCATTAAATTTTACTTTTGAAGATTTCATTTTGCCTTACGACTTAGGTTCAAGTTATGCTAATGCGATTGATTCCTTTGGTTCTATATATCAATGGTTATGGCCATGGGGTGGTCCAAATGGTGATGGTATGAATTTTATTATTGATGCTTTGGACGAAGATCAATTGAAATTACCATTCCCACCCGATGGCGCTGACTATGATCCATTGAATGGTGTCATCACTGAAAAACCAGAAAGAGACGAAGAAAATGAAATTGTTGTTAAAACATGGTCTAATTACTTCGGTGAAACTTTGAACGATTTTGGTGTTGCTTTAGAAACAGAAAAGAATTGATTAAAATTAGAAGATCCAATCAACAATGAAGAAACATATTCATTGTTAGTTAAAACTACCTTTCAAGCGAACTTTATAGAACATATAAAAAGACATAAAACAATTCAAACTATATTTAGTAAGGAATAAACAAAAAATAATATAAGAAGAAGGTCAAAACTTCCAAACAAAAAAAACGATAAATTTGAAATCATTATAGATTGAATTTCATACGTGTACAATAAATTACAGAGAATTATTCAATTCTTTTTAGTAGTAATCTCTATTTAAGAAACTGGATGTTTTGTTTCAATTGAATTTTCCTCCTGTATAACTTTTTCAATTGCAACTTCAGTTTCTCCGTCAACTTTCTTTTTAACTTCACTGGCATTCACAACCTCATTCTCAGCTATATCAGTACCTTTGTTTTCAGGTTGATCAATTTCCTTTTCGTTTTTCTTATCAAATTTCAAATATTCATCTGGCCCTTGTTCAAATAAAGCTTTAACTTTGTCATCGGCAATCTTTAAAGCTTCTATTGAACCAAGGTCACCAGCAACACCCATACTACCATTGATAACTTCAGTCAATTTAGCCAATCTAACTTCTTCTGACGCTTTACTATTGGTATTTCTTGTAAATAAGGAGTCTCTAATAAATAAATCATAAGTATCTGGATCAAATCTCATTCTATATGTATCCATATCAATTTTGACACTGAGTTTAGATTCTGACACACCATTGATCTCATCTTCATCATCATCATCTTCTAATTGCGATTTTAAAAATGGCAGCTTGATCCTTGATGCATCAATACCTTCGGTTGGATGAGACATTGAGTAACTGGTTAAATAATAATTCCACTTTCCCTCCTTTTCTTGAGATTCATCACTAATAGTCAAATCATCTAACGCTAAGAATGTAATACTTGTCACCTTTGCTTCACAGTCATATGTTATTTTGAACATATTTTCATCTGGATTCATAAAGTTTCTAACTTCAATTCTATACATAATTTGGTCCTTAGCGCTAGTTTTAACTTGTTGGCGATCCTTCTCCATCAGTAATAAAATCTCACCACATTTGTTATCAGACATTAAATTATGAATGAATTTAACAATGTTGGTAACGACTCTATCAATTGTAAACATCTTGTAAGCTTTATTACTAAATCCTTCTCTTAAAGCTTCTTCAAAATCATTAGATTCCAATTTCTTGTCAATTAATTTTTCACATAATGATAATGCTTCAACAAAAGAGTCTTCACCCGTAATTTCAATGCCTAAGTCTTTCAAATGATTATCAACTAAACCGAGATCATTGGCAAATTTTGTAACCTTGCCGAGTTTAATCTTTTTATTAGCCTCTGGAGAAAGATTCTTAACTTCCAAAAGTCTCTTGTATAATGTATCCAAATACCTGTAAAACACATAAATTTGTGTATTACAGAACATATTGTATTCACTTCTAGCATCACCGACAGCAGGAGTAAAGTTGTCATTGGTAATCCAATTTGGTTGTACCTTTTCATGTTCATCTGAATTTTCATTGGAAACACCATTTTCAGTACTTGAACTACCTTCACCAATTTTGGAGCTTTCAGCGTCATTAACTTCTTCATCTTCAGTTAACTTCTTTCTCTTATTCTTACGTAAAACATCCTTTAATAAATCATGTTCTCTTGACCTTTTCTTTGTTTGCGATAACGTAGGCAATTCTTCTTCTTTAGTAACTGGATCAGGTGTTTGTTCCTTTTCTTCTTTTTCATCTTCTTCAACAAGACCCCTCTTCAGTAATTCAGCATCAATATATTCAGCATCGATAAAGAAAAAATCAATAATAAAGGATCTAAAAAATGAATCAATTTTAGATTTTTCATTACGTGAGTAGCCTTGATGCTTTAATGAAATTTGAACCAACTTGAATATATCAATAAAAATACTAAAATCTTCGTATTTACAAATCAATTGAGACTTTGGTCTAGTCATTAATGGATGTAACTTCTTTGTTTGTTGTTCCTGTTTTACAGTTGAAAGCTCTTGAACCAAATGCTTGTTGGTTAATAATTTCTTATCAATATTCTTGAACTGTAATCCTAAATGATCAAGTGCCTTTAACATTAATTTTTGTTCAGCTTCTCTCCAAACCTTATTCCATTCTCTTTGAGCTCTCTTCCACTCTTCATCTTTTTGTTTTAACCTTTTCAAAACAATTGGAACAGTAATAGCAGGGTGCTCATGAAGTGCATCAATAACTTCCCAACCTCTATCTTTATCATATATCTTTCTAATAACTTTTTTGTAAATCGTATTTGAAGTGTGTCCAAGACCAGGTGGAAGTTTAAAATTGGCCTTTTCTTCATCGCTCATATTGGCTAATCTATTAGCGATAGTTTCCAAACTTTGAATTGTTCTAGTGTTAGCTTCCATATAATAATCATATTCATGCCTTTCGTCTTCAATTCTAAAGAGGATTTCTTCATATTGATTCTTACGATGTGCAATGAAACCAGATTCTTCAGATGCCCAAACAGGATGACCAACCCATTCATCATTGAATACTT
This sequence comes from Saturnispora ahearnii, assembly GCA_030564945.1. NCBI lineage: Eukaryota > Fungi > Ascomycota > Pichiomycetes > Pichiales > Pichiaceae > Saturnispora > Saturnispora ahearnii. The sequence continues at coordinate 434,146 of JAJMAQ010000008.1, read as the reverse complement.
CCCAACAAATAGCATCCCTGCCTGAACATGCCATGTGAGTTTGAGATTTTGGCAACTTTCTGTAAGATGGCCCACATGGTTTACACATTAACAAATCTAATGGTTGTTTTTTAATGGCAATATTTTCAATTCTTAATGGAGTATCTTCCCAACCAACAAAATCCTTAAACCATTGATACATTTCTGGCAAGCCACCAATAAAACCACGAGCCTTTTCCATTAAAGTTCTTTTATCAATGACATCGCTATTATATAATCTAATAATCTTGAGAAATTCATTATAAGTTTGTTTATTTCCAATGGCCTTTTTCAATTTATCAAAGAAATTCAATTCATTACTGAGATCAGAATCAACAGCTCTTGGGTAAACAGGATCAGGGACACCAGGAAGTAAAGAAGGAACTTCTCTACCAGTGGTACGAAGGTCAGAAACAGGATAAGCTTCTTCAACAATTTCACCCTTTTTCTTTTTTTCCTTAACCAAGTGGCTTTCTTTTTGATACTGGGAGCCCAACAAAGCTTGGGGTTGAGCTTGTGGGACCTGTTGCATTTGCTGTTGCATTTGCTGTTGTTGCTGTTGAAAAGCTTGTTGATATTGGGATTGTAATAACTCTTCTTGGCCATTTCTAAAGGCAACAGGTTGGAAATTACCCACTGGCGGCAATTGAACACCAGGACCAGTCTGATACACTTGAGGAGGCGGAGGAAATGTATGAGAAACGGTATACTCCTGTTGAGGTTCTCTGACTACAGTGTTATCAGGCATGAATAATTTGAAATCTTCAAGTAAGTCCGGTGCATCTCTAAATAATATTGAAATTTCATGGTAAACTTCATTGATTGGTTTAATACCCTTTTGGTACATTTGCAAGTTTTCCAAGAATAATTTGTAAATATCTGGTTGATTAGCATATCTTTGCTTGATCTTATTGACATAGTTGATAGCTTGATCAAACTCTGCAGGTGTACTTTGCTTTGGCTCAATAATTGGTTGCTGTTGCTGCTGTTGAACTATATGTAACTGCTGTTGATAAGCTTGTTGGTCGTAACCAGAAGGAAGTTCTCCGTTAGGGTATCCATTATATTGCGCTTGTGCATGTAAATGATAAGCATAACCTTCAGGAGCACCTCCATCAACACCAGGCATTTGATTCATTATAACTTGTTGTTGTTGTTGTTGTTGTTGTTGTTGTTGTTGTTGTTGTTGTTGTTGCTGTTGCTGTTGTTGTTGTTGTTGTTGGGACGTTTGGGTACCAGAATTGGTAGAAACATGGTCCTTTCTGATGGATGTACCCTGTGGAGTAGTCACGATAATTGTATTTGGATCTTTTGTGGAGCATTCAATAGCAAAACCCTGAGGCAAAAATGTATTAAATCCATCAATGAGTTCTGGATGACCTTTGAATAAAGTTGAAACTCTTTCAATAACGCCAGGAGTATCGATGCTGTTTAAAGTTTTTGCTAAGCGTTAGTAACATGTGAATTCTGGAAGAAAAAAATATTTTGAGGCTGTGCAACACAGCCAGGAAATGACATCTCATCTATTGTCCTCTCTTGAACGAACGATAATGATGAAATCGATACATACTTTTGAGACTTGAAGTCCTTCATGATATCCAAAAAGTTATTATAGATATCTGTCTGTTCACGGAATTGAAATTTGACTTGATCTAAGTAATTAAGTGCGTCTTTAACGTTAAGTGGTTTATAAGAAGCAGCCTTATGATTTTGAACCATAGTTTGTGTTTGACTGTTAGATTGATCATTACTAGTTTCAATATTTTCTTGAGGCTCTGGTTTATCTGATGACTTTCTTTGTTGTTCACTGGGGACAAATGGCTGCTGTTGTTGCTTTGGTTGCTGTTGCTGAGTTTGAGATTGCTGAAGAGGTTGCGCTGTAGAAGATTCGATGGCACTAGTTGAAGAGCCAGTACCAACATTTGAAATACCCTTGGAGGATGCTTCATTGATAATGGAACTTGCAGGAGGTAAATTGATGGTTTCAGTACTTAGTTTACCAGGAATCTCTGAACCAGTTTTAGCGGCCAAATTGTTGAATGATGGTAGAGGAGTATTAGAGGATTGAGAAGAGGATGGATAATTACCACTGTATTGACTTAAATTGGCAAAAGGGGGCAACGCATATTGTTGTTGTTGCTGTTGCGTTTGTTGGCCGGTGGTTTCTAGAGTTCTAGTTAGTATTGTTGGTTCTGTGGAGGTGCCTTCATGAATGTGCACTGTTTGTTGAAAATGGTACGCACCGTTTGCTACAGCTGATGGAGGAGGCAACATTGACCTTTGCTGCTGCTGCTGCTGCTGCTGCTGTTGTTGTTGTTGTTTTGAACTGTTCAAAAAGTTTAATTTTACCTATGTTAGTATTCTGTTGATGAAATTGGCAATATCTCCAGGATTACTGAATGAAAGGGATGTCTAATGATAGGATTAAAGGATTTATTTCATATCAGTTCATGGATGAATACATCATAAATATATTAGATGAGAACATACATAGCAGAAGTATCAGTGCTATTTGTTGATTGTGATTGTGCTGTTGGAACAGCTGAATCTGTTGTTGTCAGATCTTGTTGATCGGAAGACATTTCACAATGACCTAGTTAGGAAAATTAAAATTTGTTTATATATGCGTATTCCGTATGTTAATACAAATCCTATGGCAGTATCCAAAAGTAGCTTACTGCACTGACTGTAGAAATATCGCTGGTTTTTGTAAAAGAAAGACGTGATTCTTGAAGAGATGAAATTCGCATTTAGGGGGGCCTGGTGTTCGAGAGAGGCAAAAAAAAAATTAGAAAAGAGCCAATTGAAAACAACCCTGCACCATTATTCAGCACATTCTGTTCTTCAAGATCCGTTTCAAATGAACGCCCCAGACCGTTTTGAACTTTTCATCCTCCCAGATGGGGTCCCCAAGCTTAATATTACACCTGACTCCAGAGTCCCTAATTGTATCATCATCAAATTTGAAAGAGAAGATCATACATTAGGGAATTTACTAAGAAAGGAACTCATCAGTGACGAACGTGTCTTATTTGCCGCTTACAAGATCGAACATCCCCTCTTTGCGAACTTCGTCATGAGACTTCAAACAGAAGATAACTATAATCCAAGAGATGCTCTCAGGGATGCTTGCAATCGTTTAATCACAAAATTAAATATGTTGAATGAAAAATTCAAGAGAGAATGGGAATTGAAGGCCTTACTCGCTGGTACCGATGATGATAACGAAATTTAGCCACTCTGATTTTATTACTCTTATGTATACTATAGATTACTTATAAAATTTAAATTATTAGGTATATTTTTTTTAAAAAATGGAATAGCTGATGGTAAAATATGTCTATTTATAAATGATCTTATATTTGATATTAGTTACCATAAAGCTATATCACGAAAAAGGGGCAGATGCAGAATAAAAAAAGTCTTCCTATTAGTATTCAAACTAAATTTTTTGAAATCAATTTACTGATGCTTTTCAATTCGTTACATATGGGGTCATTATAGTAATAAAGAATTTAAGAAAGAAAAAGTGCAGCTAAATTGTCAATATTAAGTTAGTAGTATAATGGCTGCATAAATACAAACAAACAAAGAGGGCAAACAAACAAAGTAAAACAGAGGGAAAAAATCGAACAGACAAACAAAATAACTTAACACAACTCTTCAAAATAAATTTATGATATCACTTTCTTTTTAATTTTCTATGGTACGAGGGGGGGTAAATTCCCAAGTCAATAAGTGATTAATGCCGATTATCAATGTCAAATGCAATTTCAAAATAAATTATAGGTAAAAACAACAAAATAGACTTCAACTCACATAGTAAGCCTCTCCCTTAAAGTACGCTTAATAAAATCAAATTTTGCTGAGAAGTATGCATCAGGTGTTTCATGGAAATTACCAGACATCAAAACGTAATCTAATGGTAGAGTTTCAATATCCTTTTCTGGTGTAATATGTGTGATGATACTACCATATTCAGAAATGACAATTTTATGATGATCCTTAAAATTAAATTGATAACTACCATCACTCAATTCAAACAGAACTCCATTATCACTACGATGGTATCTTCTTAAGAATATTTCACCAGATGGATTATTTGATATGCCGCTATGAACATCACACAAATGCTGTGTCATATACTTTTCAAAGAAATCAACAACATGCATTTCATTTTGTAAACTTCTTGGAATTTCATTTGTAGTGAAATGCTCACTGTTCCAACCACATTCAGAATCTGGGTGAATGTAAAAAACATCCTGGGTATCTCTTGATTTTAAAACTGTATGGCCTTCTTTGAATAAAACACCAATGGATCCAGTAGATAATTGATAAGCAAATCCATGTTTATTTGAATAATCAACCCATTTGCTAATCAGTTGAGGTCTTTTCATTGTACTACTATTTGCTCCCATCTTACCAGCGGCAATCTTTTCAATGTTTTCTAAAGTGGTTGATAATGCTTCATTTAAAACTCTAATCATATTATGCTCGTAATTAGCTCTTTTTAATTGATTACCAACTTTGGATTTATTGTTGTTATAAGGTGTCACATTAACAGGTGAAACCTCCTTATATTTACTCTTAGTGTTATCCGGTGAAAGAGAGTGTGGCAAAAGTGCTTTTGGTCTTTCACTCTGCAAATCAGTCTTAAGAATTTCGACAGGGTTTCTAACGGTGTCGTTGATACCAACTCTTTGTTTTGCGTTAGCAAAGTTGATCAATGATGCCTCCTTTGAAATTAATGCAAGATTTTTTGGTTCTTGTTTCAATGATTCAATGGTGATACGCTCTGGAAACGGACCACACCTAAACCAATCATAATTTAAGATCTCATCTAAAGTGGGTCTCTTTAATGGGTCTGTTGATAAAAGATCGACAATCAGCTCTCTTGCTTCTTGAGAAACACTTGATGATTCTGGGAAACTGAATTCGTTGTTCTTAATCCTTTCATAAATAACCTGGACATCCTTAGCTTGAAATGGTGGTTTACCAAATAATAAGGCATACATCATAATACCAATGGCCCAAATATCAACTTCAAAACTGTGTCCAACGTTTTTACCACCAAGAACTTCGGGCGCAATATAATTTGGAGTACCACATATAGTGTATCTCTTCTGCTGATTAGCACTAATAATTGAGGCAAGGCCAAAATCACCAAGCTTTAAATCCATGTTTGGATCAAAGAAGATATTGCCAAGTTTTAGGTCTCTATGGACAACTCTTCTTCTATGTAAGTATTTGATGGCACCTATAACCTGCACCATGAAAAATCTGGTTTCTGGTTCACTTACTAATTTTCTGTGCTTCAACAAATCCATCAAGGATTGATACGGACAAATTTCTAAAAGAATGTAAACGTTTACATCATCTTCAAAACAATCAATGAATTCGACAATGTTTGGGTGGTTCATACTCTTGTGAATCTTAATTTCACTTAAAAGCTTAGTTTTAGTTTTTTCATTCTTAATTGAAGCCTTGGCAACCGTTTTAGCAGCAAATGTACGACCAGTATCATCTTTCATTTGAAAGCAACGTGCAAATCCACCTTCCCCAAGGAAATGTCCTCTTCTATAACCTCTACCATGTCTATTCTTAACAATACTTGGAGGAGTTTTGCATAATGATGATAACTTCTCTTTCTTCTTTCTCTTATTAGAATCTGGTTTGGAAATGAAACTCTTGACAGGAGTTGCCTTGGTAACTGGAGACTGTTGTAAATTTGATTTGGCATTAATCTGAAGGTGATTAAGTGGTTGCAGAGGTCTATTAGCACTCATTATTAAAAGGGTTTTATATTAACGATAGATAGAGTACCCTGAATGATATAAAGCTGGTTAAAAGACAATACAAACAATAAGTACCGATGCACTATAAACTCCTTAAAAGTAGTAGCAGCTGATGAAGCTTGTTATATAGTAGGGAACAAATGATAGATCAAGGAAAGAGTGTTTTGCTTTTTTCCCAAAGTCAACACTGTTTTGCCTTCGCGTGTTTACCTTATGCCCAGAAAGGCAATTTCTTGTTGATGGTTCGCTCAATATAGAAAACTGCCTCTTTGGGTTCAATTATTACTTTATGTGAGGCTATTCGGTGGGGTCTGAAACACCTCCATTTGTTAAGCAATAGGTGCATTCGCTTTCCTTGCAATCAGGAGAGTCTTGAATCTTGGCAACCCGTTCATCTCCACGTCCTTTTCTTAATAAAATACGTGTTTGTGATGCGTGAGCAAGAATATGTCCTCCAACTGGTTTGCGACCATCAACACTTGCAAAAAGTGCACTGGCACCTGGATCAGACTGCACTTGATTGGTGAGAAAAACAGCACAATTGAATTCTTCAGCCATACGAGATAACCTAGCTAAATGTTGGTTTAATTTCTGCTGACGCTCTCCTAGTTCACCTCTTCCTGAGTAATCGACTCTAAAAAGAGCAATAATAGAATCGACTATGATCAATTTGTAAGTACCTTCGGATAAATACAGGCCCAATTGCTCGACCAATTCATGTTGATGTTCGCTGTTTAGTGCTCTAACATAGGAGATATTTTCTAGACAGGAAATTGGATCCATACCAAACCTCTCAGCGATAGCAGTGATTCTTTCAGGTCTAAAGGTACCCTCAGTATCAATGTAAGCAACTTTACCCTCTGCACCACCCATATCTTTTGGCAGTTGTGCGGTAACGCATAAAGTATGGGACATCTGAGTCTTACCAGTTCTAAATTCACCAAAAACCTCTGTCATTGACATTGTAGATATCCCCCCACCTAGCATTTCGTCAAAAGCCTTACTCCCCGTTGAAATGTGAAGAACCTTTTGTCTCATTTCCGACTGAGCTAAAGCAGAAACAAATCCTGGATTCATTAATTTACCAGCAGCCTCTTTGATCTTTTCCACTTTCGCTTCACTTAAACCCTTAATTTTGGACATGTTTCTTCTCGTTGTTGATAGAACAGTCTGTTGCTTTTGTTAGTCTTGTTTTAAATATAAAAATGCATAGTCTTAAAGAATAAAAAAGAGCATATAATGTGTTTTTAACATACAGCGACGGAATAGATTCCTCCAGACTTGAGCTTAGATATGTCACCAGCGTTTACACCAAGATCTTGAAGCTGCTCAACTAATAACACAGCTTCCGGCATTTTTTATTGTTTCTGAATAAAGAATGAGTGAACATTTCAGAAGAAGATGAGCGCTGAGACTTCAAATATTTTTCTTGATAATTTATTGAGGTCCCAAAAAGTAATATCGACTGATTAGATAATCGTTTCATTATATGATTATTGCCATTGGTGTTCAAAGCTTAAATAGTTTAAACACTAGGATGACTACATTATTAAAGTTAAAGTTTTGTTTTATTTTGTGCGTTTCCATAAACTAAAACGCTTTCTTTTTTATTTTTTAGATTTAATGTTTTTTTTCTTTTTCTTTCATAATTTATAACAGGTTGGATTTATATGAAAAAAAGATATTCACGTTTTCTAAAGTATTCAATAATTGTTTCATTGTTTTTCTGACATTCTTATTATGCACCAGTGTAAATATTTATGCCCGTTACAGTATTTGAAGCATCATAACTTTTTATAAATGTATTATGCTCGGTATAATCTTTCACATATTTGAATATAATTAAACTTATATTTATAGAAAATAAACCCCAATTTGTAACTTAAATTATTGGTACACGGGGTTACAAATTTAAAAACTCTATAAAAAACAGAACTTTGCTTAATTAAACAACAGGTCCTTTATGAATTTGAAAGCATTGAAAGTATTTCAAAAACATATTTTATGGCAAAAACCCTTATATTCTCTTTTATTTAAAGTATAAAATATTGTTTTAAAATTTTAACTTTTATGAAGATATTTATTTAATAACGTAGCACATTCGTTTACCTAGATTATCGAGATATCGATTAAAACAATGATTACGTAAATTTGGAATAAACCTCAAAAAAATATCAACACAATGAGACCCGATTCGTTGTACAGGATTATGAAATGCAAGGGACCATTGACGGCAAGCCGCCCAATTGTGTTCTACGATTAGGTGCTAGAACAGTTGAGTTTGGAGTTGAGGGTCATTTTAAACCACTTGTGCATGCCAACATTCACCATTTTAAAGGCAAATCGGTAGATATAGAAACTGATAACATTGGTTTTAGATTGAACTATTCATTTAACACCGTTGATAGAGACAGAGCTGTTGAGTCATCACAATTTGCTGGGGATATTAAATGTATGAATCATATTTTTCCTTCTTCTATTTTGACATTTAGTGATCAGCAAGCTGCACTGGATTCTTATAAGTTTCAATTGAAGGTAATTCTACGTGATATGTTTTATAAATCGGGAATTAGTTCTCTGAATGTTAAGTTATTACTTGTGTGGTGCGATGAAACTCCAAGGCTTTATTTAGATTCTATCATTGACGTACTTTTGCACCACCTTTTATTGAGGTCTGTTGTTATTGTTCCTGATTCACTTATGTGCTCATTGAGTGCAGGAGTAGGCATCTCATCTAACCCAAGCACTTTTGGGACTATAATAGTGGATTTTGGTTGGAGATACACACGCGTCAGCGTTGTTTATGATAATAGAGTATTGAATGAATTTAATAAATTGACGATCAGAGGTGCGTGTGATGTTCATTATAACCTTCTGGAAGAACTTAAAGATTTAGGTTTAGGGTTTAAGGAAGTGGAGAAGCTAATAACAAACTTGAGAAGTTTTAACGAAGACTCAGATGGAGTTCTTGATTTTTTGGGAAAGCAAGTTAAAGAATCTACTATAGTTAGGTCCGTTGTTAACACATTGTTTCCACCACTAAACGCTTCAATGGAGAATAATGACATTTCTGCTATTGATTTAATACTGAAGACTTTTGATGAGATTCCAATCGATTTGGTCCCTATTCTGAGATCTAACATAGTAATAGTAGGAGGATTTTCAAGTATACGTGGGTTTTCAAATTATGTTATTGATAAACTGAACGAAAACAAAAGCACAAAAGACTTAGCTGGTATCCAATCCATGGGTTCTTGGGTGGGAGGAAGCTTATATTCAAGCTTGCTTTTAAGAAATTCACAGCGTCACATATTACTTCAAGAGATTAGACGAGATTTATAATTTTAAATATTACTGAATTCAAGCAAAATAATACACCCAAGATTACAAAATAGTTCTACTAAGCTTTAAGAAAGGAATACTCTCTTTTAAATTTGTAAGCACTGTTTCCATTTTTATAATGGGATATGATATCTTCTTTAAACTCTTCTGGTACCATATCTAAATTCAAACTGTATTCATTTGTTGAAGTTGTAGGTTCAGTATATAAATTAGGATCATAAAATTTGTCCCATGGATACCTTCTCAAATACTCTTCTTTATCAATTCCGATAATAGGATCAAAAATCCAACGCAAATTTGAAACCCAACCTTTAACCATAGAGTACAAACCATATTCTTCTTCATAATTATCGTTCATAATTTCTCTTCTTTCCTCTTCTTCTTTTTCTTCTATTTCTAATTGATTAAATTCGTAAGCAAAAATATTCAGCAAAATACCTTCGTCTGTAGGTCTATAAGGGTCAAATTCATTTAAATGGTAAAATGGACCAGCACTATGGTCAAATTCCGTGGTGCATTTTTTTAGAACAAAAGGCGCATCATCATCTGCTAAAGGTCGTAGCATCGGTTTTATCTCAACGTCAACAAACCTTCTTCTAAGCTTGTTTTCAACTTCAAAATTCTCGCTAGTAGATGCCACATCTGATTGCTCAGATTCACGTAAGTTTTGATCAATCTCTTCAATAATTAAAGAAATATCATCCTTTTTAATCTTCAACTGCTTTATATTACGTTTTAGAGAAACCCCACGAAGGAAAACGTCATCTTTGTCCTCATCAACATCTTCAATCTCCAACTCTTCTTTTTTATCCCCTTTTCTTTCTCCTAATTCAATGATACCGCCTTGTCTACCTAATTGTTCATCCGTTAAATCAGTATCTTTAAAGAATTTGGATTCATTTTGGTAATTTGAATTATGTCCGATGGCAAAATGCCTAGAATCAAGGGGTTCTTCGTTTTCCTTGTAATTTTGGTCTCTCTCTAACAGAATGTTATTTGGAATAATTTTTTGTGGACTCAAAGAGCCTGGTCTCCTATATGACATTTGACTTGTAGAAATATAGGCAAGGGCAACAAAGCAAATATTTAAAAATTAATTAATGAGCTTTTGTTTTCTTTTAGAATTCAAAAACTCAAAATACTCACGTGATCAGCTAAAGTGTTAAAACTTTGATATTCAAATAAGAGTCAATAAACATATTAGAGGGAACAGATATCAGATATGAGTAACAAGAGAGGGCGTGATCACAGTTGATGAAGAAGTTCCAAAGCGATCCTATTTTAACTTTTAAAACTCACAGTTCAATAATATCATTTGTTTATCATTTGGAGTTTTGCGTTGATAAAACACCTGCACTCATTAGTGAACCCGCATATTCCTTTAGATAAACTGTTTCAATCTCCATATCTTCACATTCGTTCATCTTAGTTTTGATTAATGATATCAAATGCTCGATTTCTTCTTTTGTTTGGCCAATGAAAGTTAAATTATATTCTTCCTCCATATCAAGTACACTAAGATTTGCTTCAATAGTATCTGGCATTTTACTTGGTTATAAGTTGTAATTTTTTTCTTCTAAACTAAAAAAGACGTTGATAAAACAGGTAAGAAAAAGTATTTGCAAGGATGAAAAAAAATATCAACACTTTCAAATTTAGACACAACTTTCTTTTCTTAGTTTATACGCCTAAGGTAGATTCGTTTATCCCATATTGTTTCCAGAGTATTACATTCATATCAATTCAAAAGGGAATATTTCTATAAGACTAGAATGTCCAAAGACAATTTGTTGAAGCCAGAAGCCAATCCTCCTCTAAACTCCGAGCCTAACAAGAACAAGTCTAAGAAAGAGAAAATGGCAAAATCTGGCAAGGTCCCAAAGGAAATGCTCACGCCTGAGTACATTGAGCAAAAGCGTAAAGAGCGAGATACATTGAAAGCTTTAAAAAGACAAGCGTTAATAGACAAAGGCATTGACCCTGACAATCCTGAGGGATCCAATTACATCAAAAGACAACTGATTTCAATTCCGCATGAATGTAAAGCTGAATCCCATTTATCTTTGAGAATTATGAGTTATAATCTTTTAGCTCAAGCTTTGATTAGAAGATCATTATTCCCCGAAAATGGTGATATATTAAAGTGGCATAAAAGATCCAAAGTTTTAATTCAGGAAATCAAAGATTATGATTGTGATATCATGTGTCTTCAAGAAGTTGATTACACACAATATAAATCTTTTTGGAGGCCACAGTTTGAAAAGCTCGGTTACCGTACAAAGTTCCATAGAGGCCACGATAAGAATCATGGTGTTTCTATCTTTTTCAGAGAAAAGCTATTTATGGTAATTGACACTTGCTTGATTGATTTTGATAAAGAAACATCCGGAAAAATTCCACCAAGAACAGTTACTAAGAATGCTGGTTTAATTTTAGGCTTAGCATTGAAGGATGATCCAACTAAAATTTTGATAGTCGGAACGGCTCATTTATTCTGGCATCCTTTTGGTACTTATGAAAGAACAAGACAGACATACGTTGTTCTATCTAAATCTGTTGAATTTGAAAAAAGAATTTGTACGCTGCATCCAAGTGTTACTAAGGTTTGGAAATTTTTTACGGGTGACTTCAATTCACAACCTTTTGATTCACCTTATCTTTCCATCACATCAAAACCAGTCAAATACGATCAAAGATGCCTTCGAGTTATTTCATGTTCTACCTCATACGTTTATTCTAAGAGGAGAGAAGGTGAAACTGGCGACGACGAAGAAGGTGGAAATATTGAAAAGAATGGTAAAAACCAACCAAAGGACCCAGTTCCAGAAACATTTACACCTACACAGGAACAAATTGAGCTAGTTAATTCTATTGTAAAGTTACATAATGATTTTCCTTATAGGGCTGTTTCTCTATACTCTGTTGGGTATAAATTTGTTGATCCTTCTAATGCTGGTTTAGATAACGAAAGGGGAGAACCATTTTTTTCAAATTGGGCACATAAGTGGAGAGGTATGTTGGATTATATTTTCCTTATTAGGAATTGGGATCTAGAAGAAGATGCCAGCGCAGTGGATTCATTGTCAAAACTTGAAACTGAAAATGATATCATTCTGGAAAAATTATTGAAGTTACCTCATCCTGAAGAAATGGATAAAGGACAACCAAGAGAGGGTGAATATCCAAGTGATCACTTATGTCTAATTGCACAAGTTGGATTAAATATGTAAATAAAGTTATATACATCTACAACGCAAGAAATAATGAAACATCATTCAAGTAAAATAAATTCTGCAACTTCACCACCATGGGGATTATCGTCTTTATCAATGACACCTTCCACACTTAAAACAATATATCTAGTTTTAACATTTTTATTGAAGGCAAAAATCGTATAATTCCTAGCAGCTAACATCACTTCCGAATTTGGAACATATGGGCTAGAGACTTCAACTTGTTGGTTTGACAAAAGAGTAATTTTATCACTTAAAGAATTCACATCATTGACTGTTGATAATGAGAATTGAGCAACTGGTCGTGAACCCCAAACTATAGCACCTTTAGAAAACGTTTTGGCAACTCCTAAATCAATTAACAATGAAGCTTCAGCACTTTTGGAAACACTCTGCCAGGTTGTTGAATTGTCCCCGTCTATAACCGCTTGGGCAACATCACCATCCATACCAGGATTTATAGCGGTAGCCTCAGATTGACATTCAGTCAATGAACCTTGAATATTACCACCTGGAACAAATAGTGGAATATGCAATTCATCAGTAAGGTTATAAAATCCACCCATTTGATTCCTATGATCAACATAAATTGGCAAGGCCTCACCGGTACTTTTCTTAGATAATGTCAGGTGAGTTGAGTTTAGCGTAAAGGTTATTGCTTGTCTCAAGTATTTAAAACCAATAATTTCAAGACCGCTTTGAAACATCGGTAAGTGAACAGGGTCAATATGTAAAACTCTTTTAAAATCATCACCAGTTAATATATAGGAATATCTGATACCCATAAGACCGTAGTAAAAACCTTGAATAACACCAGCATGGCCAGTATTGAAAGGGAAGGCAGGGTGAGTACCACCATTAACATCAAAATTATCATTATTTTGTTCACTCATTTGAGCAAACGGGAATCTAATGAATGGCTCATATGATTTCTTCAAATATGTCATATGACCACAACCAAAATCACTGAGCTTTTGCGAAACAGCACTGTAAACAGGATATGACATCGCCGGACCTTGTGATGTTTGATGATCAGAATAGTAAATCAAGTCGTTAAGAGCCCTTTGTTTATCATAACCAAAATATTCGGGCAAGAACTGATCCTGATCGTCGATATAACTTATTAGCACAACATCTGCTTGCTTAACAATGATATCATTAGTCATTCCAGCAAATTCTAAGGTGAGATTAGTAGAAGAAATGGGTAAATACATATCTTCCATAACACGAGCCCAATCTTCGTCAACTGGTTCATCAATCAACTCACCTATAATCGTAGCCCATTTCATTACTTGAGCAATGCCAACATTGGTGTAAGCAGCATTATTTTGAAAATTAGCATACTCATCTGGATCCGTTAAGTTAAATGTTTCGTATTTACCAATAGTGTTGTTCCATTGAACGTAATCAACGAAGAAATTAGCAGTATCGACTAAAATTGGCCAGCCATGTTGTTTAAGAGTTATTTCATCTATTGCACCTGATAAATACAACTTCCAAATAGAATAACAAATAGCAACATTCAAATGGTATTCATAATTGACGCAAGGACCAGTACCAGTGCAATTACCAAAGCGACCAGACGTCCACGGATAAACAGAACCAGTATAACCATATTTTATTGCATTTTCTCTAGCTTGTTGGTACAAATGAGATCTATATTTAAGAGCAGAGACGGCATTTTCAGGTGCAACTGGGAGTAAGGCAGGAATCATCCAGAGATCCATATCCCAAAACACCATACCAGCATAAGAGTCAGAACTAAAACCACTAACGGGCATAGCAGCAGTTAAGTTATTATTAATAGGTCTGCTGTTTGCAAGTAAGTGGTAAATGGAAGCTTCAATTGAAATTTGGGCCAACGGATCAGACTCTAAAGAAACACTAACACCCCCCCAAGTATTATCCCAAAATTCCAAGTGTTCTTGCAAGAGGGCGTCATATCCAACAACCACAGAGTTTTCCACAGTTTCCTTCGAAAATTCGAAAACTGTTCGGGCATTATTTGTATTAAGTAAGTCACTTGAAGATATACCAGCGTACTTCACAAGAGTAACATTTTTGTGCACAGTAACATTAAATTTTTGACTGACTAAGGTTTCAGTTAGTCCAAAGATAGAACTATCTAGGAAATCATTTTCAATCATTATGGAGGAATAAATGACAGCAGAAGCAGAATCAACACCTTCTGGTGACACTGTCATATAAATATTAGAACCCTCAATACCATGATCCTCTAACTTACATCTTTCACAAGATTCAGAGTCTAAGAATTGTTCAACTGTTAAGTTTAAAGTAGTGTTACTCAATGGTGAAATCACGAGCTTTACTAAACCTAATGTTTCGACACTTCCATGAGCCAAAACGGAAATTTCAATTGTCAACACATCTAACCAAGTATATTGAGTAGTAACGACACCGTTATTCATGTCCAAAGATTGAGTATAGTTTTGAATGTTGCTTGGATATGTAGTGTTTGTGGTTTTAGGGTTCAATGTGTAATCAGTACCGTTAATGTTTAAAGTCAATCTCAAATCTGTCCATTGAGGAATAGATGCAATAACACTTTCGTGCCCCCCGCCAGCTAAAACTTCAGGAAAATTTGTACCAGTGGTATTCGGTTGAGAATCGTAAAACCCTGCAATAAAAGCACCGGAATATCTCTTGTTAAAAAGTGGCCAACCGTTGCTTAACAAAGCGCTTGATAAATTTGAATTTTGGTCATAAGTAAAACCAAAGCCAAGATTTGGAATTCTAGATCCAATAAGTCCATTTGAAACATATGGCTGTTCTTTGAAAGTATTATATCTGTTAAATTTAGTTTTTTGATAGAATCTATTATCTAAATCAACATTTGTTGAAGTTGATTTATCGAAATATATATCAACGGCTTGGACTAAGATTATCAGCAAGTAACAACCAAAGATGTAATTTACTACTGCATTCATTGAATAGTTTCCAGTATGTTTGGCATTTTTCTACAGAATTGGACTGGTAAAAGAATTGGTCATTGGTGGGGCTTTATATAGAGAGTGGAGTTGATCCAACAGAACAACAATAGCAGAATGTAGGCCACCTCCAAATTAGCATATCTATAAATTTATCCCCTTTTGAAGTGGAATAAATGACAACCAACAGACATATTTCGGTTGACCACTGGTATATTCCATTAGGTTTTATTGTTCAATCATTCAATTGAATGCCATGAGCTAGAAGATGACCTCAGGGCTGAAAATTTGACATTCAACAAATTCGATTTAAGTGCCAAAAGGGTATATATTGTTTCACAAGTGAGGACTATGATGTTAAACAGGAGAGGGATTCATTCCAGCAGAGAGAACTATTACATGATCTAGTTAATTATTTAAGGTGATTTGTCAGATCTGGCAGTTTCCAAAAGAGGCAAATTGACGGGTTGCTCGCGAAGATGTAAACAAAAAGATGAAGCACCAAAAGTTTGATCAAAACATTCTGTTCAATCAGACACGTACGTTTCACGCTGACAAAGTTCTCTCGTCACCGCATAACGAACAAAATATTATTACAATTATAAAATGAGAGAGGTTATTTCTGTTAATGGTATGTTTTTTTGAACTTTTAGAGTTCTTTTTTAGGGTGTTAATTGAAGATATCTTTTCTATTGCCTCCCTTTTCAAACTTGAAACTTTTACTAACTTAAAACATTGGGTTTTAAAACAGTCGGTCAAGCTGGTTGTCAGATTGGTAACAGCTGCTGGGAGTTATATTCCATGGAACATGGCATTACCCCAGATGGGTATTTACAAGAAGGTCTCACCAGGCCAAAAGGCGGTGAAGAAGGTTTCTCAACCTTTTTCAGCGAAACAGGTGCTGGTAAGTACGTTCCAAGAGCTCTTTACGTTGATTTAGAGCCAAATGTTGTTGATGAGGTTAGAACTGGTAAGTACAAGAATCTGTTCCACCCGGAACAATTGATTAACGGTAAAGAAGATGCTGCAAATAACTATGCCAGAGGTCATTACACCGTCGGTAGGGAATTATTAGACGATGTTAATGACAGAATTAGAAAGATGGCAGATCAATGTGATGGACTTCAAGGTTTCCTCTTTACACACTCTCTTGGTGGTGGTACTGGTTCAGGTTTAGGTTCTTTACTGCTTGAACAATTTTCAAATGATTATGGTAAGAAGGCAAAGTTAGAATTTGCCGTTTACCCAGCTCCCCAAGTGAACACTTCAGTTGTTGAACCATATAACACTGTTTTGACTACACATACCACATTAGAAAATGCTGATTGTACGTTTATGGTTGATAATGAAGCCATTTATGATATGTGTCGTAAGAACCTTGGCATTGCTAGACCAACTTTCAATAACTTAAACAGTTTGATTGCTCAGGTTGTTTCATCGGTCACTGCTTCATTGAGATTTGATGGTTCTTTGAATGTTGATTTAAATGAATTTCAGACTAACTTAGTTCCATATCCAAGAATCCATTTCCCATTGGTTTCGTATGCTCCAGTTATTTCAAAGGCAAGAGCTAATCACGAATCTAATACTGTTGCCGAAATAACATCTGCTTGCTTTGAACCAGGTAACCAAATGGTTAAGTGTGACCCAAGATTAGGCAAATATATGGCAACCTGTTTGTTATATAGAGGTGATGTTGTTAACAGAGATGTTCAAACTGCCGTTGCTGCTGCTAAATCCAAGAAAAGTGTCCAATTAGTTGACTGGTGCCCAACTGGTTTCAAAATTGGTATCTGTTACCAAAAGCCAACTCAACCACCTGAATCAGAACTTGCAGATGTTGACAGAGCTGTTTGTATGCTTTCCAATACCACTGCTATTGCAGATGCTTGGCAAAAGATTGATCACAAGTTTGATTTGATGTATAGCAAGAGAGCCTTCGTTCATTGGTATGTTGGTGAAGGTATGGAAGAAGGTGAATTTTCAGAAGCTAGAGAAGATTTAGCTGCTCTTGAAAAAGATTACCTTGAATTAGGAGGTGATAACTACGTGGATGAAGAGTATTAGATAAAAGTTATTTACTTACTAAACCTTCTTAGATCATTATTGGAGCTGTCATTTTATGTGTGTTTTGTGATATCAAATTGTCGTCCTTGTTTCTTTTTTTTTCTGTAATGGGTGTCGATTGTCTATTAATAACATTATCTTTAAAGTGTTGTTAATATTCATTAGATGGCTTATCCCAATACGTGTGTTTAATTTTTATAGCAGTGTGCTTTTTTATTTTCAAAGAGATAAAAATATTTATCAGTCGGGGATAAACGTTTTCTCCGAGTGTGCAATACTATTATCATTTAACCTTGGTACTATATTGTCCTATGTTCTTTAAAGATGCTATCAGAGGATCCCGCTATCAGAGTTAAGAAGACCAGAAACAGAGTCCCAACGTCGTGCGACCAGTGCAGAAAGAGGAAACTCAAATGTGATCGTGACAAGCCCTGTTCAAATTGCGTCAAGAGTAATACAGAGACTTTATGCAAATATGTTGCTAATGAAAAGGTATTCAATAGATCGCCAAAGACGGCTATGAATAGTGAAATAATCAAATTGAAACTGAGAATCAATCACCTTGAAAGAATATTGCAGTTGAATAATATTAATGCTTCTAATTATAATCATTTATTTGTAACAGATGGCTCAATGAGTTCTCCTGAATCAGTGAATTCGGTTGACAGCTTTGATCCTGTTTTATCACTCACTGAGAAATTCGATTCTTTGGTTGTTAAAGAATCTAAAATATTACATTCTGGTTCAACGTCCTATGTAACATTTGTCAATTCTGATGATCAACTACGCACAATATTCGAACCTTATTTTAAGAAGCATAATAGCAATTATGACGTATATTTACAAAGGCAGAAGATGAAAGCCATTGAAATGGTAGACCAACCAAAGTCTATGCAAATAGCATGGTTAATAACTAATTCTTCAATTGAAGCAAATAATTGTAGTTTAATGCAAAACGAGAAGCTTACCACGGAGAATAAGACTACCCCTGTGGAATCGAAAGCCATAATTGATATTATTGATAGTATAAACAAAATAATTCCTCCAATGTTTGCAGTGAAGGCATTAATTGATCGCTTTTTCCAATTTGTTTATCCGATGCTTCCATATGTTAATGAAGAGATATTTAGAGAGGAGCTAGAATTGATCTTAGTTCCTACTGCAAATGGTGGATGTAAAGTTGCAATTACTCACTTCCAAAACGCTTCAATTATTTGTTTATTTCTTATCATTTTACGTTTCTCTTACCTATCGTTAAACATCAAAGATATAAAGGAGGATACTAAGAATTTTGATAATAATAGTATTTCCTTACTAGTTAATAGTGGGATTGAGATTAAGAGTAAGGTTGTGTTGCTGGCTAAAAGCTTATTAATGATCTTGCCTCCTAGTGAAAGTATTTTCAAAAAAGTTTCTTTAAGAAACATTCAGTTCCTCCTTTTTTTGAAGCTTTATCAAACATATTCTCCAGAATTGCATGAAGAGGGAAGCGAAAATTCACTCGCATTGGCTTTGATCATTCAAATGCTTAGAACCCAGGGTGGTGGGTTGGATCCTGCTCAATTTCCTCTAATATATACAGACGAGCGAGAAATTGCCGTCAGAAGACGTATATTTTACAAGTTGTTGGTACAAGACGTTATAAGCTCATTTGATTATGCATCACCACTAATTATTCATGATGATGAATGGACGATGAAACTTCCAACCTTAAGTCAAAAAGATATCAAAACGTTAAAAGATTATAAGGCGAATATACCCGTTTCTCAATCTGAGGAGGCAATTGAACATATAATTTCCGAAAATGCTATCAATGATGACTTTGCTCTCGAACATGAGTTTTACAAACTTGGTAAGGAGGGGTTATCTGTTTTCCAAAATTTTTCGGAATCACATAGAAAGTCACTGTTTTTATCTATCGTTCAAAGAATGGAGGATTTCGTTGAATCTAAGGTGCCTTCGTTCTACGAAATAATCAATGGAATGAATGTAAGTGAGAATCCAATACAAAGAACAGGCTCAAGAATTCGAAAATTAGAAGTTAGATTAAACTTTTTAACTTTTATTCAATCATTTTATTATCTTCTTTATTTAAACGAAAAGAGTGATGAGGATTCTAAGGATGTTTTTAAATTTGCTTTAAAGGCTACAGAGAATTCAATGATTTTATTCAAATTATCGTATGATTATACCAAATTTATGAACCAAAGTGTTAAAGCAGATTCAGAATCAGAGTCTTATAGGAAATTCAAATCATTTTCTAACAATTTAGAGTGCTTTATCTTTAACAGAATACAATTGGCATTCCAAAGATCAGTTTTATGGATTTCTTCTATGTTTTTAAGAAATTTAGAAGATAATACAATAACTGTTGAAAGATTAATGAAGGAATTTGGTAATGGGCTTGATTCATCTATGGTTCTAACATGGTTTAATACTGATTTTTCCTCTATTAATCCTGTGTTAGATAACAAAGAGTTGATGGTTTTAGTTTTTTCTTATACAAAAGATATCTTTTTTATGTTTCAAAGCTTAAAGGAATACTATTTTGTTGCCTGGCGAAACTCTGTTATTATTAAACTTTTCATGAACACTTTCAAATTAGAAGACAATAAATCATGTTATGAATATCTAAATTATGATATTAATAATATTGAGCGGGGGGAGTCGTTTGATAGTCTATCAGCAATTGGTGCACTTTCTAGTCCATCAATGGCGGCTTCTAACATAAATATAACCGAATCTTTGATTAACGAAGTGCCAATTGCCTATGATTCATCCAGTATGGTTTCGATAAATCCAGTGAATTCTAGATATCAAACAGAAGATGTTGCAATGGAGGGTATACAGGATATGAAGAATTTATTTTATGATAACATTGACAACTTAGTGGATGATATTTTTGTTGAGAATCATGCAAAGTCAGCTGCCTATAAGAATTTTGATTTATTCAATCAATATGATTATAATAATGATGCATTAATGAATGGCTATATGGATGACCTTAGTTCGGACTTTAATAACACATCGCCAAGTGAACACTCTAAACAGTCTGGTTCGGTGCCATCTACTTCTGTCATGGATATCAGAAGAACATTCCCTTCATCTGTAAACATGGTCGAAGCTACATTAATTTCCCCTGAAACAAAATCATTGATTAGTTCTTTAAATTTTGAAAATAATGAAGAAAATGAGGATACTGTTGAGGTGATAAGTATGGATGGACAGCAGATGTTAAAGGATATGGGGATGACATCAAGTATGGATTATCAAAAACTCACGTAATACCACATCCTTATTTTGTTTATCGTGATTCTCTCTTTTGTTCCCTTTTTTATATGCGCCAGATGGTGAGACCTGTACGAGTATATATTTGAATATCTTATTTAATATATAAAAGATGTTTGTTATGAAGTTTTTACCGAGCACCGTTGCCGGAGGTAAACAAATATGTCATTTTTCTAATTTCCGGCCACTATAAAAAAGAAGCGATATCCGTTAATTTTCTTGCTTAGGTGGCAAATTGATCAAATGCCAAAAATATTGAAGTAATCGCAATGTTGAATGGTAATAATACAACTGGCGTTAAGAAATCAAGAAATAGGATTCCTGTTTCTTGTCAGGAATGTAGAAAGAGGAAAATGAAATGTGATAAAGGGAAGCCCTGTTCAAGTTGTATTAAAAACGACTGTGCAGACTCTTGTGTCTACATGAAGGACACAATAGAGCCAACAATTAAAACTCTGCCAAAGAAAGCTAACTTAAAAAATGAATTACTTAAACTTAAGATGAAAGTTAATCACATGGAAAATGTTATGAAATCCCATGATATTGATATCACTAAATTTAATGATGATGATACTTTATTTAATAAGGTTACAAATACAGGTAAGTTCGAAGATGAAGAAATGTCTTCATTATTGGAGAAGTTTGATACTATGATCATCAAGGAAAATAACACATGGAGATCGGGCCTTGTCTCTTGTTGGACTTTAACAGCTAAGGATGAAGAAATTGGCTCATTGATTAAGCCGCTTCTTGAACATGCCGAGCTTCAGTATACCCAATACTTGGATATGCAAAAGGCCAAGGTGTCTGATTTTCCTTCGGATATGAGTCAAGCTGATATTTTAAGTACTAATCCCCCTCCACCATGTACCTTTTCTGAACCTGATGAAGATAATGTCGAATTTTTAAAGACCCTTGAAGAAATCAACCGCAATTTACCACCCTTGTATATTATAAACTTGTTAGTTGATAGATTTTTCAAATATGTTTATCATTATTTACCCTATGTTCACGAAGAAATTTTCAAGGAAGAACTGTCAAGAGTTTTAATTGGTTTACCTAATGGCGGAGTCAGAGTCGGTGTCACTCATCTTCAAAATGCATCAATTATTTCATTACTATTGTTAGTGTTGAGATTTGGTTTTATGAGCATACAAAGTGATTGCGATGTTGCAATTCCTAAAGATCCATCTTTTAGTATCTCTGAAAGGTATCGTATTCTTGCAAAAAAGTTGCTCGACAGTATCAAGGGATCTGAATCAATTGACATCAAGATCAATCTAAGAGTTATCCAGGTGTTATTACTTTGTTGCTGCCATGATATATATTCTTCTGAAAGCATTCCTTCTAATATAACCTCAGTATTGGAAATTTCAAAATTGATAACGATGGCAAGATTAGCTGGTATATTCAGAGATCCAAGTAACTATGGTAATAAAATGGTTAAAGATGAAAGACAATATAATGTTGTGAGAAGAATTGCATTTAAATTATTTTTACTTGATTGGCAATCAGCATTTAATAGTAACTCCCACCTTTTAATATTTGAAAGCGAATTAGACGTGAAATTACCACAATTAAATGTTGTGGACAAGGCAAAGCTTCAAGCTTTTAAAAATGGAGAAACTTTCCCTTGTTCATTGGACGAATTAAGAACGTTAATGGTTGAAAATAACATTAACACAGATACAGTGTTAGAATATGAAAGTTCTTTATTGATTAGAAAATGTTTTAATATTCTTCAATGTAGTAACAAGGGTACATATAAAAAAGATTTAATTGATTCTCTTGAAGAACTTGAAAGGTTTGCTGATAGTAAGATTCCTTACATGCATGATTTAGTTCAAAAGCATTGTTCTGTGTCAATTAATCAAATGAGTACAATGTTTGGGTGTTCCTCAGTGAGAGTTTTGGAACTTCGATTGTCAATTTTACAGGTTCTTATTACCACAAATTACCTGCTTTATTTGAATGAAGAACTCAATGGTTTCCAAAACACAGATGAATTCAATAACGCCTGCGTTAAAACTACTGAATATAGTTTACACTACTTGAAATTTGTTCATGATTATTCTTACTATGTGAAAAGAATGAAGCATGGTTACGTCAATGACCTTAATAGTATCAATAATAATGTTTTTCATATGTTCAAAACCTTTTCTCAAAATTTGGATGCTTTTATATTTGCATTTCTTAGCAGAGGGTTTGAGCATTCACTATGCTGGTTATGTAGTGTCTTTTACAGAAGTGCTAAAACTAAGAACTTGAATTTGGATATATTAGTTGAAAAATTTGGAAATAACAATGATTCAACTTGTGTTTTACAATGGTTCTTGGGTTATAATAAGTGGAACTCTTCTAGAAGTTTCAATGAACAGTTTCCAACTATATTATTTGCCTTTATTAAACAATATTATGTTTCATTATCCGTGTTAAGAACAGATTTTGTTGATGCGTTTAAGAATTGGTTTATGATTAAAGTGTTTGTTAAAAGTGCTAAGATTTATGAAAATGTGACATATAATCTATACATTAAGAATGAATTTGCCGAAAGTACAATTAAAGATACAGATATTAGCGTTTGTGGTGTTATAGAACTGTTGGATAAAAAGGATATTGAAATGAGTGAAAATGATATATTCGTTCCC
Organism: Saturnispora ahearnii; assembly: GCA_030564945.1. Lineage (NCBI taxonomy): Eukaryota > Fungi > Ascomycota > Pichiomycetes > Pichiales > Pichiaceae > Saturnispora > Saturnispora ahearnii. The sequence continues at coordinate 410,807 of JAJMAQ010000008.1, read as the reverse complement.
AAAGATTTTAAATTTGATTTCCTTGACCAAACACCATCAGATATTGATAACTTTTACCAACAGATAATGGAAGAGATTGATTTACAAAAGATTGATTTAACGCAGATTCCATTTAATGGAGACATATCTATACCATCTATGACACCTATTGAAAGTCGATTTGCATCACCGATGGATAATCAATCTTCAAGCGCCCTTAGTGAAAATTCATATACCCCAGGTAAGGAAGTTGAAAGTAATCAAAAACAAGTGGAATTTTTTACAGATAAAAGCGTGAATCTTCATATTTTTAGTGGGTTAACGCCAATAATTGAGAATCCACTGGATGAATTTAAAAAATAAATTTAAAGTACTGCTTTTCTAAATAAATAAAACAATTAGTACACTATAGTATAAATAATATTTCCTTTGTTTTGTTTAATAAAAACTTAATTTAAGGTTTTACAATTCAATATTAACGTAAATTGGTTCTTCAGTTTCGATAATGAAACCTTGAGTGCCAACTTGTAAGTTACACGAAGACACATTTCCTAACATTGAAGTAGGCCATTCAGTGACATCCCATTTTAGGCCCTTCGTTGTAATAATAGATTCCGTTAATAGGGGTAAAACACCAACGTTTCTAATTCTTTGTTCGTTTTTAGATTTTTCTAAAGTGGTGCCAAAGTAATCTAGCTCTTCCTGTGTTGATAACCTTGGATAAGAAACGAAATTAGAACCCTTTGGTAACAACAAAACAACTTCAGAATGTTCAGGGTTAAGTAAAATAGAATTAACATAAGGTCTTGAAAGGTACATTCTCCAAACTTTGCTAATGGCGTTCATCGTTTGATCAAACCTGCCACCAATTGCTCCCATGATAATAATATTGATTTTTGAGTTTGGATCTGGTGGATTTTCACTAATTAATTTTTCTTCGTTAAGACCTAAACCATCACTTGTATTCCAAGAAGAGATTCTGTCAATATGTGAATTATAGTTAAAGTAAATGTTAATTAAAGATAAACATTTATCTAAATCAGTCGCATATTGACTTTCTTGCACAACAGTTTTGGAACCTAAACCTTTATAGTAATTCAGAGTTTCCTGAGTTGCAGAATCTAAATCTCCAACAATATATTCAGGAACGTAATTTGGATTAAACGCTCGAAGCTGATTAGACCCACCATCAGCGCAAACGTGTAGGTCACAATTATTCCAAAGTTTACCAAAAAATGAGGGTTCTAATGTTATTGATTGGTTCAAAATCAGTAAAACAGTTTTAGAATTTGGTGCAGGGTCAAAGAAATTCAATGGACTAATTGTATTGAAATCTGAAGAAAGGAACGGTGAAATATCCAAGGAATCTTCATTTTCAACAACCTTTGCAGACATACTTTTTGATTATAATGTTAACAAAATAGTGTTATTAAGATTCGAAAATGTCAACGTGGAATACAAATATCTGGTCAACCCATCATATCCCGCGTTACGTAAGCATATGGTTGTCGAGAGCAACGAATCAATCCAGTGAGAAACAAGGCCAAGAAGAGTACAAGTTAAGAAAGGTAAAGAATGTAGGGATCCGATTCAGAATGAAGAGAGGTTGTGACTACTCCTTAACATAAATACAGGCGCATTACTGACAATAAATATTACCTTGAAAGGGAACGAAGAGAATTTCTGGTGGTTGTGACTTGAACGCTTCGCTGGGTTTGAGTCCCAAATTTGATTCCTGCTCTATGGGGAAAAAATTTGTACTCTTTGGACATAAAGCAACGTATTATTATTACTGTTAAGCTGCTGCCTGCCGCCTGCCGCCTGCCGCCTCCTTATCCCATAATAAAACCTTAATGGGGTCAAAAAATGTAATTTAAAAACAGGCTCAATGAACAATTTCGTAACATTTTCTTTCATAATTGAACTGCTCTCTAACTGAACGTATGCCATAGAGAGTAAGCTATATATATTAGGAACTGTCTTCGCTAATAGCTCTCTAGATATTTCGACAAATTAGCTCTAGCATCACTTACAACTTAGCTTACTAAGTGATATGTACAAAGGGATATTGATATTTTTTTATTTCAACGGGAAACGGCAGAAAGGTCGGGAAAGGGCAACACAAAGTAATACATGACCAGCAGCAGTACATCTTCAAACCAAAAACACCCAATATGACCACTTTTTAAAAGCAAACTCCATGTGGTTCATGTCAACGGCTTTTGGCCCACAAATATTGACAAATCCGGTGGCGGTATATGCCTAAAGAAAAAGACGAGAAACAAAAAGCCAAGCATCCTTTTCTGCTTATTTAATTCCGAGCAAAATTAAACCAATGGCTCTTGGCTCTTGGCTCTTAAATAGTGTAACATTGAATACTATTACCATGACTCCAAGATCAATATCTGCCCGCCCTACATCGGTACTTTAAAAAACAAAATTGCTGTTGCTTCTCTTTACAGCAGAAGTTACATGCCCATATGGAAATGAAGGAACACACCTCAGGATAATGGGGCCCTCATCTAACGTAAGTACGACAATAAAGTAAAGGATTTTCTAGTTCCAATAAACACCCCATTTGGTAGCAAAGAGAATTATGTAGCTATTGACGCTGTGATCAATCAATATATTCCTTAGAGGTTCCAATCTAGAGCTAAATCTAGAGGGCTCGATAAAAATCCAGATTCTAAACTTACTACTTTTTTTAGAATAAATATGCATTTGAAAAATGGGAAATTAGAATAAAATATCTCTTGCTTTCTTTAATGCAATGTTGGAATTTGTTTCCAATAATTCAATATTAAATATTAACAAAAGCAAAATAATATATTTATATAACAGCTCATTGATTACTAGCAGTCAAACTCTATTATAGGCAATCATCGTTTAAAACGGTCTCCAGATATTGCAGGGCCCGGTCTCATGATTATTTGGCTACTCTTATCCATTACGATCAGGAAGTCGATTTTCCCCAAATGGTGGGAATCTAGTTCTTACTGCACACTGGAAATCCTTCTTATTTCCAGACTACCAATTGGCTTAAAAACTCGGTGTTATGCACCCTGAAAAGAATGATCGGAGATATTTTTTCACAGAAATAGTCTCTAATCCCGGGTCATCATAAACTTTATAAAACGAAGACTACTCCTCGATTTTTACATTGGCTTTTCTGGGGTTCAATTTGTTGTCTACAACATACAGAATAATAATGCAACTACATTCTATCTTAAAAGCTACTTTTACTTTTATCTCATTATTTAATGCGTTACCAGTTGTTGCTGCTTACGAATCTATTGCTATAGAACAAGAGATCAATAAAATTGAAGTTATTAATGCACAACCAATTATCATTGAAGCATTGAAACCTATAACTGCTATTTCAGACGAAAATGTTGATATTAGCCGCTTGGAATCCATTAATCAGGAACTCCTTGTTAATGTTAATGCTACTATTTCGGACGCCAGTGAATATGATACTCTTATTAACGGGAGCGAACAAACGCTTTATGATGGTCATCTTTCTATTGCTAATCGAGATGAAAGTGCGTTGGCTTATTTTGATTATGTTTCAGATGAAAGTTATGAAATTAAGGCCTTTAGTGTTTATGGCGGTGATGGCTCCCATCAAGATGTTACAAACAACCAAAATATTGTTTTTGACTCAGCAGAATTATCACTTTTGCTTAAACCAGAATACTATATTACCGTGATGTCTGGTGTTGAACTCAACCAAGATGGTTTATACAAGTGCTCCCAATACAAAAATTGGGATATTAAGATTCAATTGGATGGTAAGACTCTCATAATTCCACTAATTAACTTGTCATGGAACCACTACGAAAATGAAAATGATTTTTGTGAACCAATGATTTCTACTATTGATTCCACGGAGCCTTACGAAATTGTTTTTGGTCAATATGTTTTTCAAAACCTTGTTTTTGAATTTGAAGAAACAGGCCTCGGCATTGCATTAAAAAGTGAAAATGTCCGTTTGAACTAAATAAGGAAAAAATTCTAAACAAAAGAAAAATATTTTTGTTTCTTTACTTTACTATCAGCATATCACTATTACAGCTATTGTAAAATTGTGCATTTGTTTTTATTACTTTTACTCTATAGATTTCAGTATAAATAAATAACATTATTAACATTCACTAAGCATTGGTTTTTAATTGGGGAGCCTCTATTTTCTACCGAATTATTCTTGCGCGTTTTCGGTCCTTTGTGGACAATCATTGGCTCATTGTTTTATGCTTCCGGTAATAAACCGAAAGCTAAGAATTAAGCAACTGCTGAGATCAATTAAATAGACAATAGCCCGAGATCGGGCTTACGGTCATGCTCGCTATTATCGTACCAACAAATAATATAACCCACCACTATATTCTCATTCGGCCTTTCAATCCTATTATTATTATCTTTCGAAATGGAAGCGTCCCATAATGCCATAACGACCCACTTATAATAATTGTTCTAATATGATCACCTCCTTTATTTGAACAGTGGTACCCAATAAACAGTTACTTGTTCAATAAGCCTTTTATTTTACTTATATCTTATTTATTTCATTTCAATTGGAGAGTCTTTTGGTAATGGGAAATCAAGAAAGGGTTCATATGTGAATAGGCTAAGAAATTGGGTTACCATAATAGTTTGTTTGAATTCAATATAAAAAAGTATAGCATTACTTCTCCTCATAGAAACCATTGTTTCTACCAATGTTGTAAGGAACATGACCAATAGTATTAATATCCTTAAATACAGCTTCAGTCGACGAGGATGGGCTTGGCTCGTACTGCCAATCTGTCCCGTATTAGAATCAATTTTCGGTGTGAGACATTGGATAGTTTTTGTCTTTTTGCTTGCGGGGTCATACGCCTAACATTATGTTAAGACAATTACTAGTGCTCTTACCATCGCAAATTATATGTGCACTATGTGATTATTAATATAAATTAGAATATCAAACAGTCCTCAATTAATTCCTTCTCCTTTACTATAAATGACATCAGTAATAACTGAAACTATTTACTTGATATCCTTAAATTTACTATATACTGGTCTGCGGTTCTTTCTCTTAAAAAACATTAGGAGTGGTTCTACCTAAAGTACAAAAAATCGCATTTTCATTAGAATTTAAGTGGGGTGGTTTCTCCCAGTATCGTTTTATTTTTGTGTTCCTCATAACCAAATTCTAACCCTGTTTAATGCCTTCCTTCACGCGTTTGTTTGTGCGTTTCAAATTTTAGCTATTTTAAGATCAGCATCAAATTATGTAACTAATGTCATTCGCAGCATAGTCTTATTATCAACAGTTTTCATGATTTTTGAAGCGTAATGAGTCAGAATTATAAAAACCTCAAGAGAACCAGTAGTGACCTTGGCAGGTTTTTTTGATACTATTATGATTATAGGCTTCTACAGTATTAGCGTTTACGATCGTATTTATTGAAACACCTGTAGTTTTGTAACCTTTATTCCTTTAAAAGTTATTTTCTAAGAACGCAATGTCCTTACCCAATACATCTAGCAATTTTGAGATAATATTAACAGAATATTAAAAATATACTTGACCCTGTCAAAGTAACTAAAAATTATAAATTAGGTGTTTGGCTGTTTCCTTCCATGTTCTTGGTTAAACAGTTAAAAAACATTGATCCAAATGGTAAAAGTGTACAAAATCTCAGTGGATTATATTATATTAAAATTTTGATATCAGAGAAAACCAATGTCAAACATGAGTTCATTATTCTTGTAGCAAGGTTTTTGAAAACAACATGTTTGGTCTTTTAATAAGTTACACCTCTGAAGTAACTGAAATGTCCTTTTTACATTGCATTTCGAATTAAAATATGTCAATATCAGTGTGCTGAGCATGTATTTGCACCGCCACATTCTTACATTATTTGGGCATTAGCTGCAGTGAAAAAATTATGTGGCGCATGCTACCTGAGGTGGATCCCAATGATACTCAAATTGAAGGAATTTTGAGAAAAAAAATATATCGATATGGTGCCGATTAGAGAACTATATATTGTTAGAATTGCATTAAATAGGATCAAAATGTCATCAAATGGGTTTGCTGTAGATACTCCATTTACAGATTTAGATACAGATCGAGATTTTGAGAATTTTGAAGTCGATACCAATACCTATGACCAGGATAACATATCAATTGATTTAAATGCCCTGAATTTTGGATATAGACCAAATATCTTTATCAGAGGTTTAAGACACTTATCTTCCTTATTTACAAAGAGAAGAAGCATTGATGAATTAAATCTGGATGATCTTGATGATAGCGATGGTTTTAATTTGGATGATGACTTCATGTTTTCTTCTTTTAAAAAAGGAAAAGGACGCAATAGAACAATCTGGGGTGTTCCTGGTGGTATATTTATGAAAAGCATTTTCATCACTATTATTGGTTTATTGATTGCTCTTGTTGTTTTAATAGCGGGTAAAAATACAGACTCAAATTCAAACTCTAATCCAAATTTACCAATTAATTTACCAAATAAATTAGTTTATTCTAACGGAACTGATAGCTATCATAATACAACTATCTTGATATCCATTGATGGATTCCATCCACATTATATTTCAAAGGAAAATACACCCTTTTTGGCCAAACTTTATAAGAAAAAGGCATACATTTCCCCGTATATGATTCCAACGAATCCATCGGTGACATTTACAAACCATTGGACTTTAGTCACGGGATTAAAACCAATTTATCATGGTATATTAGGAAATCACTTTTATAGTCCCCAGTATAATGAGTCTTTTAGCCGAGAACTCGAAGAGTCTTTGGATCCAAAATGGTGGGGTGGTGAGCCTATATGGTCTACTGCCAGAAAACAAGGTATTAATGTTGCCACTCATATGTGGCCCGGAAGTGAAGTTGTTTTCAATAATGGCTCAGATCCTAATTATGTTGATAAATTTAATAAGGATGAAGACTTTGATGCTAAATTTAAGAGACTTAAGGAATTAATTGAGTATCCGATTGAATATAGACCGCAATTGATATTATCATACTTACCTATTATTGATACACTTGGTCATAAATATGGCACTGCTGGAATAGAATTGAAGAAGGGTCTGAAAAAGGTTGATAAATTTATCAAAAAGCTTTATTCTTATTTAGAAGAAAACAATTTATCACAATTGACAAATCTTATTATTGTTTCTGATCATGGTATGTCGCCAACTTCATCAAAGAGAGTGATCTATTTGGATCATTTAGTAGATCAATCTAAAATTGAACATTTTGATAATTGGCCACTGTATGGATTGCGTCCTTTTGAAGGTGTCGATGTCAATCATATGTATGATAATGCCAAAGCGGAATGGGAATCACATCCTTTTAAAGAACATTTTAATGTGTACAAGAAAGAAGAAATCGTTGATGAATTATTTGGCGGTTCAGATTCACCATATGTTGATCGTGTTGCACCACTTTGGATTATTCCAAAAATAGGTTATGTTGTGAGTACAGAATCTTTCATGAAGTACCGTGAGAATGAATATGAACCAAAGGGAGTTCATGGTTATGATAAAAATGAAGTTTTAATGAGGTCTCTATTCATGGGTTTTGGACCATACTTTGAAGGTAAGTTAGGGGATGAACATAAAATTCAGCCGTTTGATAACGTTGAGCTTTATAATATTTTATGTGAGACATTATATATGAAACCAAGTGATAACAATGGTACCCTTCCTAGTGTTATTAACAAGGCTCACGTTTTAGACTCTGATTGGACTGATACTGACATTTATCCCAATGTTGATTTTGATATTGAAATCTTAAAAGAGAAGTCTGTTTACGATGACCTGTTTATTCACAATACTGATAATGATAATGATAATGATAAAGAGGAGGAAAAAGAAGGTAAGAAGGGTGACAATAAAGAGAATGATGGTCATAGTTATAGTGATAGTGATAGTGATGATGATGATGATGATGATGATGATGATGAGAATAATGATGAAACTATGAATTCCATTGAAAAAAATAAAGATATTCCACTTAAAGAAGGTCTGCGTAACTCATCTGATTCATCCCTAACAGCATCCAACGAGCCACCATCAACAGATGAAGAAACTCAACAATTTACGGAGTCATTGGAATCAGATATCACACTACAAGACGAAAATGCAAATACTCACAATGACCAAGACAACGAAATGTGGAGGGGTATTAAGAACGTAGCCTACAAGGTCGAGGAGTTCATTGATGACAAGATCGAAGACGTAGAGGAGTTTATTGATGAACATCGTCATCATGATAACTGATATCACGTGACATGGTTCTTTCGTCAGATTTTGATTTTTTGCCATTTTTTTTTTATTTTTGCTTTCGTTTTTTATAAACTTTTCTCCTCATACTCTTTCTATCTTGGTTGTGTATTTCTATCCTCTTATTTAAAAATAAAAACGAAAAGAACAAAAGCTAGGAAACTTTGATCTGTTCCCTATATAAAACATTAAAGCCATAATATATTTCAACTTATAGACCTCCGTATTAAACCGAGTGACACTTATTAAAGAGTTTTGCTAAACTATCCTTTCAAATTTAGAAACATTCACTTTCTTGGCTCAGTTTTTATTCTAATAATAGAAGGAATATAAACATGGTTGGCACTATTATACAGCCCAATACATCCTTTGTTCCAGATTCATTTTCTCCTGTTTCCTCTAAATCCTCTTGTTCCTTAAATAGAGTTGCAGCAATCCACGATAAGGACAAGCCACACGAGCATAGTGATGAACTATCGCCCTCATTTTCACCTCACCTTACAGCTGCGACTTCAGATGAATTAGGAGGTAACTTAGTTCCTTCCATATCTAACATCTCCTTATTGTCATTGAATCAGCAACCAACTACATTTACCAATACTGAAAATCACTCTGCCATAGCTTCGACTAATTTGAATAGAATGAATAACACTCGTCAAAGAAACCTAAGAGGTTCTAACAATCAACTCAACCCAGTTTCTTTTGGTTATATTCAAAATCAAATCCAGAATCAAACTCCATCTCCGACAAATCTTAATTCTTTTTCAAGTAGGAAACCATCAATCAACTCACCAACTATGACTAGCTTTAGGCGTCCCTCCTTCATTAACACAAATATTAGTAGAAAGAGCAGTACCACAAATGAAATTTCTGAACCTGATTCACCACCTCTACAACCTGTTTCAATTGCTGGTTCTCCATCAAATTTCCTGTTATCACAAGGTTCACCTCCATCTTCCCTGAAAAGTCATATGGGTTCTTACTTAATGGGTAATCATTCCAGATTCATTTTAAAAGGTAGAAGGTTATCCCAAAATCAGCCTCTAGCTTCTTTAAACACAGCGCAACTCACAAGAGCAATTAATAAATTTTCACTAAATGATGATCAATCTCCTGTCTCGCCTAATCCAATGGCTAGAGCTGATTCTTTAACAAATTCTATTGGTGGAAAATCACCAAATTTATTACCTGTTAGTTCAACTTTGCCTTCAATGACTCCTCTTAACTTATCAATACTACCAGAATTATCTATGAGATCTAATTCTCAAGTTGTTTTTGATGATGATGAAGATGATACCAACAATCACCCATTATACTCTACTGGACATACTAGAACTCGTACCAATGGATCTAATGGCACCACTATTGAAGACGACATATTTGGTGAAAAACTAGATGATTAAATAGGCACTCCTCTTTAATTACCATTCCATTGACCCTCAAAAAAATGAAAAAATACAACTTTACTATAGAAATACCTATTGTTAGTCTTCTTATATATAAAATTTTATAAAGAGATAATGAAATGAAACAATATACTTATAAATTCTTTTTCATAATTATTTATTTTGTAAATACTTTATAGGGTGTTTATTGCTGTGCCATGACATCAACGTAACCCCGTCTAGGTCCTCTTTTGCCCTTTCTAGTAGTAGCAGTTGGTCTATTCAATAAATCATTAATACTATCGCTTTTTAAACTGTTATTAGCTTTCACTGGAGCACTATTTGCACTTCCCATTGCTGGTGGACCATTAGGAGGTGTTGGTGTTGGTGCTGTTGAACTATAATTGCTTGGTGTCTGTGAAGCTGATTTAACAGGTGGTGGTGGTGGTGGTTTGGAACTTTCTAATTGTTCCTCAACGGATGCCTTCTTATTAATCCATCTCTTTAACTTTTCATCATAATAAAATGAATTCTCTTCTCCGAGTTTGGCCTTATAAACTTTCTTCTGATCCTTGGCAGTGTTACCGGAAAAGAAACTACCAAACCATGAACCTGACTGTTGCTTGGCTAGTTCCTTCTGCTTTTTTTCTTTTTCTTCGTTTCTTTTCTTAAGTTCAGCTTCCTCATTGTTCTTTCTTTTACGTTCTTCTTCCAATAACCTAGCTTGTTCAGCTTTTTTAGCGGCTTCATCAACTTCGTCATCTTCTTCATCAATAACATCATCATAGAATTCACCGGTATCTTCAGCATAAAACTTTTTTTGTTCAGTAATAGTGTAAATTGGAGAGGTTTTATGTTCTTCGGAGCCTGTAGAAAACGTAGCGCTAGGAGGGTTAAACATATTAGCTAAATGAGATGCATTGGCAGAAGGTACATGCAGCATGGGAATATGCACATTATGGATTGGCTCTGGGATTAGCTTGACCTCCTCATCAAGTTCTGGCCCAGCTAGTTGTACTTCTACTGCAGGTTCAGAATCCTCCGCTGGTGCCTCTGGTGGTGGAATATGATATCCTCCGACAGTAAACATGTCCATACTTGAAATGTTTCCGGTAATGCCCATAGCAGCTAATGGATCAGCATTATCAGCATTTGGTATTGGTGCTAATGGTGTCTTTGGTGCATAAACAGAGTTGTTTCTCTTTGTCACAGTATTCTTGTGTGCATAGGGATTAGCATAGGGATTAGCAGCTTTTCTCATTGATGTACTAGATCCTGGTGCATAACGGTTAACTGGAGTTCTTGCTTTTGCTTGTGATGGTGGTGGTGGAGGTGGTGAGGAAACTGAACTACTGGCTTCAGATTCCAACGCTGATTCAATTTCAGCATCAACAACTTGAGTGGTCTTTGAAATAACTGTAGCAACGCCTAAGGGATATGTGGCAACGTCGTTAATGGCCAATTGGTTTCCGTAAGCAGAATTTGAAACTGGTGTGTCTCTTTCTTGAGCTGGAGCGTATGGGTTCTTTGGAGCTGATTTTTCTTCCACTGTAACTGGAGCATAAGGATTCTTTGGTTTAGGCATTTCTTCAACAGAAACAGAGACATATGTATTTCTTGGTTCTTTAGGTGGAACTGGGTTAGATATAGTTCCTAAAGCAACATCCTTTTCAATAGTAGAAGTTGGTAACAATTCTTGCTCAACAAAATCCTCAACCATTTGCTGTTGTTCTTCCATATTTTGCTCTGGGAAATTTGTAGTTTCATCTAAATCTTCGTCGTATGAATCTTCAAAGTTCCGTTCTTGTCCAGTTTCCAACTCAGCTTGCTCATTAATGAAAGGTAGTGTACCTTGAACAGCATGAACAGAAACAGTATGTTCAGCTTCGTTGACTTGATTATCAAAAGCAAATGACCCTTGTGATTGATTTGTTGCAATTTCAATTATTTCCTCTTGATTTGGATGAGATGAACTTTTCAGAACCTCATTGACGATTCTGTTAACCTTTTCAACAGAGTGGCCATAAGAAGAAACCTTTTCAGTGGAATGCGAAGCAGACTCGGGACCATCAGCAAGCTGACTGCTTAAAGAAACCAGAGATCCAAATGGCGAGGCACTGTTATTTGACGTAACAGGTGGAGAATACGAAATCTTCTTTGGAGGTCCTTGGACTTGTGAAACTGGAGGCAGGATTTGTTTATCGGCAGGAGTAACCGAGATTGGATTAAGGTCAGGTAGTAGTTTTGGTGCTTCAACTTCCCTCTGAAAAGGGGCAATATTGGTATTTAGCTTAGCTAAAGATGCATTTGTGAGGTCTGATGAATACTCATCACTCTTTGACGGACTGGCAACATAATTATGCTGAGGAAATCCTGGGTTTGGTGGCAAAGTGTTAGAAGTAACAACTGGATCGACATCGTTTACATTGTCATAACTGATAGTATTATGATTACCAGTCAAGGTTGCATGGGGGGCATATCTATTTGGTCTGTGGTTTGCAGCTTGATGAACACTTTTTTTTCCATAAGAAACATTAGTATTTGCTCTTGCTGGAGGTAACAGAGATGTAGAAACAGGTTGTGAAGAATGGTTGCCTATCGCCGGATCCACAGAAGCATCGATATAGTGACCACTAGTTGATCCTAATCTTTTTGGAGTGGAATTCAGTGAATTCGAAACCCTGGCATGGTTTCCATACACCTCAGGAATAGATGGCATGGAACTCACTGTTGTTAGCATTGGGAGAGTTTTATCGCCAACGTTATTAAATTGTATAAGGTCCAGTTGAGATCCAGTTCTAGAAACTGAAGGAGAAATAAACTTGGAGAAAATTCCTTTATCAACGTTCTTCTTTTCAATGTTTTCTTCACCGGAAACAAATTTATTGAAAGATTTATCCAAAGTGGTCCAAACTCTGTCTAATTGTGGTTTACTAATCTTACCTCCCAACCAATTTGAGCTGACTTGGGATAAAGATTCGGAAAGATTTTCTTGTGCTAACCTAGTAGACACTTCAACAAATAATTGCTTACTAGAGATATCATTTTGAGTGGCATCACTATACTTTTTAGCTTCAGCAAGAAAACCTAAATCAACAAGGTAACGAGCGTGACGAATCTTCACAGGAACCATGTGTGGTAGTCCATGATGGAATTGAGCAGGCATATTACCGGATGAAAGTAATAAGAATTCATAAATTTCATCTGCAATTATATCATCAATAGAAGTTGGTAACATTTCAATACAAGTTGGCACCAAAGGTTCACCTGAAAGTAAAATAGATAATTTTCCACACACTCTATGGCCACTTTTCAATAAAGATTCACCGATTTGATGAAGGGAAGGAGTAGAGTTGGATTTATTCTTCAAAATGAAAGGAATGATGGTCGAGTAATGCTCAGCAATCCAAGTTTCCTTTCCAGTTAATGAATCGGAGGCCAGGCCATCTATAGCATTTGCTTGGAGGAAAAAATTCAAATCATTGCACATGTTGCTATCGCCGTAATTATGAGTAGTGTATAACTTTAACATTTGGTTAAAGGCTAATGGCCCCATTAAGTTGGAAATAAGAAGAGCCATAGTCCAGTCACCGTGACTCAAAACTAATGATAAAGCAGAAGCTTTGTCGCCCTTTTCTAATAACATATGGACAGTTGATAAAGTATGTGCTTCAACTCTGAAAGCATTAGGATGATTAGTTGGGTTAATTGACATTGAAATGTTACGAATAGAAACTATGTCAAATACATTACCATCGTCATTAGATTCACCAAGGCTTGGATTTAATAAGTTTACCAAAGCGGACATGTACTCCTTGTTTTCAGTGAAATCACCTTTCTTGTTAATGTGAACTGCCATCAGCTTCAACGCAGACCATAACCATTCTTCTTCTGTAATTAATGAATCATCACTATTATTACGTTTTCTAATTAAGGCAATCTTATCATCCAACCATTTAATCAAATCCTTTCTTTTAGTTTTAGCTTTATTCAATGGACCCGGAAATGTTGAAACAAGATCATTATCAGGTAAAACATTTTTCAAGTTTTCAATCTTAAAGTTACAACTAGTGACACCATAACAATTAGATGAAGGAACCATAGACAAGAACTTTTCGGTAGAGAAGGAAAATAAAGGCCATTGTCTTCTATTCAAATTTTCTGGGTTGATAACAGCAGCTGCTGGTGCAATGGAAACATTAATTGAAGAAATATTTCTACCTTTGCTTTGAGGACCAGGAGGTAAAATTGATTTCTTTCTATAGCCTGTAGAAGTTGCATTACTAGTAACAATATTAGAACCATAAACTTCGTTAATTGAAGATATTGACTGTCTACCAACCTTAGTAGATCTCCTCACACTAGCAATATTATTATGTTGAGGTTGAAGGTTGTTTGCATTTGGAGCATACTTGTTTGATGCAGAAGGGAATGTAAATCCTTGGTTAATAGTGCCTGGAATAGATGGAGAAAACTGGTTGATTGGCGAAGACAATGGGTTAGCATGGGCTTGTGGAACGTATTGATTAACCGGTTGTGGAAATTGAGAAGTAGGTTGTTGTCCAAATTGATTAGCAACAGGTTGGAATTGATTCATTAGAGATGGTGGAGCAATAGGAGTAGTAGCCACTGGAATAGCAACCAAATTTGGGTTGATGTCAACAGGTGTTGGTTCCATGGAAACAGTTCTGGCATGGCCGCCAGCTTCAGTTGGTGCATATGGATTCGATTTCTTAGATCCAGAAGCAATCTTTGATACTTGATGACTAGAATGTTGTAAACGTTGGAACTGGGTGACGTTCGGAACTTGAAGAGATGCGGATTGAGAATGACCTATTTGTGGAACAACCGGTAGAGCGTATGGGTTTTTAGCCTTTTGTGGAGGAAAAGCAGTTTCCTGTGTAAAGGCCGCAGAAGGGATTTTAGCAGGTTGTGCATATGGGTTCTTTCTAGTTTGTGATGCAGGCGGATTGGTGATCTTTGGAGTTTGTTCAAGAACCTGGCCTCTTTCAATAACTTCATATGGATTTTTCAGATGGGATGGGATTTGATTATTAGGTTTATTAGCAGGAACAGGTAATTCAGCAAAAAAGGAATCCTTTTTGGTGGTACTATTCGAACGAGTATTCTTTTGGCTTAAAGTTGAAGTTGGCTTCATAGATGGAGACAATGGAGACAATGGAGGCAATTGTGCTTCATTGCCAATTTTTGGTGGAGCCTTGAAATTCAAAATAGGTTCATGATGACTGATTTTATCTTCAAGTTTGGTATAAACATTCTGAGTTACTTGTGCTGGTTTTTTCATGTGTTTGGAAATTAAATCAGCTGGAAAATCATATGCATCACTCTTTTTCTTCTCTTCTTTCAATTTTTGGTGAAGTAAAGATGCTGCAGAGGTATTACTTGGTAACCTACTAGCGCTCAGAACAGACTTGATACCGTAAGGAAGAAAATCACTATTTTGGGTAAAAGTACTAGTATTTGGTCCTGGTTGGTACATTGATGAGTGTTGATTGGTCAATCGAGTAGCAGAATTATAAACAACCGTATTCTCAGCTGATTTGGAAGTATTGAAAGTGGCATTGGTTCCTCTCTCTTCTTCTTTGTCTTCTTCTTCCTCGTCGTCGTCTTCAAGTAAATCATCATCCATAACATCTTCTAGCATCATTTCTTCCTGCTCCATAAAAGCAAACTTGGCATCATCTGTTGCTACGCTTTTTGTATCAACTAGTTCCTCATTCACAGCAGTTTTAGTTTCTGTAGCCAATTGATTGAAAAATGAAACATCATCGCTGTTTGGTAAAAGGCTGTCACTAATGTCAAGTGGACTCGATTCGTTAGCGGCATTGAGATGTTCAACTTCTTTACTTGAATTCCATGGCATCTTTTCGTCATTTGAATCATTCCATGGTAAGTCATTTTCTTGTTGTTGACTAGGTAGAGACTTTAAAAAGTCACCTTCTTCCTTTCGTTCTATGCACTCCTCAGTTGGCAAATTATTATGTTTAGGACATAAGATATTTGAACTATCTATCGGAATACTAACTAAAGGGGATTCGGGGACACCGTGATCATCACCAACTTCTTCTGTCTGTGTTTCCGGTATAACGGGAGCTTCAATAGGTTTCAAATCCCATGGCATTTCCTCAGCCATATCTTCTTGTTCTAAGAAATCGAAGCCTTGCTTTTGCGAGTCGTCCGTGTTTTCCTGCCAGAAGAGAGGATCTTTGCCAGCTGTATGGGTTTCACTTAAATTAATCTCGCTGTACAGCCCCTCACTTTGGGTGGGGTGCTCCTTCACTTGGACATCAGTATTAAATGAACTTGCGGAAAATGGTTCAATAGCTTCATTATTTTGTCTTATTTTAGGAAGCACTTCAGATGCCTTTTGTTGAAAATCAGAAATTTCTTCATTTGGCATTTTCCTCCTAATTGAACCTTCATGAAATATTGAATCAGCATCAATAGGTTGTTCAGGTATGTATTCGTCGTATTTTTCCACGGGCGTACCGGCATTATTAACTGGAATTGCATCAACAGGATCGAATGGGAAATTGAATTCTCCATGCACAACACGTTGTTCAAGAACAGAATTTTCAACCCCAGGAGCTGGTTCAGTAAATTGATTCTCAAAGTTATATTCTTCAATTATAGGCTCTCCATTAACAGTTTCAATTTCTTCTGAAGCGATATTATTCGAAATGTTCTCATTAAAAAAAGGAGCTTCAAAAGCAGGTCCTCCGTAAACTGGGTTATCAAGATTAAATGCTTCCTCATTTGATGCAGGGTTAGTTAAAGAATCACTGGTGAAAGCGCTTGTTCTTTCAACTTGTTGTCCTTCAAAATTGGAATTTTCTTTATCTGAGTGCTTGGATGATTTTTCTTCCTCAAGTGAGATATAATTTGGGCACGCAGGCTCCTCAATAAGCTTACTTCCGTTAAGTGGAATTTTGTCAACATGTGGAGCTTTGACTTCACATTGATCAGTTGTAGATGGAGCAATAATGGGCTTGCTCGATGCTGGTTCTTCGTGATGGGACATAGTCTGTTCTTCAACAGCCTGAGTTGGTTCAGAATAATCATTTTTAGGTCCTTGAACTTCAGTAGCCGCATCTTGTTCACTATTTTCTTCAGTAGCTGTAGAAATATCAACTTGTTGTTCAATAATTGAGTTCGTCGTACCGAATTCATATGGATCCTCTTGAAAACTTTGAGCTGCAAAAGTAGAAACTGCGACATTATTAGATTTAGTAACGTAAATACCATTTTTCTTTGGCTCAACGGGAATAGAATCTTGAATTTCTAAACTCTGGGTTTGTTCACTGATGACGGGTTGTTCCAAAGTAGTATGAGGTTGAACCTTTTCAACAACGGCTTTTTCTTGATTGGTCGTTTCATAAGAATACTCAGGGTCTATTGGTGTCTGCAAATAGCCTTTGCTTATAACTTCGCTAGCAATTGGCATATCATGAGTGGTTTCTTCAATATCTTGTTGACTTTGATCATTCGCATCATTGGTCACGTGCAGTTCATTATGAGGTTGTTGTTCAACGACAAACTCACCAGGTTTCTGTTCAGTTTCAATACCAGATCTAAGAGCAAAAGAGTTAGCCGAATTTGCATTGGCTGTTTCGACATCTCTCTCCAATTTGGAATCAATAATTCCGTGAACATTTGAATCTGACGTGTTCGTAGACTCGTCAATAACTTCAGTAGTGGAAGTCTGTTCAACAGATGCATTTCCAGAAGACGCCACCGACTGCTTTCTCTGCTGGCCAGACTTTTTCTTACTACCGGACTTCTTTTTACCACTCTTCTTTGCCATGCTATTATAGAAGGAACTTGCTTATATCAATTTGCCATTTCGCTTCCTCTTTCTTCACATTTTCAGTTCTTAACTTTTTGTCTTTCCAATGAAAAATTTCATGCGCCACGTATGAAATGCGGCGCATTCAATTTTTTCAAATATTTATTTTCTTTTTTTTTTCACCTATTGAATTCCCTTCAATTAAACTATAAATAAGTGTGTATACTAGATGGCAAAGGGACCAAAGACACATGCTAAGCGTTTAAGCGAGAAGGATCGTTTTCAGTTAGCGTTGGTTGATATTTCAAACGATTTGGTTAGCTCACTCAAGAGTGGAACTTCAAAGGATATCAACCTTAACGGTGTGATTGTTCAATACTCAAAGAAATATAAGCTTCAGAATCAGCCTAGACTTGTTGATATTATCAACGCCATCCCAGTGGAACATAAAAAGTATCTTTTACCTAAATTAAAAGCAAAACCTGTTAGAACTGCCTCCGGTGTTGCTGTTGTTGCAGTTATGTCAAAACCACACCGTTGTCCACATATTGCATACACTGGTAATATCTGTGTTTACTGTCCGGGTGGTCCTGATTCTGATTTTGAATATTCCACACAATCTTATACTGGTTATGAACCAACTTCTATGAGAGCCATTCGTGCAAGATATGATCCATATGAGCAAGCTCGTGGTAGAATTGAACAATTACGACAATTAGGACATTCAATCGATAAGGTTGAATATATTATTATGGGTGGTACATTCATGTCCCTTCCAAAGGACTATAGAGAAGATTTTATTACTCAATTACACAATGCCCTTACAGGGTATGATGGTACAAATATTGATGAAGCAGTTGCATTTTCTCAACAATCACAAACAAAATGTGTTGGTATTACAATTGAAACCAGACCTGATTACTGTACAGAAACACATCTTGATGATATGCTCCGTTATGGATGTACTCGTTTGGAAATTGGTGTCCAATCTGTTTATGAAGATGTTGCTCGTGATACCAATAGAGGTCACACGGTTAAAGCAGTCTGTGATACATTTGCATATGCCAAGGATGCTGGTTATAAAGTTGTTTCTCATATGATGCCCGATTTACCAAACGTTGGTATGGAACGTGATTTGGAACAGTTCAAAGAATACTTTGACAACCCAGATTTTAGAACCGATGGTCTTAAAATTTATCCAACTCTTGTCATTAGAGGTACAGGGTTGTACGAATTATGGAAGAATGGTCTCTACAAATCATACAATGCAAATATGTTAATTGACCTTGTTGCTAGAATCATGGCTCTCGTTCCTCCTTGGACTCGTATTTACCGTGTTCAACGTGATATCCCTATGCCTTTGGTTACCTCTGGTGTTGAAAATGGTAACTTGCGTGAGCTAGCACTTGCTAGAATGAAGGATTTTGGTACTACCTGTAGAGATGTTCGTACTCGTGAAGTTGGTATTCAAGAAGTGCATCATAAGATTCACCCAGATCAAGTTGAACTAATCCGTCGTGATTATTATGCTAACGGCGGTTGGGAAACATTTCTTTCTTATGAAGATCCTAAGCAAGATATCTTGATTGGTTTACTCCGTTTAAGAAAGGCCAGTAAGAAGTACACATACAGAAAGGAATTCAAGAGTCAACCAACTTCCATTGTCAGAGAATTGCACGTTTATGGTTCTGTTGTTCCATTACATTCTAGAGATCCTAGAAAGTTCCAACATCAAGGGTTTGGTACTTTGTTAATGGAGGAGGCCGAAAGAATTGCTAAAGAAGAACATGGAAGTAGCAAAATCAGTGTTATTTCAGGTGTTGGTGTTCGTAATTATTATAGAAGACTTGGTTATGAGCTTGAGGGCCCTTATATGTCCAAGATGCTTTAACTTATATACAGTATTTATATTTAATTCCTGCTCTGTCAAACATCCTATAAAATATAGGTCATGAGCTTTTATTACGTACGCTTGTGACAGCTGTCCCTTTTCTCATTATTTGATGGACGCGTTATATATCAAAGGAAACAAACACTCTTTCTTTTTGAATAACGCAATATTGGTTATGCTTTCTGGATTACCATCATTAGACTCGCCTACAATTCCATGGCGTAATGTCATTTTAGGATTTACAGTGGCAAATTATCTTTTTAATACTTACGTCACTTACAGACAAATTGTCGTCTTAAGAGAAAAGGGTGATCAAGTTCCAGTTGAACTTGAACCATTTAAGAACAAAATCGATACTAAGAAGGTTAAAGAATCTAAGGATTATAGTATTGATAAATTGGTTTTTTCCTGCATTGGTGGTCTTTTCGATACTTTAATTAATGTTGCCTTTATTTCCTTTGACATTTTGCCAAAGGTTTGGTCAATTGGTAATTCTATTGTTTATTCGTTACAAGCATCTTCTGTGATTGGTACTTGGATTTCTGGTGGTATCATTGCTCAAAGTTTGGCTTTCTTGGGTGTCTTTAGTTTAATTTCTACTGTTCTGTCTTTCCCTCTTACTTGGTACAAGAACTTCGTTTTGGAAGAAAAGTATGGTTTTAACAAATTAACATACTCACTTTGGGTTTCAGACACTATTAAGACTGTTTTGTTGACTCAGGTTATTGGTGGTCCTCTTATTGGTGGTTTCCTTTGGATTATTGACTGGTTTGGTAAAGAGAAATTCGTTAATTATATCACTGCAACTATTTTCGTTGTTCAAATTTTAGCTATTATTATCTATCCAAAGTTCATTCAACCTCTTTTTAACAAGTTTGATCCTTTACCTAATGGTGAATTAAAGACTGAAATTGAAGCTCTTGCTAAGAGAAACGGTTTTCCATTAGGTGAACTTTGGGTTATTGATGGTTCTAAGAGATCTGGCCACTCTAATGCCTACTTCATGGGTCTTCCATGGGGTCAAGGTATAAAACAGATTGTCCTTTATGATACTTTAATTCAACATTCGAATGTTCCTGAAGTTGTTGCTGTTATTGGACATGAAATTGGTCATTGGGCAATGGGACATACTGTTAAGCTAATGGCTATTTCTTTAACCCATGTTTGGTTAATCTTAAGTGCATTCCGTATTTTTATCGATAATGCTTCTCTTTATTCATCTTTTGGCTTCACAACTGTTCAACCTGTTACTATTGGTTTCCTTCTCTTTTCTGATATTTTGACTCCCTTAGAAGCGGCTGCAGAATTTGCCATGCATTACTTGACTAGAAAATACGAATATGAAGCTGATAAATATGCTGTCGAACAAGGCATGGGTAGTGAGTTAGAGGGTGCTTTAGTTAACCTTCACACTGAGAACTTAAGTGCATTTGTTGTTGATCCACTCTTTTCTGCTAAGGAGCATTCTCATCCAACATTGGTGGAAAGAATTTCTAGAATTGATGAATTAATTGCTTCTGGTCTTGGTAAGAAGCACGAATAGTAAATTTATTCATTATACTTACTAGCCACTTACCCTGATTTTGTTATTCATGACTTTTATATATGTATATAATATTTGAAATATTAAGAAATAAATGATGGTTCAATGTCCCTACAAATATCAAGGTAACCTTTAATTCTATTATGGTTCCATTCTTCATTTTTCCAACCTGTGTAAAACACCCTCCAAGGACTATTTTGAATCCCAACGGTACCAACAGATCTTTCAAAATACCATTTGTTAACAGGATTAGTTTTTCTAGATCTCCAAACAAGTTCTTCTGAAAATTGAGAAAGTAGAGCTTTGAAAACAACATCAGCTAACCCTGGTTCACCTTGTTGAGCTCTTAAGACGGCAAATTTATCAAGATATGGAACCCATGAATCGGAATAATCTTCTAAAGTCGTTTCTGATTTTTTAGCATCAAAAACTACAGGTTCATAAGTAACAATTGCTGCAGCGGAATAATCCGTAGTGAATATAATTGCAGCAATGTTATCTTGAATCCGGTTCATGTAATGGTTCCAGTCGAACTTACGACGAAATGAATCCTCCAGTAAGAACTTCAACTTTTCACAAGAAATAATATTCTTTCTTTCTAACTCTTCAAGATCAATACAAGCAGGATAATCAGGTTTGATGCAAGATTCTAATCCTAAGGCTCGTAAAGATTTAGCTGTTATTATATGAACTGGTGTACCCCATTTTAAAACAGTTGTACAAACCTCCTTTGTTCTACCGAACCCAACTGGTAATGATGATGATTGAGTAGCACGATCAGTTAAAATGCTATATATAAGTGGATTTGGATCTGTATTAGTGTCATTAACATTTTTAACAAGATCTTCTGGTGTAGTCATGATTCCAGTTGCATTCGGTAATGATTTCAACAACATACTCATTTCTTTAAAAGATTTTAACTTTTCAGCTTTCAAGTCCTCTGGAATCCAATCAACTTTACCTTTATTTGATTGATTAAAACTCAAAGGAGATAATTCTTCGGCTACTGAGTGAAATTCTTGTTGTAGGTTAATCAAAACATGACTACTATTCTTCCCTCTTTCAACGCTTGGGATACCTCCCAATTGATCAACAAATACTATTTTTTCAACGCTTATTAAATCATCATGATCTTTATTCTTTTCATTTAATTGATCAATGCAATTAACTATTGCCTTAGTGATGTTAGCACTATTCACTAATTTAGTTTTAAGATCAAAATAATCAACCGCAGTTGGAATAACAACAGGAACCAACCCTGAAAAGATCGGAACGCCAAGAATGGATGGAACTTCAGCACTTACTTCTTTTCCATGGATTTCAAAGCATCCATCTAAGATTCTGGTTTGAACATCCCCCCTTATTAAATGATCTCTTATATCATTAACTATGTTATTCAATTGATTTCTATCGCATTTATCGATCTCTGTGGGAGTGTGAACACCTGCATAACAAATCACTATTATTGGTGAAGCGCCAAGATCTAGAACGGTTCTAAGTACATGTCCCAACCTAGTCAATGTTAATTCATTCCAATCCTGATGATCAATTTTAATAATACAGGCTCTAACTGTTTCTGTAAGTTTAATTTCACTATCTGTTGAATTCAACGGATAAGTATTTTTTATATCATTTAGTTTATTTTCCATTTCAGTATCACCATTGGTAACCACTTTTGAAACATAATCTCCGTATGCTTTATTATGAGTAACTTGGTGTCCTCTTAATGCCTTTTGTGATAGCCCTCCATCGTAATCTTTTCGTTTGTAAATGTTATTTGATTCTAATAATGCATATTTTGCAAGGTACGACCTTGCTTCTCTTCTACTTGCTGTACAATGTAAAATAGTCTGAACAAGTTGTTGTGTCTTTTGTAGTTCCTCATTATCCTTCTTCGCTTTCTTTTCTATAACTTCCATTATTGACGCTAGATCATTCAACTCAGTGGTTTTAAATAACGGAGTCCTTGTAGAAAATGAATGTTTGATTCTATAATTTCTTTTAAGGTTCGGGTTGGAAGACACAGATCGGTATCTTAAAGTATTCTTAAATGCATTCATGATTAAAGTATGTTTATTAACTGACTAGATTTTTTATACTTGGAATCGTAGATAAAAAAACAGCACAGAATGCAGATTTTATATATGAGAAATGACTAACATTAAAAATTTCAGGTTCTAAACAGTGAAATAAGCGCGCTGATGGAATTGCCTAATGAGGAAGCTGAGACATTGAAATTTTTCATAAATCTCTTTGAATGCTATGGTAAGAGAAAAACCCCTTCTAGAGGAAAGAAAGGCGTCAAAATCCAATATCTTCTTTTTCTTAGTATAAAATACTTTTAATACTTTAAATAAATAAAGTTAGAGGCAACTATAAGGAATAAATAAAATCATAAATAAATAAATCATGGGATCTACAAAAAGTTCATCGCATTCTTCTGATCAGAGTTATGGACCTTCTTAGTTAGCTTCAGCAGCCAACGATTCAGCCTTAGCAATGACATCTTCAATACCACCAACCATGTAGAAGGCGTTTTCTGGCAAGTGATCGTACTTACCAGCCAAGACATCCTTGAAAGAGGTGATAGTTTCTTCCAATCTGACAAGCTTACCTGGAATACCAGTGAAAACTTCAGCAACAGCGAAAGGTTGAGACAAGAATCTTTGGATCTTTCTGGCTCTTTCGACAGTCAACTTATCTTCTTCAGACAATTCATCCATACCCAAAATAGCAATAATATCTTGCAAGGACTTGTAAGCTTGCAAGGTTTCTTGAACCCTGGTAGCAACATCATAATGTTCTTGACCAACGACGGAGGCATCCAATAATCTAGACTTAGAATCTAATGGATCGACAGCTGGGTAGATACCCAATTCGGAAATACCTCTAGATAAGACAGTGGTAGCATCCAAATGGGCGAAAGTGGTGGCTGGAGCAGGATCAGTCAAATCATCGGCTGGGACGTAAACGGCTTGGACGGAAGTGACAGAACCCTTCTTGGTGGTGGTAATTCTTTCTTGCAAAAGACCCATATCGGTAGCCAAGGTTGGTTGGTAACCGACGGCAGATGGAATTCTACCTAACAAAGCAGAAACTTCGGAACCAGCTTGGGTAAATCTGAAAATGTTATCAATAAACAACAAGACATCTTGACCTTCTTCATCTCTGAAGTATTCAGCGATAGTCAAACCAGTTAAAGCAACTCTAGCTCTAGCTCCAGGTGGTTCGTTCATTTGACCAAAAACCAAGGCGACCTTAGATTCACCTTCTAAGTTAATAACACCGGTTTCCTTCATTTCTCTGTATAAATCGTTACCTTCTCTGGTTCTTTCACCGACACCAGTGAAAACGGAGAAACCACCATGGGCCTTGGCAACATTGTTAATCAATTCTTGAATAAAGACAGTCTTACCAACACCGGCACCACCGAAAAGACCAATCTTACCACCTCTAGCGTAAGGAGCCAATAAATCGACAACCTTAATACCAGTTTCTAAGACTTCAGCAGAAGTGGATTGATCAACGAAGGAAGGAGGGTCTTGATGAATTGGCTTTCTTTCCTTACAAACAACTGGACCTCTTTCATCGACTGGATCACCAACGACGTTTAAGATTCTACCTAAGGTACCTCTACCGACTGGAACGGAAATTGGAGCACCAGTATCCTTAACGGCTTGGCCTCTGACTAAACCTTCAGTACCATCCATAGCAATAGTTCTGACAGTGTTTTCACCCAAATGTTGGGCAACTTCCAAAACCAACTTAGTACCGTTGTTTTCCATTTCCAAGGCGTTTAAAATTGCTGGCAATTGACCTTGTTCAAATTGGACATCGACGACGGCACCAATAACAGACCTGTAAAAATAAGTTGTATGTTAGTATTCGAATTCCTTACTATTGAAAGATCGTAGTGGATTGTTGTTCATTTTTTTAAATTCAACTTCCTTTCTCAATTTTTTGCCATCGCGAAAAAAATGGACGTTGCTCTAATTTCAAGATCCATAAAAAAATGTTGGCAAATTTTCTAAAAAATAAATGGATCATAAGAGTATTATGCAATATCAAGTATAATGGTATTAGAAGTGTAGTAAGAGTTCATGAGTGTTTTTGAAATTCTAAAAACTCCGTTAAAAAACCTTTAATTTTCAAGATTGAATTTCAGAAAAAAAGGTTCAAATTAACCTCTTTTATATCCAAACCCAAATTCACTTTATACAAAAGACTTGTCTGATTATTGAGTATGATCTATTAAAATTTCCAAACTATTGATCAAATTTTATATTCACTTTAATAAGAACCAAAAAATATAGAAAAGGAGGTCTTTTTTTAATAATGCAACTTCAAAATTCATAGAAATTGTACATACTTGACCTTACCGGTAACTGGAGCGGCGGTGGCCATGCCTCTGGAGAGAGCCATGTTGGCCTTAGCTGCCTTGAGAGCAATTCTAGAAGAAGTAGCGAATAATCTGGCAACCATAGTTGAGATTCAAATGCTGATGGGGTTTTAAGTTGAACTCGTCGACAGCTGGGAGAAAAGTGCCCTAGTCTTTCTGCGCGGGTCGTTCACTAGAAAGCTGCCATTTATTAAATGTGTAAATAATAAACAATTTTCATTGGCTGAATTTTTTCAGGAGTGTGTTACGTAAGCATGCGCTCATTAAACCCCCTGCTCATCTCGTTACGCCAGTGAGAGGCCAAGCTCAAAAGTTCATACTCCTCCACGAGCTCTCCACAGGATAGTATACGCCGTCTTATATCTCCCGTAATATTAGTCATCTCCTCGCTAAAACATTCTAAACATAAATTAACATGTCCGAAATTGGCATCTCTTAACCTATGACCATTCATCCATTTCATAACCAGCTTCCATTTATTCTCTTCCCTCAGTAGTCTGTTCCTTGTTAAAACCAAGTTGTTTTCTTCTTTATTATCATCATTATTGTCCTCATAAGCGTCATCATCAATCAGTATTGGTCCACTTGACTGCTTCTCATGTTTCCTTTGATTACGTGTACTACGACGACTCTTTCTTCTTGGCTGAGCACCTTCGTCTTTGCATTGTTCTAACCCCTTTTCTCTGGCTCTTTTAATCACTTCTTCAAATTCATCAACATTACAAATCCTATGCCTTTTCTTTTCATATTTTATTCGTTGCATGTCTTCGAGTCTCTCTGAAACTTGTAAAATACTAGCTTGAACAAAGCCAATTCGTTCACCAACTCTATTGGAGCAATCCAACCATAAATCAATATCAACCCACTGGAAATGAACTCTCGTTTTACAATCAGCACAAATACCAAGATCGACTTCTTCATACCCCTCTTCTTCATATTCTTCTTCGATTTCTTCGCTTTTTAAAGTGTCCATTTCATACCCACATTCAATTTTCCTAACATTTTCTGGCCAATTTGATTCACCTATGAATGCTGCCAATTTATCCAATGTCCTAACCTTTTTGGCAACATATTTATCCCTTCCAAGTCTTTTCAAATACGCTTCCAATGATATCCTTGGCAATTGCTCTAGAATATCCTCTAATGTACACCTTTGATTGTTGCCGATAATAACTTTATTTTTCAGTTCTATCATGTTATCAATCTCCCTAATATAAATCCAATATGCAATTTTGTTAACCTCTGTTAATTTTTTATTATCGACTCCACATTCTTCACAGAATTTTAGGAATCCCATTTTGCCTTTGTTTATCTTTAATGTCTGTTCTAATAACCTCTTTATAGTTTTCAAAATATCAAAAACTCCCTCCTTTTTTACCTTCCTGTATTCCCTCACTGCCATAGCAGAATATTGTATCCATTCTGTAATGGTAAAATTAACGGCTTCATTAATGTTAAATCCATAATTAAATCCAGAATGATAAACTTTTGGAAATGTAACAATAAACTCTCCAGCTCTTTGTGTTGCCTTATATATCCTCAAACTTGAATCTCCAGAATATATTTCTTCAAGAGGAACCTGACTGACTAACTGATGCAATAAATCACCTTGCTTTTTAATGATCGCAGGAGCAACACGTTCTCTTATTCTACGTTCAAATTCTTCACAACATTCAGCTGGTATACCATACCACTGCTTAGAAGCTCCTAAATGACAATAATTAGCAGACATTGTGTAATGATCTTCTTTATGCCAACAAAAGGTTGAAAATGGACCTCCGACATACATCCATGGGACTGACATTCCTGAAATCTTCTGTGGTATTAAAGTTGCCGATGATGATTTATCTGTATCTAATTTAGTAAACAGCATGTCTCCATCCTCAGCTGGCTCATTTAATTGAGTCGCTTCTTCTTCTTCTTCTTCTTCGTCTGTAACTTTAACATCATCTTTGCATATATACTTGAAAAGTGACCCCTGAGCAAATGGTAACTGAGTTAAGTTCCATTCAGATAAGGCATATTTCATTTGACTCTCGGGTAAGATAACTTTATCATAATCGTTTCCACTTGATACTTCATTGTTTCCGACTGTAGCTAACGTTGGAAACCCCGAAATTTCAGTTTGTTCATTATGATAAATATCAGCACCGTATCTAATCTGCACTCCAGCAGGCATTTCTATTTTTCCTGAAATTAAAGACCAAAATAATCCTTCAACTTCATTCTCAGTGATACCTAAATCGGTTAATCTATTATTTCTAGAACTATTTGCTTGGTTAACATTAGCAGCTAAATTCAATGATATACCTATACGTTTTAATTCTTTAATCCATTGTCCGCCTTTACTTGCAGCCCCCCAATTTTCCATTATCCAACTTTTAAAACTAGCTAAGGACCACTCCACACCATCTTCTTCGAACCCATAATCACCTGTTCCACCAACCAAGCATTTGGAACAAAACCATTCATTAGAAGGAATAGTAGTTAATGGGGGATCCAAGCATATCATATGAAACGATTCTCCACATTTATCACAAAGTAAAGTGAGTTCAGGTTGAGTAAACTGATGGCAGACCATGCAACTTTCATCAATCTTTGTCAATTTTATAACTTTTTCATTGGTAGCTCTTGAATTCAACTCTAAATTAATATTAATTGATTTGTATTTCTTAGTAACTCCCTGTTGTCTAGCTATAGTCTCGATTGTACTTGTCGGGTTTTGAATCTCTGCTGAAATATTAAGACTTTTAGCTAATACTATAGGTTCATCAACATCATTACTGTGATCTCCTTCAATTTTCTCAGTCTTCTCTATTTCGATATTAACATTTTGAAAAATAAAAGATTCAGTGCTGCTCATTGATGTTTTGAGTGTCGTGTAGGTTTCAGATGGGTCAGATAATAATTTATCATTGGGATTCTTATAGTAATTTGCCAAATGAGGATCTGTTTTTGGGTCAATAGAAGTATAGGCATCTAAAGAATTAACACCCAATGGAAAGCCAGTAGATTTATTTAAATTAAGTGCATAAATAAGATAACTAGAGTAATCAATAACATCAGTAATTAGACGCTTGTCATAAGCAAGATCTAGCCATTTTTTCCATTCCCTTGAAATAAAAATATCATGTATATGAATCATAGAGTTATCCATCAAAGCTACCCAACCATATTTGCTTTGCTTTTCAAAATCTAAAGATGGCTTTGAAACACCAATATAAATATTTCCTGATTCCATTAACGGTTTTTTATTATGGAATCTTTGGAAGCAATTAAAACCTTTCAAAAAATCAACTCTAGCCCTATTCCTCAATGATAATTCAGGCAATACTTGAAGCCTGGTTTCAAATTTAAAACTATTAAAATTAAGAGCAAATTCTGGTTTCCATCCTTTTGGTGGAACAATTTTAACAATACCATAATAATTACCTTGGGCTAACACTCTAGTGCTAGATAAGTAATGGATAGGATGTTGAAACTCCTCCTCTGTTGGGTATAACGTTGGACATTCAGGTAATTCAAGTGGTGTAAAAATCCCTTGTTTAAATGTCATTGGAAAATATTAGTAAACTTTATATCTACAGTATATCGTTTTATCAATCAACCTTTTTAAAGATGAAAAAGGCCAAAAGACCACTAATCTCCAATAATTTCAAGCCGAACTTCTGTAAAATTTTAATGTATAAGTGAGCAAACAAACTTTAATTGAATGATATTTTGATTCAATGTATTTATTAGCACTCTTATGCTACCAAATGGACCTATTTCCTCGCAGATTTAAAATAAAAGAAATAATGGGTTGATTGAACAGAAGAATTTCTGAGCGCAATCAATTTTTTTCATTTTCTGCTTCTTTTCTAGAGACTTTTTTAATGGATTGGCTAATCAGAAATTAGAACCTCTCAGTGCCTTTTGTTATCTGTCTAAGAAAAATGACAACATTAGTTGTTAGCTTCGTTGTTGATTAACAGGAAACGGCTTTTTAATCATTTGCTATAACTTATTTAAAAAAATTGGTAACCCAGAAGCCCTCTTTTTGAAAGGTGTATATGAAACCCAAAATTTCAGGTTCCTCCAAGGCAAGATAGAAGACAATTACCATTGAGCTTTTGCAAATATCTATCTATTTTCCCTTGCGTTAACACCTTTTTTTCAAAATCAACATCAACTTCACAATTTTGTTGTCATTCCATCCTACAATAAATTTTTCATTTACGTAATCAACACGTTCATTTTGTTAACGTATCTTTCTTTGTAATAACTAAGCACCATGGCATTCTTCTCATCTCGTTTCCTTCTTACTACACGTGCCTTAGCTTACACTTATGCTTCTTATCTTTTATTTGTTGCTCCCAAATCAATTTTAGAATATTCAGGGTTTTTAATCTTAGCCTCTTCAATGAAATTACCAATAATTATGGTTAATGAAAAATCACCAATTTATGGTGTCATTGGTCTTGTTTTATTTACATTGGTGCTTTCAGATGTTGGACCGCTACTTGAATCCAACTATGCATATTTTGACATAACTGTTCTCTTAAGACTAATCCTTTCTTTTGGTATTTGTATCTATTGTTACATTGGGTCAACTAACGTTCTTCTCTGTAACAGTGTTGTTTTCGCATATGCATTTGCTGAAGTTTGGTTTGGTATCTTAACTTATACTGTTTTGAAAGAAGAAAAGTTAAATAGAATGAGAGAAGTTGTTAAAGAGAGTCAAGCAACTAAACTCAAATATGAAAGAGGTCAATTATCAAAGGAAGATGTAGAAGAATTTGAAAAGAGATTAGAAGAAGATGAATACAAGAAGCTCATAAGTGAATTTAAATAAGAACATACGTATATAAATACAGATAATTGCTATAGATAAAGTACTTGCTTTGTTTAAATTGTAAGTTAGTTATAGTTAAGATTTATAGTATCAACCTATTAATTTTCCCTAGTACAACAAAATACAAGAAAGCTACTATTTCATGGAGTTATGAAATGTTCAGTGTTCTATTTCTTACCCAACTTTGCAGCAATATTAGCAGCTTCTTCAATGGATCTGGAAATAGTGCCTCTGACACCTTTATCTTCTAAAACCATTAAACCACCAATGGTGGTTCCACCTGGGGTACAAACCATACTCTTTAAAGCTTCTGGATGTTCGCCGCTTTCTAAGACCATTTTAGCAGTTCCTTCCATAACCTTGGCAGCACAGTTTTTGGCAACTTCATAAGGAATGCCCATTCTAACACCACCTTCAGCCATAGCTTGCATCATGAGTAACACGAACGCAGGACCTGACCCAACAAGGGCAGTAGCAGCATCCATATTCTTTTCAGGAAGCGCAATGGCCATACCAAGAGTATCGACAAGTGCCATAACAATATCTTTATAAGATTCAGCTTCTTCAGAAAAAGAAACAACAGCTGTACCACAACCGTATTTAGCAGGAGTGTTTGTCATAACTCTGGCAATGTAAGGAGACTGAGAAACAATTTGTAGTTGAGAAATTGTCCAACCAGCAACAAGTGAAATAATCAATTGCTTTCCATTGAGACCTGACTTCACTGATTGCATAACAGCTTCACATAAAAATGGTTTAACACCAAGGACAATAACATCAGCTTGTTTAACAGCTTCTACATTGTCTTCACAAGAAGAAACAGAGATTTGATCACCGTAAGTTTCAGCTAACTTATCAGCGGAGGGTTTGTCTCCAGTACAACAGATAATCTTACCTGGAAAAGGTTCTGGACGAGATTTCAAAATGGCCGAGAGCACGGCACTGCCCATTATACCAGCACCAAGAATGACAAGAGTATATTCCTTTGGAAGAGACATGATTATTGATTTTTAATCGTACTCCTAGTCATGTTGACCAAGTCAGAGGAGGAAAAATGCTAGGTTTTATTTTGGTAGCGAGTTATCAAGCATCAACCAGAGCAATTAATGTCTACTCATTTTTACTCTAAACATTATTATATTGGTTTAGTTGCTACGTATGCCTTTTGAAATACATTTAAACCACGTAATAAGAGCTCCTTTCTACCATTACTGTAATTCACATACATGTAGCATAATATCATGTTCCAATAAAACAATTTAGTTTCTGATATTGGACAAATCAAAGAATGATCAGTGCAATGAAAGCTACAGTGAGCGTTAATGTCAATACCAACGTTTATTTTATAAACATTTAAAACTCTAGGAGGTCTTATTAGAACAGTATATTGAAAAAAGAAAATGGATTTATTCGATTTTTTCGACTTTTCTTTAATTGAACCTTAACCTAGGAATACCTATATAAATGGAGATTATTAGCTCGCTCAATCACTTTTTGTATTTTTGTATTATACTATGTTACTGGCAGAAGTTTCCATTTAAAAATTGAACGGTCACATTTTAAAAGCATTCTGGTCTAAACTATTTTCCTTTACTGATCTATTTTTCACTTTCCTCCAAAACTTGAAATTAAGATAAAATTATAATCTTTGTTAGTATTTGTTAGTATACAAAAACCATTAGTGTCACTTTTACATTTTTATCGTTTAACATTACATAAAGTACTTGGATAGTTAGCTTTTATTCCAATGGAAGCTAAGACTTTTGAAAAATACCCTAACTATTTTCTTGCAGACGAAACGAAATAAAGGGGTACATATGGAAGTATAAGGAAATAAACAATCAGAAAAATAGAGTAAAGGGGTAATAAGCTCAGAAAAAGGTAAGTAAATGGCTACCACTGGTTGTATTGACAAAATGATAAATTTTAGGATTAGCTACACCACTGGCCAGGGATGATTTCCCAAGCCCAGCTTCTGGTAACAATGAAATTTCTTTGTCCATATTATTATTTATTTAAGTTTTCGTAAACCAGTAGCTTTGTATTCTATTAAGAATCTGTAAGTATTCCATTATGGAATTAAGGAAAAGTTGCGACAGTGTTCCAGTTGTTACTTTTTTTAGTTGACCATAACATGTTTATTCCATTATTTTATTTGGTTAAACATTGGAGCTGTATATAAGTCTTAATTATTAATATGACCATTTATTAATTTTTTATAAATTTATTGAAATAAGGCATAGTAATGCAGCTTTCCACTTTTCTAAAATTAGTTTTAAGAAGTAATATTTTTTTGTCTTTATAAATTTGTATAGTGAGTTCTGCTCAGTACAATTCCTAATCATTTTCATATTTAGCATTGCGTACATAACCATACTTTGTCACAGACTACCTAATTACAGAAGACAGCTAATGCAGAATCAGATCTCATTAATGCGGTATTACCTTCTTAGGGAAATCTTTATTTAATCTATAATGTTGAAATTAATATTAATAGTTTATGTACTACTTCTTATTCTTTTATAGTTATACTTTAATAAAGTAACGCTTCTAGTAATTATAATAGGATTTACTAATATTCTATTATTTGATTTTCAATATTCATTTCTCCTTTAGTTTAACAGCTTCCTCATCCGCAATAACCATTTAGGTTATAAAAATATATAGTTTTGATAAATGTATTTGTTCGAACCTGGCCGTTTATACAAGAATTGAATTATATTATAATTACCTTCTAATGATATTAGTTATCATATTTCTTTCTGTTTTTGTATAGTGAATAATGCTGAAAATAAAGATATTATATTGATACACAACATCCAGTTGATTATTTTTATAGTTATATTACTAACGACAACCTTAATAAAATGGTAATATTTCCAATATATTGTTTAATTCTTGATAACTCAGGAACTATTTGCTATATTTTTTAATCAATTAATGGTGTACCCACAACATTTACAACATTTACAACATACATTTCTAATACTTTTAAAGTCAAGTTTACCGCTAATGTCCTTAGTTAAACATTTGCTACTTTATTACAATATTTAGTCCATCTTTCATAAAATATTAGAATACATTTTGCTAGTTTTCCCTATTAACAACTTAAAAAAATGACAAAATCACCAGTTAAAAACCTTAAATTACACAACTAATACCCTGAAAATACATTGAGCATACTCTAAGGTACTGAAACACAAACCAACGCCTCCATTTAAATACATGCAGTACTGCATCTTTTTTCAAAATATGAAATTTTTTTTCAGCTCAAGACTTTTTTTTCAACCTTGAATATCAATACCCTTTTTATTGAAATAATATTACCAAATGTCAACAACAGTGTCCCCAGTGAGCACCAAAGAGCCATCTTTGTTAGACCAAACTTCACAGTTCCTTTCAGCTCACCCGGTGATAACCTCCGTTGGTGTTTTCATGGGTCTTTACGTTGCTGCTGGTGCTTACAAGAAGTTCTTCATGACATCATCTGGGAAATTCTATAAGGGTGGATTTGATCCAAAGATGAATGCAACAGAAGCATTGAGAATTTTAGAATTAAAGGAATCTAACATTAATTTAAAAAAATTAAAGGAAAACCATAGAAGAATTATGCTTTTGAATCATCCTGATAAAGGCGGATCTCCATTTTTAGCAACTAAAATTAATGAAGCAAAGGATTTCTTAATTAAAAGAGGTGGTCTTAAATAATCACTTCCTTTTTTTGTTTATTCACATGTATATATACAAAACAACAATAATAATTTAACCTTATTAATAGTAAATTAAAAGTTTACCAAAGTTTCCAAAATGGTTTACTTTTCGTAACGCTGGATTCATTTCGAATATTATTAAAAATATCTTGTCTTTCTCTTAACTGTTTATCTAATTCTCTCATTTCAATTTCTTGTTCTTGTTGTTTTATATGCTCAACATAAACAACATGTTTATTACCAAATCTATCCTTGATAAATTCATTATTAACAGTACCCTCCCCAACAATTTCATTCTCAACGTTCTTATCGAACATCATACTTGGTAATGGTCGTTGTGGTATTGGTGCATCAATTTTATAATTGTAAAGATCATTATAGTCATCTTTATCTAATTCACCGATAACCAATTCTTTTATTTTCAATTGAACTCTTCTAAATGGCGCAAAGACATTCTCATGTTCATTCCATTTGTAAAAGAATATACCAAATATAACAAACCCATAAATACTAACTTTTGCTGTTAAATCTGCTCCTCTATTAAATTTAGATTTTACATTGATCCTTCTTAATACCTTATGTCTACCGGGATAAAGTTCACTCAACGGTTTAGGGTAATATTGTAATGTCTTCATATCAACTTTAATTCTTTGATAATCATCTAAATCTCTAGCCAATGACCCTGTATTACGTTTAACTGCACTTGGTGAATTAAATTCACTCGGGTATCCCCCAGCAGGTCTGGCGTCTAATGGATCATAAGGGTTATAAGGTGCCTTTGGAGGAACCCAGCCCGGTGGATTTGGTCGTCTTTCAAGATCATCTATGTCCTTTGTCATTACTTCATATAAGCTTTAATAAAGGTGAACTCCAATTGAAAATTTTTAACTTATAATATGATCTTCATCACCTTCAATAAGCCCTGTTTTATTAATACAAAGCAAAAAAAATATGGATAATCAGTGTCCTTTCCTGTCGTTGGAGGTTCTGGATACCAGATTTCAGCCTAATGATGATATCAAACAAAATGCTCCAAGATCTCTTTGGAAAACATGGGAATACAGGTTTTATCTAGTGATGTTTATAATTGTTGTCCCAATCATGGTTAAAACTGCCATGGAAGCAAGTAATGAAACAAACCCAAATTTTCCTCGTTATCAGCATCTTTTAACTCCTGGTTGGATTAATGGTCGTTTAGTTGATAATTCTGATTCACAATATAGCTTTTTTAGAGATAACTTTCTTCAATTATTCGGTTTCATTGCATTACATTTAATATTTCGTTCAATTTCAAATAAATTTCAAATTCGTAGACGTTCATATGATTTGGGATTTGGTCTATTCTTTTTGTTTGGTGTTCATGGGTTCAATTGCTTTAAAATCATTTTTCATATCCTTATTATGTTTTTGTTAGGTAGAATACCAAATTTAAAATTATCTCAACTATGTTTATGGTGTTATGGTATTGGTACCTTATTCCTTAATGATAAATATAGATCAGTTCCTTATTCCCATATATTCAATATTCTTTCATTCATGGATCATTTTAAAGGTTTGATTTCAAGATGGGATGTCTTTTTCAATTTCACTTTATTAAGAATGTTAAGTTTTAACCTTGATTATATTAAAGCTCAAGAAGGTGTTAAAGAAGTCAACAAGGACGACGATGATAGTAAATTGGAATTATTAAATGAACGTCAACGTTTAGATTGTTCTTGTTCCTTAGATCAATATAATCTAGTTAACTATTCTGCTTATTTATTATACACACCATTATTCATTGCAGGACCAATTATTACATTTAATGATTACATGTATCAGACTGAAAATACGTTAACGTCAATTAATTTTAAAAAAATTGCAATATATGGACTTCGATTATTATTTTGTGTTTTAACAATGGAATTTATACTACATTTCATTTATGTTGTTGCAGTTTCTAAGACAAAAGCTTGGGAGGGTGATTCGCCATTTCAAATTTCAATGATAGGGTTATTTAATTTAAATATTATATGGATGAAATTATTAATCCCTTGGAGATTGTTCAGATTTTGGTCACTTTGTGATTGTATTGATCCACCAGAGAATATGATTCGTTGTATGAATAATAACTTTTCAACAGTACAATTTTGGAGAGCTTGGCATAGATCATTTAATAAATGGGTTATTAGATATATTTATGTCCCATTAGGCGGATCTCAATATAGAATTCTAGCGTCAATTGCAGTTTTCTCATTTGTTGCAATTTGGCATGATATTGAGTTGAAATTACTTATCTGGGGTTGGGCAATTGTTTTATTCCTTTTGCCTGAAATAATGTTATCTAATTTATTTAAGCCATTTAAAAATAAATGGTGGTTTAGACATGTTTGTGCTCTTGGTGCTGTTGTTAACATTTGGATGATGATGTTAGCTAATTTGTTTGGCTTCTGTCTTGGTAAGGATGGATTGGTTGTATTATTAAAGGACATGTTTACGACTTTAGATGGTTTTAGTTTCTTCATTACTTCTTCATTTTGTTTATTCATTGCTTCTCAAGTAATGTTTGAATTAAGAGAATCTGAAAAGAGAAGAGGTATTTTAGTTAAATGTTAAGTTTACTTTCTTTAACTAAGTTCTATTTAATTGTACCTATTCTTATACTGTCTTGGTGTTTCGATAATCTTTGAACTCCAAATACCATGTCTTTTACTTTTAGCTTTCAATTCCCTTTTTCTATAAATGCTTTCTCGACCATCAAATTCAGCTCCATTTTTAGCTTCATAAACTGTTGCTAATCCACTCTTTAACATTTCCTCACTGACATCTTTAAAGCCTGTCCATTTTAAAACCATGACTTTTGCAACAACTCTTTGATATTGATCAATTGTTAATGGCTTTATATAAACCCATCTGCCTAGAACATAATTTCTTAACCATTCCAACGCTTCATCACTAAATGGTTGCGATGGTCTACCAAAATGTGACCTCTCTGGAGCATCAATACCGCATAATCTAACAGCAATAGTTTCACCTTTTAATTGTTTAAATTTGTTTATTTCAGGAACTGGTCTTAACCACCCCCATCCACCTCGTAATCCACCTGGTAAATGATAAAAATGAAAGTTATCTCCATCTCCAACACTTGTTACCTTACCATATAACCATGCACTTCTTAAATACTTCGGTGGTATTTCAACTGCTCTCTTAATTCTTTTTAGTACTCTTGTGTAAAATGAATATCCTCCTAAGATAGTTAACGATGTACCTAACCCATATAATAAAACCAGTGGATGAAAGATACTCACTTCTCTATTAGACATGATAAAACTCCCTGTACCCAGCTGAGTTCTTTATCTATAAACAAATGTCTATGGAGGAATTTTTTGTGTTTTCCTTAATAGGATAGAGTAAACTATCTATTGTTAACATTCTTTTCTCCTTTTATACACTATTTAAATAAAAATTCTATCATGTTTTCACAATTAAGGACATGTTTTAAGAACAAAACATTTAAGGGTACACGATCTGTCCAATATGTTTATTTTAATGGTCAAAAACAAGGTAGTTCTTGGTCATGGTCTAGTTTAACTCAAAAGCAACGGAAACAAGTTTATATTGCAGGTGGTGTTTTATCCTTGTTTTTAGTAAGTCATGTTGAACAAGCGCCTGTTACAAAGAGATATAGATTGATGCTTACTTCTAATTGGATTGAAGACTTTGTTACTAATCAAAGTTTCCAATCTGTAATGTCTCAATATCAAGGGGCTATTTTGCCAACTTATCATCCATTAACAAGGAAAGTTAGATCCATAATGACGAGATTAATTGCTTCAGCTCACGATTATGTTGATCCAGAAACTGGTGAAAGAATCAACCTCTTTAAAGTAAGTGGTAGAGAAGATATTCCTCTTGATCAATGGGAATTTTATGTTATTGATGATATTGCCATGGGGGCACCTACGCCTAATGCATTTGTGATTGGAGGTGGGAAAGTTTTCTTATTTAGATCTCTAATGCCAATTTGTGCCAACGATGATGGATTAGCAACTGTTTTAAGTCATGAATTAGGCCATTTATTAGCTGATCACATTGGTGAAAAGTTAAGTATTTCACCTTTCTTTATTACACTTGACTTAGTAATGCTTTCAATATTTGGTACATCAAGACCTGGTGCATTTATTAACATGATGGTAAATAATAGCTATTCAAGAGAAATGGAAACCGAAGCTGATTATATTGGGTTAATGATTCAATCAAAGGCATGTTTTGATCCACAAAGAGCTCCAAATCTTTGGAAGAATATGATTAAATTTGAAAGTAGTAGTGGCGATGGTGCAGTTCCTGAATTATTAAGTACACATCCAAGTTCGGATAGGAGATTTCATAATTTAGCAACTTGGATGCCAAAGGCCATGACAACTTACGAAAATAGTGGTTGTAACAATAACAATTACAATAATTTAATGACAAGTTTCTTTAAATAAATACATATACAATTCTATTGAGAATAATATGATGGCAAACTACTTGACCTTGTTCTTATATGAGCTATCTCCGGATACGGGATCAATTCAGAATCTGAAGGCGTATAAATAAAACCAGCCTCAACTGCTTCGTCAATATAGTTCATGGGTATTAAATTACCTTCATTATCAAATGTACCAAGATCATTAGATTCATTAGCTCTTGATTTATATAAGGGAACAACTGGTAAGTTTAAATGTTCATTTTTATTATAACTAATTTCCCGTTGCCTTGCAAGTGCACGTCTATGCCTACGTTCATGACAATGCCCAGGATATTCGCTTCTCCATAATTGAGTTGCAACATACATTGTAAATGATACTACAAGTCCAATTATTGCAAACATATATTGAAAATCAGTTAATGGCAATCTTGAATCCTTGCCTTCTTCATAGGTAGTACTTTGATTGAACGGTGGCATTGCTTATTACTATACATCCTTTTTTTTATACATTTTATATTATTTATTCCATATATACTTTCTTTTATACTTTATAAATATATTCCGTTAATTATATTCTGTTATAAAATTATTTTAAATTTTGAAAATAGCATATTTCTTGCAAAAAAAGAAAAAGCAAGTTATTATTATATACAATTAATATAAACCTGAGAATAAAAATGAAAGTATTTGAATCTATAATCCTCTTCTATTAAAAAAATATCGATAGGCTAATTAAATTAGAGTATTTTTCGAAAAAAAAAGAAATGCCAAAAATAAAGGTATAAATTCATTTTTTTATATTCTAAACATATTAAAACCTTATTATATTGAGTACAAAGGAAAGTTTATCATATTTGAAACCAGTTGAAAAGAAATAAGATCAACATTGAAACTATTAACAAGTCCATGGTACATCTGTTATTGTTATGAGCGTTATCTTTAGTGTCTCCTCGGATGCTCTCCCTCTCCTTCCGTTTCCTCCTGCTGCTGCTGCTGCTCTTTTTGTAATCTATACTGTTCTATAGTCACTAAATTGCCATTAATATCATAATAGCCTACATCTTGGCTTGGATTAACATCCTCAGTATAAACAGGAACAGATTCAATATTATCTTCCTCAGTATTATGGTGCCGTTGGTTTTGTCGTCTTTCAGAATCAAGGTATGATGGAGGTGCTATATATGAAGAAACTAAAGCTGGCCTACCTCTTTTAATTCTTCTTGCATTTGTAACACATAAGGATAGGAAGGAAAGGACGAAAATTATGGGTATGAAAGCAACATAGCCATACCCAGAACCACTATCCCTTTTATATAACACTTGGCTTTCGTAATCGGATATGATCATATCAATTAGAACTACTCTATATTTCAATTAGTGTAATAAAAACATCTCTCTAATTACCTCTGTCCATTCCTCAGACAAGGGTCCTATATAATATATTCATGTTGGGAAATTCGCTCAGCACATTATCAGCCTCCATCACGTCAGAGAACAACGCCTCGGTGCTTGACACGGGGGGGGGGGGGGTTGTTATTGCAAGTCAAAGTATCTCGGCGGTATTCAATACACTAACACTAATGTCTTTTGTTTCTTTTTCAACCTTTATTGTTGACAACACCCATACATACCAGCAATGCACAGAAAAATATAGGTATAAACCTCGATAAGTCCAACTCTTGTTTTCATCTCTTTCATTCAAAATAAGACTAGCACACACTTGAATATCAAAAGCTTTATATCTAACTATTATCTACATTTTTATAATAAAATTCTTTTATATGATAACAAAGACCAATCCTTAAATTTTGAATATTCTATATTGAATTGGGACATACGCTCAGTATATCTCTAGGTCAAAATCTATTCTTGTAAAATTAAAAATACACATTTTATAAAGTAAACAACCCAGTTTTCTTCTTCCCAAAGGGATAAACTAGGATAGTGCTCAAGTAAAGGCCCACACTAATCCCAAGTGCCACTTGAATCATCGTCATTCCAAAGGCAAGTGATGATCCATGATCAGAACTATTTCCACTACTAACAATATCGTTGGCAGTAGCAATACCAACAAAGACAGACCCCTGTGACGCAATACCAGATGGAACAAGGACAAAGATTCCAGGGAGCATTAATGACACTGTCATTGAGGTACCTAAAATTGATAGTTTAACTTTTTTCAATATAGTCTTGTGCATTCTTGAATAAATATTGGCAACTAAACCAATCATGAAACAGCCTAAAGTTGCATTGAGTTCAGTTATATTCTTAAAATGCAATGAAGAGAAATATGTAACAACATAACCTGAACCAGAAATAATAGTCATCATTGGTAGTTGTTTCCAAGAAGCTTGATTACAAAGTGCAATACCCATAGTAAAAGCAGGAACAAATATAAACCTAAACCAAGGTGAAACATTTGATTTACAAGTTGTGTTTGATGTTGCTTCATTATCAATCCAACCATAAAGCGCTGCTCCTAATGTAATACCAAATGAAAGCATCAGAGAATAAATGAAAGCATAAAACATTCTAACAGATCCAGCAACTAAATTTCTTGACTGTAATTCTAATGATCCACATAAGATAATATAACCCGGCAATATTAGAGCTAAGGAACTTTGAACAATAGCAGCATAACAAAATGTATTGCCTCCATTAATTGAACCAATTGCTCTTGCTAAAAAACTTGCAATAATACTTGAACTAACTTCAAAAACCGATGAATAAAGTGTATTTAACGGACAAATAACAAATTGGAAAATACCAATTACAGCGCCAACACCAAAACTAACAGGCATATCAATCCACGATCCACCAAACCCCCAAGTACAAACACTCGCAGAACAAATGGCATAAAATAAAGTGCATAACCATTTATTAAATTTGGGTTTTCTTGTTATAATGTCATTTAAAATTTGACATCCATCATCAACCCCTAATCTATCATGAACAACACCCTTATAAACCTCATGAACATCATCTAGTTTACTTAAATCAAGCCCTTGGCTACATCTAACAAGTCTCATTTCTGATGTTCTTAATGCTGCGTCTCCAAACGATACAATCATACATCCAGGAATATAAACAAATGATCCATCAACTTCTAACACGCTTGCTGTCATGAACATATATTCTTCTAACCTATGAGTTGGTGCTCCAAATAGCATAAATGCCTTACATAATAATAAAACGAATCTCTGTCTTGCTAATAAATCTGCAATATGAACAGTAATTCTGGCAACATTTTCCTTTTTCCTTTTAAACAATTTCTTTTTTTTGAGTTTATCTCTTCTTTCGTGTTGCTGTTCAAAATAAAAATCAGGCAATTCAAATGATGATATATTTGAATTCAATGACTTCTGCCTTTGATGTTGTTTTCTCTTTCTTGGCTCACTACCTCCAATAAAATTTCTAATTGATGCAGGTTTGGAAGTGACATTTTTAAAAAAGAATGGTGTCTTATGTGAAATTAAATCAGTAGATGAATCAATGGCATTTGTAACTCTATCAAAATCAACAAGTTCACCTAATTCCTTATCATGATTTTTTAATTCAAATTCCTTTACTGACAAAATATCTTTTAAATTATGAGTTGCTTGATCTGTTAAGTCAGTCTCTGAATTACCGGTTGAATGTGTATTATTGGTTATAAACGATGAATTAAAAGTCGTATTTGTATCTGGTTTATTCAATTTCATCAATAGCGTACCAATACCTGCTCTTGTTCTCCTTTCTCCATCCATGAAGCTTGGAACATCGCTACTATATTCATCAAAATTATGTAAATCGTCAAATTCATTTTCCTGTAATGAATTAGGTAAATATACTGTACTGTCATTTATATGTCTCCTACTTCTAATGTTTTCATGATCATTACCAATCCCTGTTGAAGTGCCAAAGTTGGTAGCTGAGTTGAGCTTGCTCATATTATTTCCTAATTGAAACGTTGTAGGTTCTGGCTCATGTTTCTTAAAATGAAAACCAGCCATGGCCTGTTTAACAATTAAATCTGCGTTCTTTTTTTCTCCTTCAACTCCGTTATAATGCTCAGTTGGTGTTTGTATATTATTACTTGGTGTTAACCCGCCACCGTTTAAAAATCCATCCAGATGAAGTATTTTAGTCAAGAGTCCTTCGTTTTTAATACCCGATGAATCTACCATTGCTCTATAAAACTTTTCATCTTGAATATCACCTAATTCTAAATCGACATCTTTTTTGGAATTAATTGATCTACTTCTTGATCTGAATACATCTTTAATTGATCTGTGTTTACTACTTCTTGTTGAGGATGTTAAACTTTGGTTATCTGATTTTAGAAAAACTGGGTCTTCATCCTTTGTATACTTTTCAGGTTCATCAAAGGTATCTTCTAGTTCTGTAGCTGCATCGTCTTCGTCAGAACTGCTATCTTCACTTAAAACCATTCTTTGTTTCCTTTCAATTGCTTCAGGTTTTCTTTTTAAACTGTGTTTGCCAATATCATACTGACCCCAATTAACGTCAAAATCTTTATCGATTTCATTCCTTTCATTATCACTTTCATTTATAATTTTGTTAATAGAAGTTTCGGTATCCTCACTATCATCAAAGCTAAACAATGGTTTCCTCAAAACGGGGTTGGGTTTGGCGGTATTACTTAATTCATTTGAATCATTTCTAAATTGTGGTAACATTGGTACATTTAAAACGGCTTCACTTTCATCATCTTCCATAATAGGGAATCCTTCTAAACTTTGAGATAAGCCATTCAAATTATATATTTTGTTTGATTTCAATCTATTTTTTGATAACGGAGATGGCAAAATTGGCGATTTTCCTTTGAAATGACTTGATGATGATTGGTTATTACTTATAGAATCAAAAGATTTAGACCTCCTCCACGTTGGCTTAACGTGTATCTCTAGACTAGACAGAGAATTTGATGGTAATTGTGAATCATTTGATGAATCCGAATTCATTGATGGTAAACTGAGTATTGATAAACCAGATTTTGATCGTGCATGGCCACTTTTATTATTATTATTATTGTTGTTGTTATATCGTTTCCTTGTATTTCCAACCATTTTATGTATATATGTAGATGATTATGAACTTCTGAATATTCTTTTTTAATTAATGTTTTTACTGATCAAGTGGTATTTTAAAATATAATATGTCCGTGTCTTTTATAAATATAGGCAGTATCAGTGCTTAATGGGTATAATTGGTGTTCAAACGCCTATGGTGAATTTTAATCGGTAAATTATTAACAGAATCTTTTATTGTATAATAGGACACAGAAATTGATTTTTTTAAAATTTTCTTTTCGGACAACAGAAAAGCCAGAATGGAATGATTTTGTAACGTCTCTTTATCGTTTTCTCTCTTAATGAAATAGCGAGATTGTATGTGTGAATGCAATGATTACAAGGACCATTTAAGTTGTTGATGTGTTAAACAATTCAACAAAAGCTAACAGGTACAAATTACTGTAGTGCCGTTTTGACAGTTACGTGGGTTGTTAACATAGCGCGTGACGTCATATATTCAAAAAGTTGATCTTTAACGAATTTTAACAGTATAAAAGAAATGAAATAACAAAGCAAAGGAATAGAAAATTAAGTACGTAGAAAAGCCAAACAGATAGACAACAACAACAACAACAAAATATATCAATATG
The DNA here is from genome assembly GCA_030564945.1 of Saturnispora ahearnii. Lineage (NCBI taxonomy): Eukaryota > Fungi > Ascomycota > Pichiomycetes > Pichiales > Pichiaceae > Saturnispora > Saturnispora ahearnii. Next base: position 366,843 of record JAJMAQ010000008.1, on the reverse strand, counting down.
ATTTAGAAAAGAATCTCACAAAGAGAAATGACTCAACATGTTCATTTTCAACCAGCTCTTTGATAAAATAAAGCTTGCTAAAATAATAATAATGATAATAATAATAAGAAATCAATCACTCACTTCTCAAAAAAATTCTTCCAAAACAATCCAACCACAACCACAACCACAACCACAACCATAACTACAATTCCAAAATTAAACTATATTATTAACCTATTCTTAATTTCAAAATAATATAATTTCATTTCCCACTTTTCTACTTCTATTCACAGGGTATTTTGTATTAAAATAAATTTACCACCATTCACTATTACCAGCTGCTGGGGCTCTTGATGATGAACCATAAGGAGAACTGTTGGTAGTAGTTTGGCTACCCCACTTATTGCCATTAGAATAAGAAGAAGAGGATGAACCATAACCACCATAAGAGGATGATGAGTTTCCATAGGATGAGGTACCTGATCTTCTAAAGTCTCTTGACATACCAGCACCACCAACTCTTCTACCACCATTTGATCTACCACCATTTGATCTACCACCTCTACTAGACTCTCTTGAAATATTAGTTAAAAATGATGGAATTTCTTGTTTAGCTTCAGTTAAAAGTTCAATTAATTCACGAGAGATATTCTTGTTATCTCTATTAAAAAATGCAGTTGCAACACCAGTGTTACCAGCTCTACCAGTTCTACCAATTCTATGAACATAGTCATCAACATCAGATGGTAAATCGTAGTTAATAACGTGAGTAACATTTGGAATATCCAAACCTCTAGCAGCAACAGCAGTTGCAACCAAAATTGGTTCTCTACCACTTCTAAAGTTTTCAAGAGCTCTTTCTCTTTCTCTTTGAGTTCTATCACCATGAATTGAAGTAGCATGGAAATTTTGGGAGTAAAGGAATTCTGATAAGATATCAGCCATTCTCTTAGTTTCAACAAAGACTAATGTTAAACCATCTTCTTCAGAAGCAGAAAGGACATCTAAAAGAGTTGACTTCTTTTCATCACTCTCAACGTACATAATTCTTTGAGTAATGTTTTCAGAAGTGGAACCAACTTTACCAACTGATAAGAAAATGTAATCATTTAAGAAATCCCTGGCCAAAAATTGAATTTCCTTAGGGAAAGTTGCAGAGAAAAGTAAAGATTGTCTTTCTTCAGCTGGTGGCATATCACAGTCTTCAACAATATATCTGATTTGTGGTTCAAAACCCATATCAAGCATTCTATCAGCTTCATCAAGAACAAAGTACTTAATGTTCTTTAAAGAAATGACACCTCTTTGCAACAAATCGTTTAATCTACCAGGAGTGGCAACAAGAAGATCGCAACCTCTTTGTAATTGAGCTAATTGAGTACGGAAATCAGCACCACCATAAGCAACACAAGATCTGACCCATGATCTGTAAACGAATTTCTTTGATTCTTCATGGATTTGAATAGCTAATTCTCTAGTTGGGGCTAAAACAAGAGCTGTTGGGAAAACCTTTCTTTTATCAAATCTGTTATTGTCAGAAGGCTTTGGGGCAGGACCATTTTTAAAGCATTCAGATAAAACAGGGAATAAGAAACCACCAGTCTTACCAGAACCAGTTTGAGCACAAGCCATTAAATCTCTACCAAGATTAATAATTGGAATAGAATACTTTTGAACAGGAGTTGGCTTAGTGAATCTAGCAAATTTAATATTTTCTAATAATAATGAATCAATTGGAGGATTAGTAAATTCAAGGACAGGTTCCGGAACACCCTCACCGGATGCTTCGACTGGGATATCATCGTAATTGTCAAAATTAATACCAGTTGATTGGAAAGTTATATCACCTTCTTCACCGAATAATTCTAATTCAATTCTAGAATTTCTTTCACCTGGAACATGGCCTTCATTGGACCACTTACCTTCACCAGGTGAAGTTCTGCTGTTACCTGAAAATCTACCGTTGGAGGAACCGTTTCTTCTTTCTTCAAAACCACTGTTGGATCTGAATGCAGAACTGGCTTGACCACGGAAATTGAAATTTTCCTTCTTTGGTCTTTGAGAGAGAATCTCACTATCACCGGCCTTGGATTCGGTAAGGCCCTTCTTATGTGGAGGAACGTAGGACATCTTTTTAATGATTATTTGTAAGAAGAATGTTAAGTGGCAAATTATGAAAAATTTTTCTGTTTAAAGAAGCAAAAAATTTTTTCTGAAAATTTTTTTGACAACCCAGCAAAAAAGGGCTCAGCAGCGGTATTTTTCAATATTGAAAGTACGTGTTTTAATATGTTTAAATATGTTTAAACGATGCTTAGCTATAGAAACACCAGGACAGTTAGGAAGGGAAAACAAACCACTATATTTACATATCAATTAACCCTGAGGAGTTTTAAGAATTTACTATCCTTTCTTTTTAGTGGAACAAAATAATCGTTGATGATTTCTTTTTCTAAATATCAAAATCTATACATAACTAAATGCTATTAGTTAAGCTCCAAATACAATTATAAAAAAAGAAAACCTAAAGGTTTATCAACACATTTATTGTAAGTCCTTCTTAAGAGTACCCAAGAAAGCGTGCTTTTCAGCTGGGGTTTGGAATCTACCCTTACCGAACTTGGAAGCAGTGTCAATCCACTTAAGGTTAACTTGTTCCAAAGCTCTTCTGTCCTTTGGACCGTAAAGAGACTTTCTCAAAGTGATAACTCTCTTAACTGGACCTGGGATAGAACCCTTCAAAAGAATGAAATCGTTGTTAACTTCACCGTATCTAACGAAACCACCCAATGGAGTAATGGTCTTCTTGGTTCTGTCAAAGTCAGTAGCACCGGAAGCTTCGTCACCAGCCTTACCAACTCTGTAAACCTTGTGGTTAATAGAAGTTCTGTGATGGTAACCTCTTTGACCAGCTCTGGCAACAGTCCATTCAACATGGGCTGGATGCCATGCACCAATACAAGCAACCTTTCTAGTACCTCTGTGAGTCTTTCTTGGAAGTAACTTGGAACCCCATCTGTGGGTAACACCTTCGAAACCGTGACCCTTGGTAACAGCAATAGCATCAATCATTTCAGATTGTTCGAAAACGGAATCGACACCAACGGTCTTTTCAAAGTGTTCCTTAGCCCAGTTGACCTTGTCTTCAATGGAACCACCGTTCAATTGAATTTCAGCAAGGTGAGCCTTCTTTTGGATCAATGGAGTCTTTCTGATTTGAGTGTGAACCAAAACTCTGACAACGGAACAGTACTTGACAATTCTAGCTAATTCAGTGTCAATTTCACCTTCCTTAGAGTACTTGGTAGCGTACTTAGAGAAAGCTCTCTTCTTGGACTTGTACCAGTTCTTGTAGAATCTTCTCTTGATTTCATCAGACAAGTGTTCAGCCCAGACAGTAGTCAAGGATCTCAAACCTCTTGGAGTTTCAACGTAACCAACAGCACCAACGACAACCAATTCTGGAGTATCAACAACAGTAGCAGCTTCAACGACTTCTCTCTTGTGCATCTTGGAACCTGGTCTGTCCAAGTCTCTAACAATGGTGGTCATACCAGCCTTGTAACCAAGGAAAGCAGTCAAAGCAACTGGCTTAGACTTGTCGTCCTTTGGGAAAGACTTACATCTACCTCTTTGCATGGCAGCTCTCTTTCTTGGGAGGAAACCTAAGGAACCGTGTCTTGGTTGTTCGAACTTTCTGTGAGACATCTTTTCGAATTGATTATAAAGAACAAAAGTATATTTCACTTGACAGTTTTCTCCCACTTTTCATCGGATCTTCACTTTCTTTTATATAAAACTGAAAAAATATTTTTTTGCGTGAAAATTTTTGCTTCTGCACAGCCTTAAAATATAAATGCAGCGGTGTAAGGGGTAATTATTAAGGCCGGGTAACCCTTTAAAAAGGCGTCGATCGACGGTGAAGTTTTTTTATTTTTAAAAAAAATTATTTTTTATAATTAAATAATGAAATCAAAATTTTACTCTAAAAAACAATACCAATTGTTATCTAAAGTGTGCCAGTAGATGCCTCAAAAGTCTAATTTTGACGCTTCCGCGTTTCAGCCTGAACAAGCGTTTACCCCAGATCAAAATGGTGGGTATACTCAAAGCTACAACCAAGGTTTTAATAATTATAGAAGTTATAGTAACAACAGTTACAATAATAGTAGAAGCAACAGTAAGAACGATTATCGCAGAAGTTATAGTCCTGTTCCTGCTGCTTCTGACTATGATAATGGAATTGCCATCAAAATCAAACCTAAAAAGGGTGTTAAGGGCAAGCAAATGTCATATGAAGATTTCCTTGCTTCTCAAATTCCTAAAGAACAAACACCGGAACCTGAATTTGCTCCAAAGGCTGATTTAAAGCCTTCTGCTTCTGTTGTTTCAATCACTGCTGTTTTAAATAAGCTCGCAATTACTCCATTAGTTGAACCGCTCGAAGCTCTTAATCAATCCGAAAAGATCTCTGAAGTTAAAAAACATTGCAATGAGATTGCTGATTTGATCTTTGAAAACGGTGCTAAATCACTCATTGACTGGAAGGTTTCTGATGTTTTAAAGGCCCTTGGTAAACCAAAGAATGCTCCTTTGACTAGAGAAGGTGCTATGGTTCTTGTTCAAACCTTAAGTAGAAAGTTTGCCGGTCTTGCTCCAAATGAAGCCTACTTTGTTGAATTATTCGAAGGTGTTTTTGATTTCTTTGCTGATAAGGAAAATAATGTTAAGAGGGCTGCTCAATCTGCTATTGATTCTCTCTATGGCATGTTCCCTGTTGAAGCAAAAACTTCTGTTTTAGTTTCATTTTTCTTACAATATATGAAATCTGGTGCTAAATGGCAATCGAAGGTCGCTTGTTTAAAGTTGTTTGATAAATTAATCGAAGAATGTCCTGCTGATTTATTAGAGATGAAGTTTTATGAAGCTATACCAATTTTAACTGATATGGCAACTGACTTCAAGCCTGAACTAGCAAAGGAAGGTATGAAAACCTTAAAGGCGTTTGTCAAGGTTCTTGATAACTTGGATTTATCTCCTAGATACGATTTAATTGCTGAAACTTTAGCTGATCCTCAAAAGGTCACTCTTTGTATTAAGACATTGGCTTCTGTTACCTTCGTTGCTGAAGTCACTGAACCTGCTTTGGCATTACTGGCTCCAATTTTAGACAAATCTTTGAAAATGTCTTCCTCTTCTCAAGAACAATTAAGACAAACCGTTAAGGTGACTGAAAATTTAACTAGATTGGTGAACAACAAGAGAGAAATTGAAAAGTATATTCCAATTTTATTACCAGATATTCAACAAGTTATTAAAACTGCTTCTCTTCCAGAAGTTAGAGAATTGGCGGGTGAAGCTTTAGCCGTTGTTGAAGAAGCCGAAAAAGAACACGGTGATGGTAAATTCCATGGTAGATTGACAGAAGAAACTGGTGTTGCTTTCGTCGAACCTTTTAAGTCCAAGCTCAACGATGATATCTTATTCAACTACCTAACCTCTGTTTTAGTCTGTGCCTCTAATGTCAACGATTGGAACTCAGTTTCTGATTACTTCAACATGGCCTTAGAATCGTTCTATTCTGAAGAAGAAAGAGTTAAAGTTGTTGATGAATTGGTTTTGAAATTAAAAACCCTTTTCACTCCTGATGCTGTCAACGATGATGACTCTGAAGGTGTTATCATTGTTAATACTAACTTTTCTCTTGCTTATGGTGCTAGAATGTTATTGAACAAGACTAATTTGAGATTAATTAAGGGTCATAGATATGGTTTATGTGGTCGTAATGGTGTTGGTAAGTCTACTTTAATGAGAGCCATTAATAATGGTCAATTAGAAGGTTTCCCAGATCCATCTGTTTTAAAAACATGTTTCGTTGAACATAAATTGCAAGGTGAAGAAGCTAATTTCAATTTAGTTGACTTCATTGCATCAGATCCTGAATTAAAGTCAGCCACTAAAGAAGAAATCACCAATGCTCTTGCTGAAGTTGGTTTCGATGAAGAAAGAAGAGCTCAAAATGTTGGTTCTCTTTCCGGTGGTTGGAAGATGAAATTGGAATTGGCTAGAGCTATGTTAATGAAGGCCGATATTCTTCTTTTGGATGAACCTACTAACCATTTGGATGTTGCTAACGTTCAATGGTTACAAAATTATTTGCTTGAGCATACAAATATTACCTCCCTTATTGTTTCACATGATACTGGTTTCGTGGATACCGTTTGTACTGATATTATCCATTATGAAAACAAGAAGTTGGTTTACTATAAAGGTAATCTTTCTGATTTCGTTCAAAATAAACCTGAGGCCAAGTCTTATTACACTTTGACTGATTCTAACGTTAAGATGCATTTCCCAGCTCCAGGTTTGTTAGCAGGTGTCAAATCTAATACCAGATCTGTTGCTAAGATGTCCAATGTTACTTTTTCTTATCCTGGGGCTTCAAAGCCATCTTTGACCAATGCTTCTTGTTCTCTTTCTTTGTCTTCAAGAGTTGCTGTTTTAGGTCCTAACGGTGCTGGGAAATCTACTTTAATTAAGTTACTTACGGGTGAACTTGTTCCTGATTCTGGTGCTGTCGAAAAGCATCCAAACTTACGTATTGGTTATATTGCCCAACATGCTTTACAACACGTCAACGAACATAAGGAAAAGACTCCAAATCAATATTTACAATGGAGATATAGATTTGGTGATGATAGAGAAGTTCTTCTTAAGGAATCTCGTAAGGTGTCATCGGATGCTGAAAGTAAAATGATGGAAGTTAAAATTGATGTTGGAGATGGACAAGGAGCTAGATTCATTGAGGCAATTGTCGGTAGACAAAAGTTAAAGAAGTCCTTCCAATATGAAGTTAAATGGAAACACTACAAGCCAAAATATAATTCTTGGGTTTCAAGAGATGATCTTGTTGAAAATGGGTTTGAATCTCTTGTTACTAAATTTGATGATCACGAAGCCTCAAGAGAAGGTCTTGGCTACCGTGACCTTACTCCAAAGACTATTAGAGAACACTTTGAGAAGATTGGTCTTGATGGTGAAATTGCTGATCATACTGCCATGGGTTCCCTTTCTGGTGGTCAATTAGTTAAGGTTGTTATCGCTGGTGCTATGTGGAACAACCCTCACGTTTTAGTTTTAGACGAACCTACTAATTATTTGGATAGAGATTCTCTTGGTGCCCTTGCTATGGCAATTAGAGAATGGTCTGGTGCTGTTGCCATGATTTCACATAATAACGAGTTTGTTGGTGCTCTTTGTCCTGAACAGTGGATTGTTGAAAACGGTCAATTAGTTACTAAGGGTGTTGCTGAAATTGATCAAAGTAGATTCGAAGATGGTGGTAATTCCGATAAGATTAAATTAGCAACTGAATTAGCGAAGAAAGCAGCTGCTAAAAATGAAGAAGACGATGATTCTCCAGCTAATATTAAGGTCAAGCAAAGAAAGAAGAAGATGACTAGAAATGATAAGAAACTTCAAGCAGAAAGAAGAAGATTGAGATACATTGAATGGTTGAGTTCACCAAAGGGTACTCCAAAACCAGTTGACACCGATGACGAAGGTGACGACTAATTAATTAATTTCGCTTTTTTATATATATATACATACCTTTTTAATAATTACATTTTTCTCTCTCGTTAATTAGGTAAATGGAAACTGGATAATTTTTTGTAAAGAATATATTTCTTTCTATGGAATTTATATATACAAAAATCTAAACGTAGAACAAAGTAACAAAAATACAGAAACATGTATCAAAGAGAAGGTTACATAATAACCAACTTAAAAAGTAAAGAATTTTTGGGCTGAAAACTGTCCAAATAAATAAATGAAATCTTAAATGATAACAGCAAATAAGTAACACTAAACCAGAAACTGAATAAAACACAAAATTAAAAATTAACTTGTCGTAGAGTACCTTCCATTTTAGTTTCTGTGAATTTTGAGAATTCAACTTACCGATAGTTAAAAGCAACGAGGCTAATGTCCAAAACAAAGGCCCTGCCCAGTTGCAGACGTAGGTAAGAACACCGGAAAAAACCATGTTATAAGATGATAGGCCATTGAAAGAATTTGTGAGATCAACAGTTGAAATTGAATTTGTTGATCCAAAAAGGAAAAACGTTAAGTTTTGCATCATAATAATAAATAAATTAACAACATTAGAGTTAATTGACGAGGGAGCAACGACTGTAAAACCATAAAGAACAAAATATAAAATTCCAAATATTGGAACATTAGCATAATTCGTTTGCGAAATTAAAATGAATGTTGTAATTGATAGCAAATTAATGAAGTACGAGTTGGAATTGTATTTCTTTAAAATACACTTACTAACAATTGGTTGTAACAAATTTATTAAGAAAACCAATATCCATAATTTCTGAATCACTCCAAATAATAAATTGTTGATCTTATTATAATCTTCTATTCCAGTTGAAGTGTGAAGAAAATCAATAAAAGTGAGACACCAATTTGGAATGTTTAAATCAGTACTGGCTAAATCAAAACACGACGTTAAATACGAAAGGAATTTAGAAACTACCAAAAGTAATGTGAGCATCGAACATAAACCCTGTAAAACCTTATGGTATATAGTGCCTTCGTGCATGTCAATAGTAACGATGATTGGGATAAATGTAAAAAATAACAACATTAAGTAAATGATTGGACCTGTTTCGGCTGGTAACTCTGATAAATAGGCGGAAAATTTCAAATTAGACTTAATATTGTACTTTTGACCACTGGTATTCCAAGCTTTTAATATCCTTAAACTAATAAATAAAACGAGAATTGGAAAACCTTTCCATTTATTTTTCTTAATAGCCAGAATTGATAAGCAAACCAAAAAGACGGTTGTAAAAAACCACCATAAATGATGTTCCTCTTCAACAAACGAAGAAGCAACGAAATTAACTGAGTAAGTGAAGAAGAAAATAACATCAAAGAAGGCAATGTAAAAGCTACCCTTAAAGTACAACCCAAAAGCTAGAAATGAAACCAGGGTAACAATGAAGTAAATAGCTAAACCAGTTAAGATGTCATGGTAATTGTAATTCGACGAAGATTTTGAAAGCTCTGCTTTAGTATTTTGAATAAATTCTAGCAAGGAATCAACATTCAATGAAGGTAAAGCTTTAATTGAACCTTTTGACTTATTCAACAAGACGTTCAATTGTAATGCATTCTTGATTAAAATATTTCTCTTTTCGGTTTCTGACTCATAAAGCTTTAAAAATGAAGGGACAAAACTTCCTAAATTGTTAATAGGAACATTCAGTCCAAGGAGTTCCGTTAATGTTGGAACCAAGTCAATTTGATCAATTTTAGTAAAGTAATTATAATCTGAATTCCAGGCTATCGGGGCCTTAATACCGTTATTCAAATTCATATCTTGGAATTTCTCGGAAACCAACATCATAGCAGCCGATGTTTCCCCAATTGATGATCCACCATGATTACCAATGTCATTCATACCATGATCACCCAAGATAACAAACAAAGTTTCAGGGTGACCAACAATGGCTTCCTGAAAGACCTTTTCAATGAGAGAGTCCATTTCCCTTTGTTTACCAGGCATATTCAAACTATTTGCACCGCCTTTATGACCAATATGGTCCAAACCAAGGTAATGAAGAATCATACAATCCCAATCAACTTGAGATTGTAATTCTCCATCCAAGTGGCGTGTGACGTTATTATCAACAATAGTGAAATCACTAACGTAAAAACTGGCAGTGCCATCTGTCTTTTGAAAGTAATTTGGAAATAACTTTAGCCAAGTATCATCACCAAACATATTGATTTTCCAACCGGAAACAGCCATTTGTTTAATCCAGGAATCTTGATCTCCTAGGGTACTGCTGGTGTCGTCCTCAGCAATATTTAGAATGGCATCAATGAAACTTGGGGTTGATCCGGTCGTTATTCCCTTCAAACGTGGTAATGTAACGGTTGGTGGATTTGAAAACGCCGTGAAACCAACTCCAAACCCTTCATTGAGTAGCTTATGAGAAAAGTGCATCTGTGAGGTATTGGAAAAGAGGAAATCTGCCCTCATAGCATCGACAACCATGAACACAACCTTATTGAACTTACCATTAGGTTCCACGTAACCATCAGGAGAGGAATTCAACCATTGACTCATTTCCTTTTCTTTCAGCAAAACCTTTGTTGGAAAGAACCCCCTACAAAACAATAGAAACCCAATCAGCTGAACTACAAGCCCCAAAACAAGCGCCCCGAACCTCATTTTGTTGATTTAACTAGAAGAACTATGTGGTTGCAAAATATCTACACACAGACGCGTTAAAATGCTATTAGCACCATTGACCCCATATAGAACGCCTTCACACGTTACTTCATATTATGCGGTTACCAAAGCATGCTACGATACACACGAGTAGACACAACCCATTAGTGTTTTATTGTTCTTGTAGCTACACAAATATATAATAAGAATTTATAAGCCGATGACTTACCTTTTTATTTTTTTTACTCTTGTATTAACACTTCCTTTTTTGACGTAATTTCGACATGAATTACCAATTAAGACCTATTTCCAACATTTTTGTTGTGTGTAGAAGATCCTATGCGGCAAAAGTGGGCTTCAACAGAGGTCCGGCTCCTCCAAAACTTAACCATGAAGATCAAAAGGATTTTGAAAAGCTTGTCCAACAGGCTAATACTCAACTAGCTATTGATGACTATAACGAACAACACGGGTTAGCTGAAAAGGATGCCACTGCACCACCAAAGGTCAGTTCTTCTGATATAGGGACTTTTGGTTCTCAAATGCAAACTATTCCTGAATTCCAGGGTGATGTCAATCCTAAAACTGGTGAAGTTAATGGTCCAAAACAGGACCCTATTAGACATGGTGATTGGAGTTTTAATGGTAGAGCTACTGACTTTTAAAAAAAATAAAAAGATAAAGATAATTTAATATCTTTATTTATAGTTATATAGATATTAAATAAACTAATGAATTAACGGAAACAATTAAATGATAAAAGAAAAAAACGTCAATGTATCAAATCTTAATGCTTTCCATGACACTGGTCAAATAATCAATAAATTGACCCTTGTCTTCAAGATTCTTCTTAAGGATTTGCATTTTAAGTTGTGATTGTGGATTATCAAGAACACTGGAACTGTTTAATAAAACTGAATCAATTTCGGCATTTTCAACTTGTGAAATAATCTTCCTAATATCTTCTTCCTGTTTAGTCTTCTCCTTAACTAAAAGATCAATAGCTTGAAGTTCAGTAAAATATTGTTTTTCTTCCTTTGAAATTTCCAGATAATTGCATCTGCTTGTGTTGTACAACTCACCAATATTAGAAGAAATTTCACCACACTGCTTTTGAAGTTGTAGTTGCTTTTCCAAAAGAGTTTCAAATCTACTCTTGTTCTTTTTACAAATGTGTAATGCATCTTGTTTCTTAGCGCGTAGAATATGTATTCCATTGATTTGTTTATTGTACTCTAATGACATGGCTCTCAATCTAGTGCTCAATGAAGATAAATTCTTAAATAGAATTAATTGGCCCTTGGATATGGTATCTGCAACATCCATAACTTCTTTTAAGTCATCTGCATTGGCTTCTTCAACATCTAAAATTCTCGGTCTGATACCTGTCAATGATTGTTTCAATTCTGTTAAAATTAGTTGTGCTCTTTGAATCTCAGGAATTAACGTGGTTGAAGCAGGCGAATCAATGGCTGAAATATAAAGTTTTTCACTAGGAATTTCAATACCATCAGCACTTTTTGGGTCATTAGATTTGTCGCCATCATCTTCGTCAGAACCAGTAGATTTACTAACAAGTGAGATATTAACACCAACGTCACTCAAGGAAGCCACAAATACAGCTTTAGAGTTCCAAATAAACCATAATTTATTAGAGATAAATGGTTCAATATCACTATTGGATTCTTCTTGAGGTGTCTCGCTCTCACCAAACGCAGTTAGACTTGCACTTCCAATTTTATTAGCTTCAGTTGGAATAATAATGTCATCAAGATGTAATAAAACAGTTGGGATCGTACCTTCAAGAATTTCACTAATACTTTCTTCACCTTCATCAACAAAGATATTAAGCCATTCAGAATAATCAACTTCAAATAATTTATAATTCTTTTCGTTTTTAGTAATAATGAACAGAGAATCCTTTGTAACTGGATGCAATGTTGCACTGATGATTTCACCATACTTGGAATCTATTAGTTGAGCGTCAATCATAAGGAAATTGTCTTTAGAATTGAAACCTTGACCTTCAAAGATCATCATATTTGATGAATCATAACTGATGGTAGCAATGCATTGATCAAAAACAACAGCAAGAATATCACCCTTTAAAGGAATAATCTTTCTTGCATCATAAGCATATAATTCATCCGGAAATGGATTAATTGATAATGGCCCAGAGAGTTTACCCTTCTGATATCTCTCTGGTAAAACTTCAGAAATTACACAATTATTCCAAGAATTTTGTAGTAAAGTGGCAACTTTGAATGAATTGACATATTTTGAGTAAGCTTCAGTGGAGTCAGTTGATTGTAATAAAATTGAATTAAAAGTTGAAAGTTCACTAAACCATTGACTACTCTTCGATAATTCACGAGGAAAGAAGGGATAAATAGAATAAACAGATGAATCTGCAGTCAATAAAAACAAAGTCAAATCATCCTTAGCACTTGAAGATGAACCAAAAGCAATAGAAACAGGAGCGATTATATCAATTGATTGATCTGCTGAAAAGAAAGAAGATGGAAATTTACTTTCTGCTGTAAAAGGGTATATTAGAATAGGAGAACTAGAAGAATAGTTAACATCATATGTTTGGATGCACTTCGATGTTAATAAGACAACCTCACATTGAAACTTTGATGAGTTATTAAAGATAACTTCTATAAGCTTTTCCTTTCTATCTCTTTTAAAGGCAATAGTAGAAAAATTATTGAGTGAAATGTTAGATCCAATTGGTTTCAAATAGGTAATCGCACATTCAGTGTCATTATACAAACATAAACACTCTTCCGATTGGTTTAGGACCATGGCTTTTGGTTCAAATGGAACCTTAACCACTAATGGACGACTAGTTAATGATTTACCTTGGAAGTTTGAAATAGTGATGGTTTTGTTGGCTACTGTAATGATTTCACGACCACTGTTTCTAGTTAATGTCAAATATGGATCTCTGGAGGTAAATGATGGAGCACCTTCGGTGATTACAGATTTTAGTAACGTCGTCATTGCTCTATAAAACCCTAATATATATGTAAAATGCGTTTCAAGACAGGGAAGTTTGAGGTTGGTGAGTTTATTTTCTTTTTGTAGTAAAAATAACTCTGTTAAAAAATCGCTCAGCATCTAACGTCTTGATCTTCCATTTGACAGCTAGCGCCTGCTTACGCCCAGAGTGCGTTGCGGGAGAGGGTCGCTTGCCACTGGAGTTAAACACCAAGAGCTCACAATCCTTGCTAAAATTTTCACGGTGTTCAAACCATAACTGGAATCTCTCCTTCAACAATCTTTCCAAGTGTAAAAGATCAGTCCCAGTGAACCCAGTTAAAGCAACCTTAATAGACCCATCCCTTATTGAATGACCAAAAAACGTCTTCCTAAATTCATTTATATTAATGCTATTGTCAGTCGTAAACGGTTTGCACCATAAATAATGAATGTTGCTTAACTCATTCAAATAAAGGAACCTTTCAATTGCCAGATCTGTTATCAAATTATTACCCTCTATCTTTTTATTCCATTTAAAACTCACTACAGTATAATCACAAGATCCTGAATCTACTAACAGCCCACCAAATTTAGCCAAAACTTTTCTCAATTTGGAAGTCTCAGTACCTGTGAATCCAACATGTTGAAAACGCAATCCTGAAAATAATGGCCCCTTCCTGGTCTGTTTCTTTTCAATATCTAAATCAATGGAACTTTTCACCAAACCAGTAGATAGTGACCTTTTTAATGGTTGGAGGCTTCTTTTTAATATAACCTGTCTTTTAGATTGAGTAGGTTGGAACCTTTTCATTGAAACACGACGCTCCTCTCCGTCATCGTCATCGTCGTTGTCTTCTTCTTCTTCTTCTTCTTCTTCTTCTTCACTTTTATATTCATTTTTTTCCTTTTTCACTGTTGAATTATTCAAAAGACTGTCGTACTTTCTTTTTAAATTTGTATAATGTAAATCATCTAGTGATTTGGAATTACCAGATGATTCGTTAGCTATAATTAACCGAACCTTTTCTTCTAATTTAAACTGTTCCTTTCCCTTTTTCCAGGCATGAAGTTTCTCCCAGTCGCAAGCTTCATCCTTTTTACCCATTTTATAGACTTTGACAGTCTTTTCCACACCATTCCTATCTTCCTCTCCATCAAAATTTACCTTAGTAACAAATCCAGTAAAATTATCCGTTAACAGATACCATTTAGGGTTCAATATAAGTCCCCTTTCAATACTATCATAACACCAGTCAGGACTAACAACAGGTATTCCCCATTTCAATGCTGTTTCATATCGTTTACCTTCACTGAACATACTAATCATTAGATTTGTATCCGAGGAAAGAGAGGTTGATATTATACTGCCATTGGACTCTAGTAAACATGTAACTTTGGCAACCATGTCATCTTCTAATCTACATATGGATATTTTCAAACCTTCAAATGTCTTCATTAATGGTAGATCTGAAATTAGAGGAACTTTAAATTTGTTATTCTTTTTCCTAGAGTTAAACATTGTTAAAATATTCTCTAACGTTAAAACAATCACATCTGGTCTATATGATACTACATATTGAAATTTGGGAGATTTAATCCACGATTTATCCTTTTCTAGTGGATTTATCAATAAGATCTTAACATCGTTGTCTAAGTTTCCATGATATTCTATTTCTGGATAAAGGTATTTGAATGCCTTAACCGCCAACGTCCTTTCATCCTCAGTAAGACCAGTTGAGGTCACCTTCATTGTATTTAACAAAGTATAACAAATTAGAACCCTTTAACGCGTTATTTATAAACACATAAATACATCAACTAGATGAAACTTGCAGCTGGCGTGAAATCCTTACGTAAAACTCCGTAAATATATTAATCAATTATTAGTAAATAAAAAGAACAAAGTACACAAATATAACTAGGAAGCAAATGCAGAGCAATGGAATCAAATTTCAATACGATACAACCTATCTAAATCAAAATCTTCTTGAACATGACCAACAAAAATGTTCCAATAATAAACTAATCTGATCAATGCCCAATTGTAGACAACTTTAGGGAAAATGAAATAAGAAGACAGAACCCATTTCACAGCTATGAAAACAGTCTTCAACTCATCAAAGAAAATTTCCTTTAATGATTCAGAATCAGAGTCATTGGTCACAGGATAAACAACATCAACGAAATTTCCCTCTTTTTCCTTCTCTTCTTCGTTCTCCACTTGTGTAAATAACTTTGGTGTACCATGTTCCATCTTTTTGTTTGGTTCTGCAATGAGATTAAAACTGTTAACAGTATTGTTTAATAAATCTCCATCAGTACATTCACCAAGTTCTTCCTTCCTAATTGCTTCAACATACAGTGTTCTAAAATTTTGAATACACGCTAGGGTTTTTGATAATCTATCAAATGTATTAACAAGAGCAACTAATTCAATTTTGGTAATATCGGTGTGGAAATCATTTTTATCGTGTAAATCAAATAATACTTTTAATGCTGTACCATAACCAGTTGTTTGAACTTTACCCCAAAGTCTGCATCTATCACAATGAACACAATCCATAATTCTCGTAATATTTTTAAAATTTTCCCTGATTTCACCTTTGATGACATCAGATTCTTCATCTTGGAATAAAACATTTTCCTTAAACATACATTCTTCTTTATTTTCAGATAAATCAATTGCCTTATCTAAGATATGCTTAAGATCAGTTTTTAACGAATCATCTTTATCAGATGAAGAACCACAATCATGGTATTGTAAGTTATCAAGAACTCCAAAGGTATCTAATTTAACCAAGGCCTTAAGAAGGATGAGATAATTAGTGAAAACATTTTGCATTCTATCAGGATGATCACCAACTCTGAACATAAATTCATGAAGATGAGGTTCATATTCCTTTTTAACCTTGTTAAAATGATCATTTGAAAGATGTGTTGAGATAGACGCATGCATACCACTAATCATTTTATAAAAGAAATTCTTTTCAAGACATTGATCTTGACCTAAGTTGAAACAATTTTCACTATAGATGGATTTCCATATTTGCCAAGATTGATCACCACCATAACCAGTGAATCTTTCAGGATTAGCAACTAAATCAACATAAACAGTTTCATCATCAACGCCTTCTAATTCACAATATTGATTTTCTTCAGGACATGAAGATTTTGCGTTGATATCATTAACTAAACTTGAATTTTCAATATGGCCAAGAGCCTCAGGCTGCAAATTTTGAGGTAAGTCTTCCCAGTCATCAAGAGTATCAACAGCACATGATCTATGCATACAAAATCCGTCAGTTTTCCAAAATGGACATTCCTTGTATAAATTTAGTCTGTAAATTCTGAAGAAATTTTGACTAACTAATTGATGAACTGAATCTCTGATTTGGTCATTGAAATTGCTAATTTCTCTGTATGTCAGACCAGTTGATTCATCAATAGGACTATCTAAGAAAGCATTGTAGGTTTCATTTGAAAAAAATGGAGTTGTCAAATAATCATGATAACTGATGAAATTTTTTTGAAGTTGTTGTGGTTTCTTGTCATAACCAACTTCCTCTGTTTCAAATCCAGTGGCGTTGACAAGACCCAAGGCTAAGAATGTTGATTGCAATAAATTATATAGTTTCATCATGTGATTATTAATTATCAAAATAATAATGAAAGTCTTTTTGATTCGTTTCTTTTTTTTCAGTATTCACTTAAAAGTTTGAATTATACCTTGACAATTTAAAAAATATACAGTAGGCCAAAACTAACTAATATGCACTTTATAAACCTTTCTTAATAAGAAAAAAAAAACGTGTTCTTTACTCAAAGTTCAAAATCAGACGACGTGTTCTAAATCGATGAAATTTTCCGAGCAATGGCGACTCCGGCTTATGTAATATAGCAATGCTCAGCACACATTCAAACTAACATAATGTTTGTCTTCCAGTCCTTGAGGACATCAGTCCAGTTGTTGTTCGCAATATTGTGGTTCTTACGACGCCAGATCTCCAGCATAATTTGTCTTGCATTCCAGTATGTCCCAATCCCTGTTTGGGCAATATCTTGGCCCCATTTATTAAACCCATTTTGTAAATAGAGAGTCATTGCTTCACTGCCAGCAATGAACCCCTGCCAAAACAATGGGATAATATATGATGATTCCTTATGTAATTTCAAAATCTCCTGGATTTTGTTTAAATGAAATAAAACCTTTTCAACTCTTTCTTGCAAATAAATTGGATTAACTTCTTCAACAAACCTGTAGAAGTAAATAACCAATGCATGATAAAATGACATAACATGATGGTAAATTCCCTCGTGACGCGGAGAAATAAAAGGTCTTGGATCATCATGTTTTGTTGTTTCTCCCTGTTCATCACTATCTTCCTCTTCTTCTAACGTTAAAGTCCATTCCATCTTCCATGTAAGTAACTTATACTCTAATTGAGCTGCCAATTCTTCAAAAAATTTAGGTATTGCTAAGTTATGATCATCATGATATTTCTTAAATCTGGTTAAAGGAATAATTTCACCAAATAGTAAAATTAATGAATTTGGTAATCCATAAATTGCATCAGATGAGACAACTTTATCATCAAGTTTATTCTTAGAAGGCTGGAAAGATATCCTTGTTATGTCAACAAACGCTGGAATTTCCGCATTGGAATCAACTGATGTCTCTGTAGCAGCTGTATTAACAACATATTCAATTCTAACTTTACCATTGTCAGTAATCTTTTCGCTATATTTACCCTTTTTCTTATTTTCATTACTACCTTGAGAGTCCATAGAAGGACTACCGTCGTCCTTAGCTTTGGAATTTGATCGTGAATCAATTTTCTTCTTATTGCTTTTAAAAATACCTCTTATATTCGAATTGGTAATCTCTTGAAGTTGTTCATCAGTGGCCTTTGCACCTGTTAAAAATCCTTTATAATTTCTTTCATTTAAGAACATTTCAGTAACTTGAATATTTTCTAAACTTGTTGAATCTTGTAATAATTTTAATGAACTGAAGATTCTATGCAAAATGATAGCGTTTGAACTCAATTTCTTTTTATGCAGCATTTTCTTTTCAATAATCTTTTCACAATGGTCTAAATGAATTTTACATCCTGACATAGTACCCCAAACAACATCAATTGTAACCATTGAAAGAACTGCAACAAGGACATCTTTATATTTTTGTTTTAATATATCATCTTCTAAGCATTTAGAAACAAAAAAAGATGCTTGTTTTCTCAACTGAATACCCAAATCAACATAATATTTCATTTCATCGGAACCCCTAACAAATTTACTTTGCAAGTTAAAGGCACTAACAGCAAGGAGTGCATTAAGCAAACCCTGTCTAGCATTAGAGGTTTTGCCCAATGATGCTAATTCACCAATCGCCATAATAGCTCTGGGGAAATAAATAAATTTCCAAGGATTTTTAGCTAAGGGTATAACTGTCATCATATCAGCAACATCTTCAATGTAATAATTCAATAAGTATCTAGCCATTGGATGAACAGCCAATGAGGTTGTTGGTATACCAAAGTTATCAATTGCTAAACTTATAGGTAAAGGAGGATTTTCCAAAATATCCATAATTGATTTAGGCATTTGAGTTGTTTCATTAGCATGGATCAGAATCTCATTCCTAGTAATTGTTTGATTATTTATTTTAAATTTATTATTCTCATTTTTAATAGGAACCAGTTTAGAAGTTGGGGTATCAATCTCTGTATTTTCTTCCATATCAGGAGAATGAGATTCTAGGGTACTAGCAGAAGTTCCAGGCATTGACTGCGATCGTTCTTGCGGATGTTCCAATTCTTGAATTTTATGGTGTGATTGTTGTAATTTTGGCGATGAAGGTGGCGTTGGAGACCTTCGTGATTGGTTTGGTAGTGGTACTTTGAGTCTCATATTATTAGGCTTTAACAGTCGGTATTGGTTATCATTATTGTTTCTTGAAGAATATGGTTGTCTACCTTGGAATAACATGTGAAGCATTTGATCAGGTACTATGTCATTTAATGAGTCAATCAATTTATCATTAGTATTCTGTTTCCCGTGATGATTCTGTTGACTTGTTGCTGATTGTAGTTGATGAGAATTAAGAGTCATCGGATCAATATCGGTATTATTATCAAACATATCTAGCCAATGGGTATCACCATTAAGAGCAGATGCCGTTAACAGAGCAGCATCTAATAATTCATTAGAAAGCCATTCGTTACCATTATTAATTGAAATAGAACTAATTCCATTGAATGGTAAGTTGACAGTACTATTTCTACTCGGAAGCCTTGAACTCAAAGAAGTTGTAGAAGAAGCAGTTAATGATAATTGTGGTTTATTTAGAGATTTCGTTTTGCATTTATATTTTTTAGGAAATGAGCCTCTGAAGACACCAAAATGACCTCTGATTTCAGTTGCACTAGACAAATCACGTATAGATTTATTATGTAACTTTGCTAAATCCCTATTCATTTCATCGTATAGTTTATAGGCAGTTTGATTTGAATATTTAACAAATTTAATGGATCTTCTTTGGCAATATTCTGTTTCTTGAACATGTTTTAATGGTAGCTGAATACCAAATTTATCATAATGAACAGGTTGAGACCATCTTAGGTTGATTTTATAACCATCACAAACGAATCCTGATTTCTTACATTTTTCACAACTTGGTTTACCTAAATCGCAGGCAACCTTTCTTCTTCGACAAGTAAAACACCCCACAAAAGTCTTCGTTCTTTTCTGTTTCACTGTGGTGTTCCCCTCTAGTTCTGTAGATGGTCTCTTGCTAGAAGACATGTCAGAGGGTGAAATGACAGGAAAATATTAAGGAAATGCCACTATATGTTCCTAATTACCGTTTTCTTATTTTTTTTTGAGATGAGGCCTTTACCTAGCGTTAATAATCAAGGGTTCTCCATTGGGACAAAATGTGCTTAGCAAACGTCTTCAAAAGAGAAATACAAAGCAGTACAAAGCGCTAGAAAAGAGCACATCGGGGATATGAACGTGGTTTGAACAGCACGGAAACAATACAACAATATATGTTAATGCCTTCTAGCTTTTAGGGGAAGGGGGTCATTCTCGCAAAATTCAAATTATCTATTCTTATCTCCCTATGGCAATATTAAAGTGCCAGAAGAAGGATGATGCCATATTAAGTACTGATTATAAATTACATAACCACGTGATCAATAAACAGTGACTTTTATTTAGTAGCTGATAACAGTACTTCCTAATTTGTAGTTAGAAATAAGTTTTTAAAAAACACCATTTCCAATCAATCACACCATTAGATGTATTGCCAGAAGCTAAGATATTTAGTTTTGTTTATC
Organism: Saturnispora ahearnii; assembly: GCA_030564945.1. Taxonomy (NCBI): domain Eukaryota; kingdom Fungi; phylum Ascomycota; class Pichiomycetes; order Pichiales; family Pichiaceae; genus Saturnispora; species Saturnispora ahearnii. Next base: position 346,281 of record JAJMAQ010000008.1, on the reverse strand, counting down.
AACCAGCGGATTGTATAGTCCACAGAACTTCAACTATCTGACAGGAGCTGTACAATTGCCTAGAGAAAAAGGTAGCACCGTATCATCGCTGTTAAACTAGCCTCTGCTTGTGTGAAAAGAATGTCATTCTATTCTTTTTCTTGTTTTATACGATATACCAGCAAGGAGAAAAGCCGGTAAGGCACTTGAGAGCAATTAGACATATCCACGATCCACGTTATAATATTGGGGATGTTTTCATGTGTGATGCCATCAGAGGCATTTGGAACCACGGTGAACGTTTGGGTGTATCTTCTCCACTCATATGGTGACTGTTTATTTCTAGAAACTTTTCATCTGTTGTTAACACTTTATATAACGGTTTCGGAGTTTAAGTATAAACTGTGGCTCATAGAAATGGTTCAACGGTTATTTTTCTTCAATCTATTGAAGATAATTCGATCTTCTGATCTCTGTTCTGTAGAGACAAATCAAAGAGTCAATGTCCATTACCAGAGCAATCAGATCTGTTGCCGTCATCGGTGCTGGACCAGCGGGGATCGTAACTGTCAATGAACTCACACATACGGCTAAATCAGGTGTTTCAACCATTCAGTCAAAAGATAAACAAAAAGATCCTGCTTTTAATAAAATCGTTTGTTTTGAGCAGAATGCTAATTTAGGTGGTGTTTGGAACTTTTTTAAAACTCCAGACCCAAAGTTGCCAATCGATTTAACAGGTAATTTTAGTAATCCTGATAATATCTATGAAAGATCTATTATACCATCAAAATCTATTCTTCAAAAAACAAGTTTCCAACATCCGTTTGTAAAATCGAGTTCAAAAACCAGTACTGAAGAAGTCAGATGGCAAAGGAATGCTGGCTATAAAGATCTTTTCACAAATATTCCTCAAAAGTTTATGAGGTTTTCTTATCTTGACTATGAAAACTTAAAAAATAATAAAATTCTTGGTCCTTTAGTTACTTCAAAGGATGTTAATCAGTATCTGAACAATGTTATTCAGAAATATAACCTAGAGGAATATTTCAGAGTCAATTCAACCGTTGAACTTGTTGAAAAGGTTCAAAGCGGAAATGGTACTCCTATTTGGAGACTGACAATTAGACAGAAGTCGCCATTTTCGAAAATTGAACAATGGTATCAAGAAGATTTTGATGCTGTTGTTGCTGCAAATGGTCATTGTGCTGTTCCATTTATTCCAAATATTCCAAATTTAAAGGAATTTGTTGACAGATATCCTAACATTATTAGACATTCCAAATCGTTTAGAGATTCAAATGATTATGCGAATGGTAAGGTTCTTTTAGTTGGTTCTGGTACTTCAGCCGCTGATTTGGCTCAATATATTATTCCAAAGTCACAAAGTGTTACTATTTCTCAAAGATCACAATCTGTTTATGATTGGATTAAAGAATGTTTTGTAAAGACACCGGAGGTTGTATTCAAACCAAGAATCAAGCAACTATTGCCCGATACCAAACAAGTTGAATTTCAGGATGGCTCAATTGAATCCTATGATCATATCATATTGGGTACCGGATACCATTATCATTGGCCATTTTTAAAAGAATCCGATGAAATTGTTAAAATTTATCATGATCAAAACAGTAATGGTCCTGTTAATAAAATTGGTAATTTATACATGTATGCATTTTCAACTAAGGATAATACATTTGCAACTGTTGGTATTCCTACAATTAATCTAATGTTTCATAATATGGAATATGGGGCAGTGGCTATTGCTGGTGTCTTTTCAGGTGCTAAGAAGCTACCGGATATCGAAACCCAATTAAAATGGGATGCTGCTAGAACACAAATTGATCAACCAGAAGTTCCTCAAAGATATCAAGGGTTTCATTTGGAAAAGCTAAATGAACAATTATTTGATCCATTATTTAGCTTGGCTCCTTTAGAAAGAGCAAATCCATTACAAAGGGATCAATGGTCAGGTAAAGACTTTGAGGACTCCAATTTAGCTCTGCAAAACATCTACCTTAAATTGAAAAATGGTGATATAAAAGAAAATGATATTTGTAACTAATATTATATTCATATATTTCTATTTATTAATTTATAATATACATTATCAAGACCAGCTAGGACCGTTAGATTCTTGTTTTTGTTTCTTACTCTTCTTACTCTTTTTCTTTTCAATTTTAGCTGCTCTTTCTTTATCATTGGTACGAAGTGACTTATCACTATAGTCGATCATTTTCTTTGCTCTTGTAATTTCCTTATTTAAATTGAAGAGGTCATGGACTCTACCTAATTTAACAGGATCTCTTCTTAATGCAAACTTCAAATCATTTTCACTCAATTTTGAACCATTCCTAATCTTTCTACTCTTATTAGCTTCCATAATAACATCCAATAAATGGGAAGTGACCACATCTTCTAGTGTATGAATGGTGTCGATATGGGGCATGCTAGAATCACCAAACGCGTATAACAAGGACTTCAAGTCCGCTGTGAACTGCCGCTGCTTTCCTCTGGGATATCTCTTTCCACTAGCCATTTCTCTGTCCTATGCTAAATAAAGATATCTCGTATACTAATAAGCTTTGAGAAAAAAATTATCAATTCATTATAAAGCCACCTAGTTTCTTATAGTGAAAGATGACAGAAGCTGGTATTATGACTGTCCACCCAGACCAGAAACCGAACGCTACTCCTAGGAAGAGTAAAATATACTCAGTAAGAGAGGTGGAGCATCTAATTGCCAGTGGACATGCCATTGTTATTTACGAAAACTCTGTTTTGAAATTAGATCATTGGATTAAATACCATCCTGGTGGAGATAAAGCCATGTATCATATGATCGGTAGAGATGCAACAGATGAGATGAACTCTTATCATTCAGATGAAACTGTTGCATCTTTTAAAAAATGGAAAATAGGTGAAATAGAAGGCCCCTGGTTTAATATGCTACCTCCAATTCAAGGTGGAAAATATAGGTTAATGAATGATAAAGTTGCTGAAAATTTGGTTGGAGAAGTTCAAGAACCAATTATACCAAAGATACCCGCAGGTGTTATCTTAAAGGAAGGTATGACAGAATATTATCCGATATCTAATACTGAAAAATTAAAAACTCAACCAATCAGAGATCCTAAGGTTGTCATTGATGATTATGACAACAAAAGAGTGGAGAAAGATTTAAAAGAGTTACCTCCTTTGGATTATGAAACTCAAAGATATCTCAGTGCAAAATATAATGAATTACATCAAAGGATCATAGATGCTGGTCTTTACCAATGCAGATATATTGAATACTTTCATCAGTTTTTAATTAATTTATCATTGGGGTTATATTCAGCAATATTTTTTAAAACCCATTATTACTTCTTAAGTGCTTGTCTTTTAGGTTTGTTTTGGCAACAACTAGTTTTCATTGCACATGATGCTGGTCATATTTCAATTACTCATAATTATCAACTAGATAACATTATTGGTATTATCATTGCAGATTGGATCGGTGGATTATCTATCGGATGGTGGAAAAGAAATCATAATGTTCATCACTTAGTCACTAACGATCCGGTGCATGATCCTGATATTCAACATTTACCTTTCTTTTGTGTCAGTTCAAGATTATTTGGTAATGTATTTTCCACATACTACGAAAAGTTTTTCCCATTTGATGCCTTTGCACAGGCATTAGTTTCTATTCAGCATTACCTTTATTATCCAATTCTCTGCTTTGGTAGATTTAACTTGTACAGGTTGTCATGGGAATATTTATTAAAAGGTCAAGGACCAAAACACGGGAAGGCAGCATGGTTCAGATACTTTGAACTTGCTGGTCTTTCCTTTTTCTTTTTCTGGTTTTTTTATCTTGTTATTGGATCTATTGAAGGAACAGGTGCTAAAATTCAATACATTATGGTTTCTCATCTTGTTACTATGATTGTTCATGTTCAAATCACCCTGAGCCATTTTGCAATGTCCACATCCGATCTTGGTCTTTCTGAATCCTTTGTTTCACGTCAACTAAGAACCACAATGGATGTCGCATGTCCACCATGGCTTGATTTCTTTCATGGTGGTCTTCATTACCAGGCAATCCATCATCTCTTCCCTAGACTTCCTAGACACAACTTCAGAACAGCACAAGCGCTTGTGTTGGACTTTTGTGAGGAGACAGGTCTTAAGTATTCTGTCTACGGGTTTGTGGAGGGTAACGGTGTTGTCTTGGGACACTTAGAGGACATTGCTAGACAAGCTGAAGTCATGAGAGAGTGTCTGGCTGTCATGAGCAAATCTCATCAACATTAACAAAAATTTTATAAATAGAGAGAGACTATAGAGAGTCAAGTGAATCAGCATTCATTGTTTTTTCTTATTAAACTGTGTTTAGAACGTAAATAGATTGATATGTTTAAGGTTTTTAAAACTTCGGGGATTGAAGGAAGTTATTCAATTTCTTCAAACCCGACGTTTGTCAACGATAGATGTTGGTCAGTGTATTCAGCCAAACACAGAACTACAAAGAAACAATGTTCAGTTTGGGAGTTTAATAAAAAGGATTGGGAAAATCGATTGATTGATTCTGGTGTTATCAATAAACAAAACAAAAAGCTGATCTTGGATGATATTTATGAACGTCTAAAGGTATTTGTTTCAAATCAATCAAGATTGAAGCATCCAAATTTTTTAACTGTTATTGAACCATTTGAAGATCATAAGAGTAGGATTTTATTTGTTACTGAATATGTTAAAGGTGATTTGAAAAGTATGGATAAAACAGAGTTGGATGAAATCACCATAACTAAGGGTATTTTACAAGTTTCACAGGGTTTAAAATTCCTCCATGAACAAATGAAAAGTGTTCATTTAAATATTTCACCACATTCTATTGTTATTACTGAATCGTTTGATTGGAAAATTACTGGATTATCATTTATGGAAACCTTAAATAAAGATGTTTTAGAAAAGTATATTGATCCTCTGGATTCAAGGTTGCCAGATTTCTTATCCATCGATTTTAGATTTTCATCACCAAACTTAGTTTCGAAACACAAAGTTGATTATATTGATGATATCTTTTCCCTTTGCTTAGTTATTTATTATTTATTCCAATATGAGATACTTTTAAAATGTTTACATTCCTCAAGTATATCTGATTATGAACGTCAAATTACTAAATTGAACCAAGTTTTAGATTCGGGATTGACAACAAAGCATGCATTATTTAGCAAAGTACCAGATTATTATTATACTGTTATGGTGGAAGTTTTGAAAAGGACCCAAGAATCCAACACAGATGTTATTCAATTGAATGAAACATTTACAATTGATCATTTTATTGGATCATCGATCTTTAATAATCCACTAATTAAAATGTTAACAACAATTGATGAATTTCCAACTATGAATACAGATGAAAAGGTTTTGTTTTTAAAAGAAATGGAATTGGAAGTTGAAAAATTCCCAAAAACACTTATATTTAATAAGATTATACCAACTTTAACAAATGTGATTGACTTAAATTTATTTAAAAAGAATAAGCCACAACCGGAAGAAGAAGAAGTATTAATTGGTGCCACTGAAAATTTAATTATTTTATCAAAGAATTTATCACAATTAACATTTAGTGAAAGAGTTTTCCCATTTATTAATAAAATTTTGACAAGTTTAGATTTTGATGGATATAAAATTATTTTAATCCAAAATTTACCAAAATTTCAAACTTTTATTAAATCATCAGCTAAGGAATCGACCTTTAATGAATCATTTTCAAAATTTTTGTTAGAGTTGTTCCAAAGATCAACAAATAATGATTCAATAATTTTGCAAGAATTAGTTTTATTAAATATTAAGATATTTTTAGAATATGAGCCATATATTACTATAACAAATGTAATTTATCCAACAATAATGAAAATTTATTCAACAACAACATCACTCAAAGTTAAGAATCTTGCTATTAATAGTTTCATTATTATGATTAATGGTATGAATGATAAAAATTTAGATGATGTTAACATTATTGAAAAATTAATTCCATTAATTCAAGGAACTTCACAAACTAATTATACAAATTCAAAATTTTTGATTAATATGATGTCACTTTATGAAACAATTTTTGTCAAATTAACAAAGAGTTCATGTAAATCAATTCAAATTCAAAAAAATGAAATTGATTATATTGATCTAATAATGACAATTGGATTTGAAATTTGGAAATTAACAAAATTTGTTAAATTTACACAAGATCTAAATAATTTCTATAAAATTTGGTCTGATATTGAATTGTATTTAAAAAATGAATTGAATTCAAATGTTGTTGATGATCAAAGGAATAAAACTTATTCTAACAAAAGTAATTCATCAACTCCTGTCATTGCAACACCAAACCCAACCCCAATTGCGACTCCAACTCATTCAACGAATATTACACCTAGAATGTCTAATCATCAACCAATTAATAAATCTGTGGCTCCAATTCCTCAATATGGTGTTATGAAACCTTCTTCTTCATCATCTTCATTTGCAGCTATGAAACCAACAAATGATTTACCGTCTCCACTAAAAAGTTCATATACTGCTATGAAACCTAATGTTAGATCAATTAATTTGAACAAACAAGCCAATAAACCAAGTACACCACATTTAACATTTGGACAAAATCAAACCCAGAGTGGTATTAACTGGTCAAGTCTTAATAACACCAATACTAATGCATACGGTGTTATGCAACCAATGAAATCAAAGCCACTATCCGAACCAACACAAATTAAAGATGACGATGAGGATAACTGGGATGATTTTACTTCTGCTTCAAAGGATAAAAACGAGGATAAATGGGCAAGTTTAATCTAAGTAAGTTTATGAAAGATAATTAAATATTTATACTACATAATAATGCAAGTTTTAGATTTATTATTCTTTGTAGATTTTGATTTTGGTTTTGTAATTGGGTTTTGATTTCTATTAACTGGTTTAATTGATTTAACCTGTTTATCAAACTTTTTTTGAAGTTGCTTTGCATGAAGTTCATCTTCCTCTGTTTGTAGTTGCTTTGCAATTAATAAGTCATTATTCTCATTCCCAATATCTATTTCACGTAATGAATGTTGTGAATTCCTTGATGTTAAGTTAGCTAATTGATCATCATTAAATTCAATATTTTTAAACTCATTTGATAAAAAGTCACCATCATCATTAATAGTCAACTGTTGCCACATTATTTGAGGTAAATGAGTAACACCCGCATCTGTTACTAAGAGATAAATACTATCATCCTCTTTCCTTTTCAAAAATGTTGAAAAGTGATCGTTCCTAAAGAATATACCAATCTCATTTGATTGAATTGTGCTCAACAAGCGATTAATACCAGCAGGTGTCAACTGAGTATTATTCATTTCAAAAAAGGTTTGTAACTTAGTTAACAATAAATTTTGACCTTCATTCATTAACTTTAACATTAGATCTTGACAAGAATCAAAAGAAATGATGTCATTTTGAACTTCTTCGTTAACTAATGATAAGAGTTCATCATCCATGATAAACCCATGATAAATTTTTAACTCAAATAAGTTCAAGAAATTATTAATAGCATTAGTTAGATCGTAGTAATCGTCCACAATTATATTATTTAAATTTGGATTTAAATTCAATCCGGAGTTTAAATACGATAACGCTTCTAAAAGCTTGTCCTTTTCATCAAAATTGGAATCATCAATATCAAAAATACACCCACATAGTAAATCCAAAATTTCCTTCTCTGATATATGTTTAGAATCGTGTAATTTTGCTATAAATTGTTGAATTTCACCTAAACTCGGTTCAGATAAATGATGGTTAAATCTATCAATGGAAATAGCTAAAATCAAAGAATTTATCAAGGAAAGTACAAAACATGGACCATTGTCCTTTTGCATGATTATTGGAACCGTTCCATTGTTCGTTTGAACTTGTTTAACTGGAAATGTAGCGCTTTCTGACATGTTTGTGTTGATAATATAGTGCTATAGATATGACTTAGAAAAAATTTCTATGTTGAGATTTTATGATGTCTCATACATAAAACAAAAGAAAGGTTGTTAGCTGAGTCTGTTAGATTATTTAGTTGCTTCATCACTTAAATCATAATTTCCCTGATATAACTGCGTTTTAAAAGAAAAAAAGAGTGAAATATGGGTATATTTTTTAGTACTTTAAACACTGATGTTGTATAACTAACGTGAACAAATGATTCAAAGGATGTTTTAAGTGTCAATTGGCTTTAATATTAAACGTAGACCCCTATACCACTATTGACTGCAAACTTGCGGTGGTTAACGGTGAATAAGCTCTAAGCTGAAGTTCACATGATAGCGATCTTATCATGAGCACATTTCATATCAATTGGATCAAAAGTCTTTGAAAAGCTGTCGATAAGCAACTAATGAAGACTGTTTCGAACACTTCCTGTATTTAGCGGAATGTACATTCATCAGGCATTAATCACCCAGAATTGACCTTCCAACTTCTGTCCCATTTCTTAGTGAGAGATATTTAAAGAGTGAATGGTGCTGTAGCCGGAGTTCCCGACTATCAACACCTTTACTCTTTTATATTGAAAAGAAAACGATGGTTGACCATAAGATTCAATTATACACACCTGAATTCTTTGGATATTGTGCAGCGGGTGGGTTCCTAGCTTGTTCTCCAACCCATTCCCTTGTTTTACCGTTGGATTTAGTTAAATGTAGACTTCAAGTTGATAAATCATTATATACCTCAATTGGAAATGGTATTTCAACTATTGCCAAAAGAGAAGGACTCCATAAGATTTTTACTGGGTTTGCACCAACATTTGCTGGTTATGGTCTTCAAGGTGCTTTTAAATATGGTGGTTATGAATATTTTAAAAAGACATATTCGGATTTCTTTGGTGTTTCAAATGTATTTATCTATCTTGCATCTAGTGCATCAGCTGAATTCATTGCAGATTTATTCCTTTGTCCATTTGAATCTATGAAAGTAAAATATCAAACTACATTGCCACCGAAACAAGTCACTGGATTATTTAAGGATGTTTATGCTGGTTTAGTTCCATTATGGTTCAGACAAATTCCGTATACTATGGTTAAATTTACCACTTATGAGAAGATTGTTGAAGCGATCTACTCTGAGTTTCTCACCAAGCCGAAGAATGAATATAGTAAGTTAGAACAAACTAGTGTTTCCTTTTTAGGTGGTTACATTGCAGGTATCTTTTGTGCAACAGCTTCACATCCAGCAGATGTTATAGTGTCAAAAATTAACAATGACACTAGACCTGGTGAATCTGTTGGAGCAGCAGTTGGTAGAATCTATAAACAAATTGGATTTTCAGGTCTTTGGAATGGTTTACCTGTTAGAATTGTCATGATTGGTACCTTGACAGGTTTACAATGGTTGATTTATGATTCATTTAAGGTTAGCATTGGATTACCAACAAGTGGTTAAATTTTAGAACGTAAATGGTTTATTTTAGTTTCCTTTATATATTATTCATTATATAAATATATATATATTCATACAGTTATGGTCAAAGATAAAGATTGAAAGTGTAACATGTTGTTGGTAAACGAAAAATAGGAGAATATCACCAATAATACCATTTGATATATTGCAACAAAATAAAAGAAAACAAACCTAGCGCAGCTAAGGATATTAAACCTAGAGATGAAAATTCTGTGTTGCTTGCAAATTTGAAGTTAAATGTGGATGTTGAAAAAGGAAAATAAAAGGAAGATGAAGAAAGTGGAATTGGTTTTTTGTTCTTGGGAAAAGGAGACGTTGCCTTGGTTAGTATTCGATAGAGAGGTCTATGGTTGGAACAACCAGCAACTGCATGTGGCGGTCGATGAGCTGTGACTGATTCCAGTGCTTCTGGGTCATTTTCAACAATACCTAATAGACAATCTTCAAGGGTATCCCAAGCGTATTTACTGTGACCAACATCATCGAAAGCAGCGGTGGCATCAACACCAGCACAGTCCATCAAACACTCGGCACCACCAGGATGAGAATCAAGAACATTGGTGACGTTGTAAACACGGCCTTTGATGATCATCCAACAGTCATCATGGGACATATGAGTAGCCACTTCCTTTCTTGTGAAGGATTTCATTACTACAACAAAATATGATGTACAATATGGTTAGATAAAACTGAATTCAATTGAATTGAAGTGCCGATAGGTAATAATGGCGTTCAATAGAAAGTTGTGTTTTTTGTCTTAGTTTGTTTAAAATGTTGAAAAATTTCACCCCTATCAACATCATATATTTCTTTAATCATTCAAAAAGTTACCTTAATCGAAGATGTTGAGACAGTTGATTCGTTTCAGAGCCTACTCTACAACTAGTGAAGGTGCTCTTGCTGATTTGCAAATGTTGCTAAGAAACGACCTCAAAACGGCCATGAGAAACAAGGCTCCACAGACAGAGAGAACTATGTATAGAACATTGATGTCTGAATTAAAGAACTTGGACATTGACCAGGGTCCTGGTTCTACTCCTGATGAATTCAGTATTTGGGATCATCTTAACAAACTTATCAAACAAAGAAAGGCTACTGCTGCTGAATACACTAAACCCGGTCAACCTGAAAGGTTCATCGAATTAGCTAACGTTGAACTCCAAGAAGCTAAAATGATTGAATCTTATTTGACCAAATTACCTGTTGCTAGTAAAGATGAAGTTACTACCAAGGTCAGAGCTTTAATGGAATCCGAAGGTATTTCCTTGGAAGATAAGAAGAAGTTATTTAAAGCAATCCCATGGTCTAAAGTTCAAAATGAATGGAAGGCTTCAAGAGGTTTAATTTCTGAAGTTATTAATGAATTAAACTAAGGTCATTAACTTATTTATTTAAAAAAACATACACCTGTATATACATATATATAATTATTAAGATTTACCAGCTTGTTGGACTAAATCAAGGAATTTATCCTTTGAAATTTCATTAACTAATTCTTTTCTCTTATTATCACCAAGAACACCCCGTCCTTTAACCCTATCCACTTCTTCTTGAGTACCATGTTGTGTCATCATGATAGCATTGAATAATTTAATAACACCTCTTTGTGCAACCTTACGAAGCTTACGTTCGTGCTCAAGAACGTTACGAGCATCTTGATCATTTTGTGGTAATAATTGAGTTTGATGTGAAGCTGTCAATCTAGCCTTCTTTTCAGCAAGAATCACTCTCTTGGCTTTTTGCTCCAATTTATCACTTTCTAATTTCTTTGAAATTTGTTTTGATCTTGCTAAAATTGGTGTTGATCTATCATGAGCCTTAAGATGTGTACCTAAAAGAGCATTAACTGCACTTGAAAATGCATCTGATGAAGTACTGGATTTCTTACTTGGTGGCGCATTGGATTTAGTGGTTGGGATTTCATCGTCAGTCTCTTCTGATTCAATTTTAGCCTTTTTACTGTTTCTTTCATCCTCTTCTTCATCTTCTTGTTCGATTTCTGACTCTAATTCTGATTCATATTCGGACTCATTATCACTAGATTCAACAACTTCTTTAACAGGAGCTCTGCTTCTTTTTCTATTGTTTTGTTCTTTGTTCTCTTTAGTTATCTTAGCATTACCTTTAACCATCTTACTATTATTTTTAAGCATCTTATAAACTTATAAACCTTCTTCTTCTCTTCTATTCTTTTCTTAGTAAGAAAACTATAAAAAATTTTTTTTAACAAAATTTGAAAAATTTTGTATTTGAGAAAAACAGCTTTCAAACTCACCACGCGTGAGATTCATATATAAGAAGGTATAAGTACACATATTATTTGTACATTATACCCTAGTGGCAATTATGTGATGCCCTCTCTAGTGGCTTCATAATGATACATATCATGTATTGAGTGACAAATATACAAATTTGGTATCAAAATAAAGCATACTAACACCACCTGAAGTTATTGAACCTCTGCTATTGTATTGACAGCCATCTCTGTTGTCTTTTTGATGTCAATGTTGACTTCATAAGAAACAAAGGAAGAGGCATATACCGGGCCGGTACATCGGTAAGTCCCAAACAGGCAATTGAAATGACGGACCGGTGCGTTTACTAAATCCGGTGTGCGGTGCGAGGGGTGTCCGCGAAATGAGTCATTGGTATTTAAATAGAGACAAGTGGAATTTTCAGCATTTGACTGATTAGTCAACACTTTTCTCTTACATTTAATTAACAAGGACTTTCTTTAATCAACAATACTCTATTTAAGCAACTGCTCTGACATACTAAAACTTTATTCAAATTATATTACTACTATTATTATTATTTGATCTAAATATGTCTGCTTAATTCCCCCTTTTTCTCCTAGATTAAAAACTTAAAACTATTACACAATTATTCCTTAAAGATATTCAACTTTTAAAAAAAATCATTTTTTAAATATCTAAACCAATTTATTTTTGAAAAAATAAACTCCTTATTAAATCTCCTCATTATGTTATCGTGAATCACTACCGTCCAAATATGACGTCCTTTACTACTATTATTATTACATAAGAAATATTAAAAAAATCAACTTTATCACAATTATTATTACTATTTTCCCTAACTACTACTATTATCACTACTACTACTGCTTTGTCCTATTACGATATGTTACTCAGTGAATCTGTTTTCTCATCTTTAAACCACTCTGTTGGTGGTTCTACAACCAATAGTACCTTTGGTACACAAATGACAAATTTACCAATCGATGGTAAATTTGATCAAAACGTTGCTACTGATTTGTTATCTGTTGAATCTAATTTAGAGATTGACAATGATGTCTTTGACTCTGTCTTTGCTTCTGATGCCGCTCCTCTTTTTGGCGATAGTTGTTCCGCTCAAGATCTTGCTTCTATTTTTAATGAAACCAATTCAACCGAAATTAAGCAAGAATCTTCTGATGATCAATTAGATGAAGAGTTATTACTTTTAATGTCCCCTGTTGTTGGACAAGTTGAACCTCGTTCAATGTCTGCGCCAGTTGGTTCATTATCATTATACCCTGAATCTCAACCAGAAGAAGAAGAAGACTTAGAAGACTTTGAAAGCTCAAAGAGATCTTATTCTGTTATGAACTCTACTGAAGAAATGACAGAAGCAATCAACAATACCAAGAAGTCCAAGAAGGACAAATTGGGATGCACACCATATACTAGAAAACAAAGAGCTGCTCCATTGCAACCAGTTGTCCCGAAGGGAGAGGATGTTGCTTCTCTTAAGCGTGCTAGAAATACCGAAGCCGCTAGAAGATCTCGTGCTAGAAAAATGGAGAGAATGTCTCAATTAGAAGGTAAATGCGAAGGTCTAATCAAGGAAAACGAATCTCTCAAAATGGAGATCAATGCCTTGAGAAATTTGTTAAACAAGACTCAATAATTTACCATTCTAAATCATATTACTATACTTTTATTTATTTCTATATCTAATTTATCTATTTGCCTTTCTTTATATTTAATTTACTTTAATTTGTTTTCTAAATAAAAATAGAGTTGAATTTTTTTTTATTTCTCACAGTTGAAATTGACTTTGTTTTTTCAAGTGATTGCTCAACTTAAAATGCTGGTGCCACCTGAGAAGTTCGGAATGGTAGAAGAAGGCATTTATCGTTGCTCTGAGCTCTTGTCATTGCACATGGGATTTTTATCGACACTTAAACTAAGTTCTGTTTTATGGTTAGATCGTGAACATCCAAGTAGACAATTAGATTCATATTTCCATTCACAATCAATTCACGTTCATTATCTGATAGGTGAATCTAACGAAGACAATGAATCCCCTACTAATGTTGACAAACGTGCAATTGTTGCTGCTAGAGCACTAGAACTCATATTAGATATTAGAAATTCACCTTGTTTGATTGTTGATCCAAATGGTATTGCAGTGGCACTGTTAAGGAAGATTTGTGGTTGGAATTATGCTAGTATTTGCAGCGAATATAGAAGAATGGTTGAAAAGGCCTCATATGATGTTGAAACTATGTTAGAAGTTGTTGATATCAAAATAATGGCACCTATTTCACAAGAAATAGAGTTAGCTGATTCGAATAATTCTCCAATGGAACCCAATGACCAATCTCTAGACACTCCAACAGGCCCTCCACCATCTTCCTCGCCCCAAATCCCCCGTTCTCTATTGTCCAGAGTCCAAAGGCGGCGTGTCCAGGCAAGAAACGCTCACGTGACCTTACCCTCTATGGGACTCTGTACAAATTGGTGTCCGATACTGTCAGAGAAAATTTCTAGTTTCCCAACTTCTCACCCTTCTCTGACGCAACTTTAAAAAGAACCATTAGAGAATAGAGTAGCTTGGTCTATATTTACGAAAAGAGGGAATCCAAATGGGTGCTAAGAGAACTGCTACACAGAATCAACCGTCTGATCCCAATAACACAAACACTACGCAGCAACCAAAACGTAGTAGAGTTGTAAGGGCTTGTGATAGATGTCGGAAATTGAAAATTAAATGCTCTGGTGACTTACCCTGTATTCATTGTACTGTTTACTCTTATGAGTGTACTTATGACGAGCCAAGTAAGGCAAAGAGAAGGCAATTATCAAATCTAATTTCTAGTTCAACCAATAACAGCAATAATAGTGTTAATAGTACTAATAACAATAACAATAATAATAACAATAATAATAATAATAACAGTGCGTCAAAGGTCATTGCCGATTTGACTACTAAAGTTAAGTTATATGATGATATAGTTCGTAGACTTTTACCTCAACTTGACGAACCTTTTATTCAACCTGCTAAACTTCAAAATGCCCTTGCTTCAATGAGCCAAGATTCATCAATAGGAAACACATTGACTAACTTCAACGCTGATTTAGTTGCAAACGTGTATCATTCAATGCCTGATACTCCTTTACCAAATAATTTACAGGATACCTTACCCACATTAGATTCTCCAGTGAGCGGGATTGGCGGTGGAATTAATGATAATGACAATGTTGGCTTAAAGATTAAAATAATTCTACCGCCTTTAAATATTGCGTTGGATTTAATATCAAAGACTTGGGAAAATGCCTGTGTTTTATTTAGATTTTATCATCGCCCTGCTTTTATTCAGGATCTTAATGAATTGTATGCAACTGACCCATCACATTATACTAATAAACAACAAAGATTTTTACCATTGGTTTATTCAGTTCTAGCTTGTGGGGCTCTTTTTTCCAAAACTGATGAAAGTCCTAATTATAAGATTGAATCTTATGCTCCAGTTGCCAATAATGAAGGTCTTGGTAGAGAAGGTACATTAGTTGATGCTGATATTTCAACCCCACCTGGAAAATCAAACACTACTCCAATTGGTTCAAATCCGTCTGCTGCTGTTTCAAATGATGAGGGTTATCAATATTTTATCGCTGCTCGTAGATTAATTGATATTACTGATACAAGAGATACTTATGGTATTCAAACAATCGTTATGCTGATTATCTTTCTTCAATGTTCTGCTAGATTATCAACGTGTTACGCATATATTGGTATTGCTCTTAGAGCAGCGCTTAGAGAGGGACTTCATAGAAAACTGAATTATCCGTTTAATCCTGTGGAATTGGAAATTAGAAAGAGGTTATTTTGGACTATTTATAAAATGGACATTTATGTTAATACAATGTTAGGTTTACCAAGAACAATTACAAGAGAGGATTTTGATCAAGATATGCCTGTTGAATTAGATGATGAGAATATTACCGTTGATGGTTATAGATTTGACAAACAAAATAGAGTTTCAAGTTCTGCAATTGCAAATTATCATACAAAATTAGTAGAAATATTGAGAGATGTAGTTACTAAGTTATACCCTGTTAGAGCAAGGGATAATATGGGGCTTGGTTTAGTATCAACTTATTCTGATGTGATGCATTTAGAAGAACAATTACAAGATTGGCTTCAATCTTTACCAATGGAATTAAGACCAGGTATTGAACCAAGTTCTGAATATTTAAGAGCTAATAGAGTTTTGCATAATTCCTATCTCCATGTTAGAATTGTACTGTACAGACCTTTCATTCATTATATTGCCAAACGTCGAGATTCAAATACAACATCTGATGAAGAAGTCATGATTGAAAAAGCTATGAACTGTATTAATGTTGCTAGACTTGTTGTTAAACTAGCTGAAGATATGATTTCAAGTGGTATACTTTCGGGAGCCTATTGGTTTTCTGTTTATACTATATTCTTTTCAATTGCATGTTTAGTTTATTATGTTCATTTTGCACCAGAAGCACAAATGGGGATTAAGGGTATCAATGTCATGACACCAGAATATCAGGAATATTTGGCTATCAAGAAGGATGCAGAAAGAGGTAAAAGAGTTTTGGATATGTTGAAAGATAGTTCAATGGCTGCTAGAAGAACGTATAATATTCTCAATGCACTTTTTGAACAATTGAATAGGAAAACCGCGACGAACAGTTCGGGTAATACGAGTAGTAATGCTAATTTAACAGAAGCAAATCAAGGGCAGAGAATTAATGAAACATTCCCAATAATGACAACTGCAACGAATTTGAAATCAAATGGCAATAATGTTAAATCAGTTAATAAAACAAATAATGAAATTGAAGCATTATCAAATGGTATCAACTATGTTGATGGTATTTCAACAGGTGCGCATATTAATGGACAAAATACCGATTTTCCATTGGTCGATACTATTACACCATTACCTATTAACAGTAGTGTATCACAGGATATTACTGATGTTTCTGAGCAAGCAACAAATAAATCTAATTTTGCAACAACTACAACGGGTGGAGATGTTAAATATGCTCCTGGGTTAATGGATCAATTGGAGATGAAATTATTTGGACGGTTCTTGCCACCATATATGCTTGAAAAGGATAAGGATAAGGATAAAGATATATACAAGATGCCATCTACCACTGCAGCATCAGTGGTTTCCCCAGAAAAGAGTGCTGTAGCTATGCCATCCATGGCATCGGCTGTTTCTGGGAATGACAGGAAGATAAGTACGATGGCCACTCCAGGTAATCAAGATAGGAAGATGTCCTTTCCATATATGGATTTTGGTATTGGATCCTTGGGAGATCCATTATTATCGTCAGACCAACGGCAACAACAACAACAACAACAACAAGCTAATCAACAGCATCGAGGATCTGTAACGGATGTGCCAGCGGGTCTTTCCACGGTGTTTGGAATTGACGGAGGATTTGATGAATTCTTTAATTTATATTAGTACTACTAGCTTGGTAATTTTAGTGTTTAAACATTTCAATCGTTCTATTTTCATGACTTTTCTATTACTATTTGAAAAATTAAGAATTTGCATGCTGAGCACGATTTTTAGCCCCGGCTGCGAAAGAAACTGAGAGGGGCAAGAAGCTCAACAATTGCAACTTGCACTTCCCTTTACAACGAGTCTAAAGAGCATCAGACAGTATGAATTCGAACAAGAAGACACAACGACATACTCCAGTGGTGTCTCATCAACTAAGGGCTAATTTAGAACCAAATTCAAATACTTTAATTCCACAAAACATGTCCTCTTCATTGCCACGAAGTTATCAATCTCCTGGTATGGCATTCAATGATATTGAAACACAACAACTTCAGCAACTTCAACAGCAGCAGCAGCAGCAACAGCAACAGCAACAGCAACTTCAAATGCAACAACAACAACCACAACAACACCTTCAAATGCAACAACAACAACCACAACAACACCAACAATTACAACAACACCAACAACAACACCAAACTCCAGTTTTTAAATCGTTTTCTTTTAACAATAACAAAAATGATCGAGAATATAGTTTGCTTTATTTTGGTAACAATGGGATGTCAAATAGAATATCAGACTCAAGTTTAGGTACTAAGGATGTTAAATTACAAGATGAAGATGATTCACCAATGTTACCACCAAAATTAAAACTGCCTTCTATTGAACAATCAGGTGAAGATAAAAGGACCCTGATTCAAAACAACAAAGATATCGGATTGGATCAAATTTTACCGTATCGAACGCCAAGTGAGCAACTAGATCCATTTACAACTAATGGACAAAACCCTGTTAATATTGCTTTACCAATTGCCGTTATTTCAGAAAATGGCTCAAATGTAGGTTTAGCTGAAAATTTAAGAGATAACAGTAGCTTTTTTAAAAGGTTCCCGTCAATAAGTTTAATTAATGATTTTAATGAAGATATATGGAAAAGAGAATCATTATCAAATTTAAATACCAATTCTAAAAATTCAGATTTAAGTAATAATGAAATAGTTGATACATTGAGTAATTTTATTGGATTTAATGCCAACTCAAATTCAAGTTCAGTGAATTTTCCACAAACTTCAGTACGTCAACGAACTCCAAGTATATTTTTGCCGCCGTTTTCAAGAAATATAAATAATTCATCAAATGGTTCATTAATGTTTGTTGGACAATATCCAAATAATAATGGAGTAAATCCTTCAAGTGTTATACCAATATCTAGCAGAAAATCATCACACTCAATACCAGCTTCAGCAACAAATACCCAAATGCATATTTCGTGGGCTCCTAATATCATTTCACTAGATAAATCTTCTTCTGCAACACATCATCTTCAAAATGATTCTGATATTAAACAAGATATTTCAAATTCTTCTAATAATAATGATTTAGGATTGGATATTTCAACGCCTGGTGACCTTCGTAATGATTTACTGTTGAAAAATTTAAAATCAGAACCTCTGGAATTACAAAATACTCAACATTTAGGTGAAAGGAAACGTCAAAGGAAAATCAAAAATCAAATAATCAACAATGGTACCCATAATGATAATGTTAATATCAATAATATTCATATTCATCATCAGTTAAACCATCAGATGCATTCTCATGATAGAAATAATCAAAATGACGGGGAAGATGGTACCGAAAATGAAGTTGATCTTAATGATATGGTTCTTGATAAGGAACTTAAAATGGAATCATCATCATCAAATTCAAATATTGAAATTGATGACAATAGGCCAATAGTTGGAGCTACTAAAGTGGATCAATTAATGCTTTTGATTGATGCAAGGAAAAAAGGAGTTATTGGAGATATAAAGCAAAGTGCAGATGGTAACATTTTACCAGAGGGAGAAATTATGCCCAAGCCACAAGAGTTAGTAGGTGGAGTTGAAAAAAACCATGTTAAAGGACATAAGAATCATGAGTGTGAATTTTGTCTTAAGAGGTTTACACAGAGTACACATTTAGAAGTTCATATCAGATCTCATATGGGACTTAAACCATTTAAATGTGAATATTGTGATAAAAGGTTTACTCAGGGCGGAAATCTTCGAACTCATATGAGATTGCATACAGGTGAAAAGCCATTTAAATGTAATACATGTGGTAAATTGTTTTCAAGGAAGGGTAATCTGCAAGCGCATGAATTGACACATGAGAATACGAAGCCATTTGTTTGTAAATTCGACAATTGTGATAAAACATTCACACAATTGGGGAATATGAAAGCACATCAAAATAGGTTTCACATGGAAACATTAAATAAGCTGACTGAGAAATTAGCACACTTTGATCAAAATAGCATCAATGCTTTACCAGATCAAGAACGTATGTTATTAGAGTACTTTTCAAGTCTTTATAAAAATCTCAACAAGGGGATCAAGGGGCGTGGTAGAAACCACAAGTGATTTCAGGACATTTGAAATGTTAGAGTGCTATTCTATTATAAACTACCAGCTTTTAATTTGTTATTTACGTTATTTTTTCTTTATAATTTGGGTGGGTTTAATATGTATACTTTAGTTTTTTTTCTTTTCTATAACCGGACACGACAATATGATTGTATTTTTCTTTAAGCAATGTCGAAGTTAAACGTTGCTATATTACATCCTGATTTGGGGATTGGAGGAGCAGAACGGTTAATCGTTGATGTTGCCCTTGCATTACAGGATAGTTCATTGGTCTCTATTTATACCTCACATTATGATCCAAACCATTGTTTTGAAGAAACACAATCATTATCAATAACAGTTATTGGCGATCAACTACCAAGGACAATATTTAATAAATTTTATATATTATGTTCAATGTTGAGACAACTATGGCTAGTTATTTATTTAATAACCATGGGTAGATTACAGAAATTTGATTTGATTATTTTAGATCAATTATCGTATTGTATACCATTAGTCAAATTATTTAAAACTAAGGAATGTAAGGTTATATTTTATTGTCACTTTCCAGATAAGCTACTTGCATCACATGATGGTGTTTTAAGAACCTTGTACAGGAATGTTTGGGATTTCATTGAAGAGTGGTCGATGAATAAAAGTGATATAATTTTAGTTAATTCGAATTTTACAAGCAGAATTGTTAAATCAAATTTTGAAAGTATAAAAGATGATTTAAAAGTTGTTTACCCTTGTGTCAATGAATTAAAAAGTGATGAATTAAATGCAAACAAAAGGATTTTGAAAAATAATTTTATTTTATCAATCAATAGATTTGAACGTAAAAAGGGTATTGATTTAGCAGTTAGAGCGTTTAACAAATTTCACGTTAACAGTAGTAAATCTGATGTTAAATTAGTTATTGCAGGTGGTTATGATTTAAGGGTTTCAGAAAATGTTCAATATTTAAATGAATTACAATTATTATGTGATAAATTTAATTTAAAATATCAATTATTAAACTCAAGTGATAATTATATAATTGATAATAATGTTCAAGTATACTTTTGGGTTAATATTTCAAATAATATTAAAAATAATTTATTATCAAATGCTGGTTTATTGTTATATACTCCAAGGAATGAACATTTCGGTATTGTTCCGATTGAAGCTATGAAAATGGGGACACTTGTCCTTGCTGATAATACTGGTGGGCCCTTAGAAACTATTTTAAATTATTATAATACTTCAAACATTGATGATTTTACTGGATTTAACGTTGACATAAATGATGAAAATAAATGGGCAAAAACAATTCAGTTAGCCTTAGATTTAAAATCAGCAAGATCAAAATTAAATTGCCAATTGAGAGTTCAAAATAATTTCTCTTCGAGAGCTTTAAAAACTCAACTTTATAAAATCATTGATTCAGTAATTTAAATTATATCTGTATAAATGAAAAATCGTAATTTCCCCCTTCATTCTGTATCTGTAACAATAACTTCATCATCTCCTTGAGTGCTTTCAAACGTCCTTTGAATAACGTCCCTTAATTTACCTTTATTAATTGGATATTCTAAAACATGATCAACAAATTCACTATCTTCAAAATCCTTAGCCCATCCCGTCATCGCAACAACAACTGATCCACTGTTAACTCCACTGGTATGTCTAATTAATTTAATTAAATCAATCGCATCAAGACTTTGTAAACTAGTCGATGTAAATATAAAATCATAATATGTTGAACTTGATGTTCTCTTAATTAATTCTGATCCAGTTCCACATGTTGTGACATTGCATCCAATGTATTTTAAATCCTTAGAAATTGAAAATCTATGAATTGGTATCGGTTCACAAACTAATACATTTAAATCTAATTTCCTCAATTGATCTAAGCCAGTTTTCAGTCCGATAAATGTCCTAGATATACGTCTGCTTGATCCTCTCGTTTTATTTCTTATACTCGATTTATCATCCGTATCAGAACTTGACGATAATTCATGATGTGAGTGAGATTTATGCGACCTATTAAATATCCTCATAGCAGGACTATTTAAGATATTAGATGCAGAAGATTTAGATGATATTGTCATTTTTTCATTGTCATTATATTTGATATCAGGAGAAGAATTTATATTTGATACATTAGATGGAAACTTTTCACTCTCTACAACTGTTGGTGATACTTTAAATGGAGATGACGTTGAATTAATTGATTTCAGCTTCCCATTTATTGAATTACCCATTATTAAGGAAGGGGTTGAGCTTTGGAGAACATTATTATGAATTGGTGTAACAGGAGTAGATGTATTAATAGATCCTGAGGATCCTGTCGGTAGCCCAAAATATTCTAAAGATCCAACACTTGACATACTACTTCTATGTGAATGTTCAAAATGTTCATTCTTAAGTCTATTAATTGCGTCTTTATTTTGCTTTTCCAAAACAGAAATGTTCCTAAATTGGAAATTACCAAATTCTCCAAGATTTGAATCATTTAATCTTGAACCACGCCTATCCTTATTGGCAAACAAATTCGATCTCGATGAAAATGATTGCCTTGGTGAATCAGCTGTAGCTGATGATGAGCTTGAACTTGATCTGGCCAGCATTCGTCTACTGGTTCCAATAAGTTTATCTTCATCAACTGCACAGGTATTATCTTCTTCATATGGATCATTATTACTTTCAACATCACTCAATATATTGAAAACACTATCATCTAAAATCTTGGAATTGGAATAATTACCTGGTGATTTGCTTTCATCATATTTCAGATATTCATTTCCTGTAATGTCTTCATCATCAGCACCATTAGGGGCATCCTCTGTTGGAAATGATGACATATCTGCTCCTCTATTATCGAAGTAATCTGTAGACTCGGGATTTTCAACGTTAGGAACAAATGATGCCTCTTCATCAAATAAGGTATCCCAATCAAGACCTTTAAAATATGGATGATTCTTAACTTCTTCACTACCAGTATTACTACCAAGTCTCTTCTGAGGATCCTTAATTAGCAACTTCTGAATTAAATCTCTGGCCTCATCAGAACAAAATAGTTTGAAGTCTTCTGGTCCTAAATTTGGCCATTGAATATCGTGATGTAAAATATTATCAAAGACTCTTTCATGGGTGTCATCATTAAAGGGTGGATAACCAAATAAAAATTCAAATAAAATACATCCAATTGACCACCAATCACTGCTTGCATCTTGAGTAACACCAGCAATCGTTTCGGGTGCAAGATAATCTGGTGTTCCTACAAACTTTCTTGTTTGACTTGTATGGGAAGGGTCAAACAATGCATATTTCTTTTGAGATTCACCACTTTGTAGAACACTGTTATCTGTGTTGTCTGTACCTGAGCTTGCGACAGACGACTTTCTAAGTGTTGGATCATCAAGTGGTGTGTTTAAACTACCTGCAATAGATAACTGTTTAGGCCTCATAATAGGAGAAGATCTCATTGAAATATCACTTGCATTAGAAAGTGTCCTGGCTCTTGATTTATACTCCATTTGTAAAACTGGTGAGGTGAATGCATTAATTGCACTAACACCCATATCACAATTGGCTTCAGAAACTTCAGACAGCTGATTATTTAATGAAAACGGTGTGATCTGTTGGGAACTTCGGCCATTAAATCCATTTTGAGTTGTTCCAGACACAGGTGCTGTGGTATTATTATCATTCAATGAAAACGATTGGAATGGGTTTTCAATGACTTGAACATTCGACGTTGGGAAACTAAAACTGCCAGCAGTTGAAGATGTTGGTGTACCTGATAAGGACAATGAAGAAGTTCTTCTAGGATTACCACCAATAACGGCATTAATGGCCTTTTGACGATTAATTAACCCCATCCGAGATAAGCCAAAATCAGTAAGTTTAACATGACCCTTATTGTCAATCAACAGATTATCAGGTTTGAGATCTCTATGGATAATACCTTTTTCATGCAAATCTTCAACTTCAATAATAACTTCAGCAATATATCTCTTTGCCCAAACTTCAGGCAGGGAGCCAATATTCTTCAATAATGTTGCTAAGTCACCACCATTTAAATATTCCATGACTAAATAAAGATAGTGTGCACTTTGAAATGATTCTATTAATTGCACAACATATGGTGAATCGGCTTGAGCCATCATAATGGCCCTTTCTGCTTTCACATTAAGAACTTGATTTTTAGCAATCATATCAGATTTCTTTAAGACTTTGATTGCAAAGTAATCACCAGTAGATTTTTTCTTTACTAAAAACACTGATCCAAAAGCACCTTTACTAATAGGCTTAACTGGTTCATAATTCTTAATGGAAGCATATGGTAGTTTTTGACTACCCTGAGCTAATAGTAAAGGAGATAATGGAGGATGGCTTGTTGTAGTTTGTGGAGTTGGCACTTTCAGTGATACTTGATTAGTTTGATGAGATGTTGGCGGTAATCCAGGTGTTGAAGGCATAACCTTATTGATAGAATCACTTGGATGTAATAATGGGGACGCCAAAGGTGAAATTGCATTATTTTGAATGCCTAAATTCGAAAGGGAATTTAAATTTGCTCCTGAATCACTTCTACCTCTTGTAGTGGTTCTTTGGATTGAACTCAGGGGCAACGCATATCCACCGCCAGTAACATTTGGTATCAGAGTGCTAACAGTGGCATAATTTGGTGATGGAGCTCTAACTGGGGTGGTAGAGTTAGAATGGCGTTTAATCCTCTGAGCTAGTTCTTCACTTGAAGACATTAACGGATTAATTGCGCTTGGAGACAAAACAGCAGATGCTCTATTAGAACTACCACTTCTGCTTTCTGGTTTAATATCAGGTAAGCCAGCACCAGGTAACAAATGTTGACTATTCAGCAATGCGGTTGTAGCTCTAATACTACTAGAAGAGCATCTTGGAGTTCCTAAAGTTGGTGTTAAACTGTCACTACTGCCATAATTTGATTGATCTTTCGTAGCCTTTTGAGCTGACGTAGATATAATTGCAGCATTAAAATTAAGTTCATCCCGATTTCTTAATAAATTGCTATCGGAGAGAGAATTGAAATTATTATACATCGAAACGGAAGCAGTAGGTGCAATTGGTACCTGAGCAACCGTTCTTGATAGTGGAGATTTTGATCTTGAAATTGACATCGGTGAACTCGACCGTGATCTTTCGTTGGGTCTCATTTCATTTGAAAAAGATCTTGACATCTGTTGTTTAACAGTACTGGCATTACCAAAATTAAAATTGGCCTCACCTAAATCATTTTGTACATTGGCATTCCCGATATCACTCTTGTTACAAAGAACTTGGGTTTTTATTTGTTTAAGTATTTGAGTAATAACTTTGGAAATCATTTGATCTGTTTCTCTGACGATTCTGTTAACGTATTGTAAAATATGAGCATATCTTCTCAATGCATCAAGTTTACCTCTTGTAATTATCAGGGTATCATTAGTTAGTTCATTAATTGCAGGATCAGATGAAGCTGGCAATTCCAATTGACGAATTATTTTCAAAGCCTTAGCAGAATTAGGGGAATAAGCAACTTCAGGCTGCTCTATATTTGAATTTGATTTATCATTACTTAAAGAAGGAGATGCTGGTTTTGAGTCTGATTGAATTTCACCTGGATTAATCGATAATGCTTCATCACAATAAGAGATTAATTTTTCAATATTCTTAAATGGGAATCTAATTTGAGGTAATAAAGAAGAGCTGACACTCCTCCTTCTAGCCTTTAAAGCGGAATCTTGATTCTGTGGTCCCATTGGAATGGGGAAACCTTTATATTCACTAATTAAAGTTGAAGATTCGGATAATGAACAAGAGGAAGAGTCGGATGAACTAATTAAAGGAGCAGAATCTGAAGAAGATAAAGAGCTTGAAGATGAAATATTTTGAGCTTTGTTCAAAGTCTCCAGTATATTTTGAAGAATTAGTCTATGCTCTTGAAGTTCCTCTTGCTTAATATATACCATATCTTGAACGCGGTGTTCAACAACACACAGTTCTGTATGTTTTTCAAGCCACCAATTAGGGACTCTTTCTTCACATATACGACATAATTCCATTGAAGGAGGTGGTAAATTTGATTCATCGGTAATCTCCAATTCCATTAAATAATGAAGATATGATTCTAATAAATTGATACCGAATCCCAAGGTACCAATTAAATCATCAGGAAGTTCCAAAGTTACTTCCTTCAATGAAGTCCAAGGTTTAACTATCCACAAAGTATGAGAAGGTTTACCATCTTTATCATGAATTAATATTCCCTGAGCGTCTAATTCAATGAAATTGCCGTCGGTTGTCATTGTAGAAGTTGTTGAACGAACGCTGACGGCATCGTTATCGGCTGAGGGGTCTAGTTTCGGAGAAGACAATTCTATATCATCATCAGATTCTCTTTCAGAGGAATCACTGGAGATATTTTCCAAATTTGTTTCAACAATGAATCTAACTCTGTAAGTTTCATCATCAATGATCATGATATCGGTAGCAGTATTAAAAACGAATTTATCTTCATTTTCACCTATAATAATATCAGAGATGGGCCTCTTGACGATTTTAGAGGGATCCGTACCAACTATTTTCTTCCAACTCTTTGAAATGAATTTAACAATACCGAAAAGGTCTAATTCTAAGACGAGAGCTCTATTATGAGCATTTGAAGACGAGGGAACCAGTCCCTTATTCAAACTCAGATTGGCATCGATGGAGGGTACAGAAATATGTGATCTCAACTCCATTGGACTCTGTAACATCATTAGGTTCAGTTGGCCGAAGTATACGCAACCGAAGCCTTAGTATTGAATACAATACAAGAAGGGCGTTATACTTTACAAGTTGAGCATGAGGGGGCAAACAACCAAGAAATTTAAATGTTTTGCCTTTTTTTTTTGACTCGTTACGGCAAGAAAAAGTGATAAATAAATGCTCAGCTAGTATTATGTAATATTCACGTGACACATTATTATCTTACTGCCATTTTTAAAAGACGTGTAAATAAGAACTACTCCTCCCAAAAAATATATTTTCAAATTATCTTGGTTTTTTTTTTTTGCCACCGGGAGCAGCAACAGTGCCTCAATTTAAATTTCTTATCTTATCACTTTTTTTGTAACTTCCTTCTTCTTCTCCTTCTTCTTCTTCTTCTTCTTTATCTACAATGAAACTTTCAAACTCTCTCTGCCTTTCACTTGTTGCTGCCCTTGCCTCTGTCAAGGTTAATGCACTTGTTATTCCAACCTTAGAAGACCTCCCTTCTATTACAGACGTCTCACAAATTTCAGATGAGTTAATTATTAACTCTGCTATTGAAGAGGCTACAGCTAATCCAAACGTTCAGCTTTTATCTTATGAAGATGCACATACTGTTGAATTGAAGGAAAATGCTATCCCAAATTCTTATATCATCATTTTGAAGGACGATATCTCTGAAGAGCAATTTAATTACCATAAATTGTGGATTTCAGATGTTCAAGTTCAATCATTTGCTCGCTTAAATGCTAATGATGCCTCTGAATTTAATGATTCAGTTTCTTCCATGTCATTTGAATCTTTAACTGGTGGTATCGGTCATACTTTTGATGTCATTGGCGGCTTAAAGGGTTATTCTGGTTTGTTTACATCTGAAGTTATTGAGTTATTAAGACTTTCGCCAGAAGTTGCCCTCATTGAACAAGATTCTGTTGTTCATGCTATTGAGGCTGATACTCAAGATGGTGCTCCTTGGGGTCTTGCTAGAATTTCACATAGAGAATCTCTTGGTTTAGGTAATTACAATAAATACATTTATGATGGTATCGCTGGTGAAGGTGTCACCTCATATGTTGTTGATACCGGTGTTAATATTGAACATAAGCAATTCAACGGTAGAGCTGTTTGGGGTGCTACTATTCCAAGTGGCGATGCTGATGTTGATGGTAATGGTCATGGTACTCATTGTGCCGGTACCATCGGATCTGATGCCTATGGTGTTTCAAAAAATTCTAAAATCGTTGCTGTTAAAGTTTTAAGATCGAATGGTTCAGGTACCATGTCTGATGTTGTTAAAGGTGTTGAATTTGCTGCTAATGATCACATTAAGAAAACAAAGGAAGCTAAATCTGGGTTTAAGGGTTCCACTGCTAACATGTCACTTGGTGGTGGTAAGTCACAAGCCTTGGATTTAACTGTTAATGCAGCCGTTAAAGCAGGTTTACATTTTGCTGTTGCAGCAGGTAATGACAATGCAGATGCATGTAATTATTCACCAGCTGCTGCTGCTAATGCAGTTACTGTTGGTGCATCAACATTATCAGATTCCAGAGCATATTTCTCTAATTATGGTAAATGTGTTGATATTTTTGCTCCAGGTTTAAATATCTTATCTACTTATATTGGTTCAGATAGTGCAACAGCTATTTTGTCTGGTACATCAATGGCTTCACCACACGTTGCAGGTTTATTAACCTACTTTTTGGCTTTAGCTCCAAGTTCCGATTCTTTATTTTCTTCTGGTACTATCACACCAAAGCAATTAAAGGAAAATATTATTAAGTATGGTACCAAGAATGTCTTAAAGGATATTCCGGCCGATACACCAAATAATTTGATCTTCAATGGTGCAGGTGCAGATTTAAAGGATTTCTGGACGTTTGAAGAATCTGAAACTTCAATTGAAGACAGTGAAAGAAGTATCGAAGCAGTCAAAGAGTTTGCTAAGGGACAAATGGATGAAATCAAAGAAGAAATTTTATCATTTGTTGAAGAATTTGGTAGAACCATTTGAAAGAGAAAAAAACTGGGTTAATTTTACTTTACAAGAAAATAAAAAGGGAAGGAAAGTTAATCAAATTGATGATTAATATTTCCTAGGTTTGGAGTTACTTTTTTTTATAATTCTATTGATTTTCTTTTTTTGTTGTTATTTGATATTATTGGAGAGAATTGTTTTATTTTATTTTTATACTACATTTTACTAAAGAGAATATTATTTTCATTTTATTTTATTTTAAAAGATATGAGTAAGATATATTAAGGTACGAGTAAATAGTTAAAGTAAATTAAAAAGAAATGCCGAAGAATTTTGCAATTGAGTAGATATAAGTTAAGAGAGTGTAAAAGAATTTAAAAGTTTTGTAAGAAACAAGGCAAAATAAAATTAGTGAAGCAAAACTTAAAACGACAATAAAAGTACCAATGAAACTACCATCATTGGATTTTGACTTGGGGATAAATTTTGATAAGAGAATTAAAAAAGGTGAACAAAAGTTACCAAATGGTAAATTTGAAATGCAATCAATAATTAGTTTCTGCATTTCCAAGGAAGATTTAGCACTTAATAAACTATTGCTCAGTGAAGAATTAAATGACCTATTAATAGATGTGATAAACCTTGCGAATGATTCACCGGTATTGTGAATCGATTCATGAATTTGATTATTCCATTCATTTTTAGGAGCTTGAGGTGAATAATCAGTCTGTTTTGGTTTGATTTTGCACTCACCTTTTCGTTTATCCATCCCGTGAACAAAGTACCGTTCATATTGTTCCATGCTATCTTTCTGTTTTTTTCTATCTTTATGTGCATCATAACTATCATCACTATCATAATAATATTTTTTACTTTCATATTCTTCTTCTTTATCATAATAATCGTTGTATTTCCTTCTTGAAAAGAAACCCAATTTCTTCTTCGCTGGTGACTTTTGTTCTTCCCTTTGTATTGGCATTGGTAGTGGTATTGGCTTTGATTTTCGATTTGAACTTGATTTGAAGGTTTGCGCCGGATTATTGCTACTTTTTCTATAGACGTTTTGCTGAGTAAATTCATGAATAACACCATCGTTATTATTGACTGTAACTTTATGTTGATTTTTGATTATTTGATCATCATAGTATTGATTTTCATCATTATCACTATCATTATCATAATAAATTTCAGGAGAATGAAAATTTCTATTTCTACTATATTTTGAAACTAATTCAGGTTCAGGTCGTAAATTCATTTTTGGATCATTATACTGATTTTGTTCCCAAGCATTTGAATCACGTTTTTTGAAAAGTCCTATTAATGGATTTCTCTTCTTCCTTTTAGTTGATTCAAACACACCATAATCTGCGTCAATCACATTAACTGGGGTATTATTATTTACAAAGTGATTTTTTGGGATGATATAATATTTGTTTGAATTCATTGAATTCAATGATTGTCTTGGAGTTTTAAAATTATCATAATAGTCATCACTGTTATCATCGTATCTCACAAGAGACGATTGGTAGCCTTGGCTGATTGTTGATCTACTCATTAGCCAAGTAATTCAATACCTGTTAAAACGTTAGAAAGAAGATTCATATAAGTGTAAGTGGCTGGTTGTAAAGTGGTCAAATATGATGGATAACAAATATCAACAAGTGATTATGTAATATTACGTAACGCTTATAAATATCACCACTTGCAGGTGGTTATCTGGAACTCAACAGATGAATACAAAAAAACAGAGAGACATTAACATGAGATGGTGAACTGGGGCAGGCCAATAACTTGCCGAGCCTTTTACAAACAGGCATGCCAAGACTTGTAATTAAATGGAAGGTCTATCTTATAGAACAAAGGAATGCAGAACACGGAATCTGTTTGGTTAATTCACTACAAAAAAAGTCTTCTGCATACAGTGTTCAATTGCTTTTAAATAGTATATTCATTACTTAGGGAATTGACAGTAAGAGAACATTTCATGGTGTTATTTTACTAGCGTGCTGATGGTTTGAGAAATGAGTGCAATTGTTTAAAAGGTGCATCGGATGACATTGTACTCTCCTTGGTGATTCAACTTTTCTAATAAGAACGGAAATCTTGGATTAACGGTTGTCTCCTGACTGACATATATAAAAACAGCCAATGCTAGAACAGTAATTACCTCTCTCTTGAATCAAATTGACCATCTGTTTGTGGTATTAGTATTAACGATGACCGAATTGGTTAAATCTACTCCTTGTACATTAACTTCTAGTGTGTTATTTGGAATGGCTAGTTAACTTATTATTCTACAGTCTATATTCTATTATATTTAGAACGTTAAGTTTCTATCACATTTTGAATAACATACGCAGTAATATTCAAAGGTTAAGAAATGTCAAAGATATAAATATTGATGAAAGAGTTTGCTCTTTGCCTACTGAAGATAACATTGTTTTAATTGTACAGCATTAGTAGATTGGTGATGATGAATTTAATACCAATAAAAAACCAAGCTTATTATTAACGAATATTGCACCATCAAATTCACCACCAAGTTTATCTTTAGATAATCATGACGTTTGGATTTGTTATTCTAGATTATCGAAGTTTTCAAAACATCTAACAATTAGCAAATCTACAAGTACATTTCGGGATTACTAGCCAATTGAAGAAAAAATTATTAATGACTAAAAAGCATTTATTAACTTCATTAAATGTTCAACATTATTTGATAATATTCTACCATTATCTATTTTTTCAGCATCAGAACCTAAAACCACATTGGTTGAATGAAGGGAATTGATTTTTAATTTTATCAGACATGATGCTAAGTTACTTTCACCTTTAATTTATACTTATAGTTGGTTACAGAGTTCAGTTCTTGTACAGTTATTGGACTGTGAAGATTATAAACGGAATAATTAACCAGCTGTGGAAAAGATCTTAATTCATATTAACAATGAACACTTGAAGCTTTCCTCATTATCAAATAATACTAAAAAATAGTAACTATTTGCTTTTATCAAGTAAATCAAGTTATTTAAATAATTCCGTTAAGTAATCTCTCGATCCATCAATAAATTAAAATGTAATCAATCATATTGATTTCGTTTAAGCGAATGATGTTAATAAAATGATAAATAGCAAATTATCAAACTTTTTCTCTTACTAGTCTTACGTTTATTATATTCAATATTTTTAAATTAACTTTCAGTCAATAACCCATTATAAAACCGTTATATAAAACGAACTTGTGATCCAATCATTTTTTACCAGATAATGTATCCGAAATCTTTTGGAAAATACCCTTATGAGATTCTGGTTGCACAGTACCAGCAGCCTTATCGTAGGTGTCACTAACTGTTTCTCCCGCCTTATCCAAGTTGGATTTTTCAGATTTTGGCTTTAAGGTTTCGGAAATCTTATCAAAGAAGTTCTTTCTGCCAGTGTCAGACATTTTAATATATTTTATTTATCTATATAGATACAGAGAGAACAGGATATAGAAGAATAAAGAAATTGAACCAATGGTGTTCGCTTTTATACCATTTCGAATAACAACAAAAAACAATAGGGATAGGGTAGCCTAGTGTGGTGATTCATATCCCTGGCTTTATTATTTTAATTTTCAATGTCGTCACTGTGTTATTTCAATGTAGGTCATTATAAACGACAAGAACAACACAGCAAAGAGGAACCTCTAAAATATAAAGAAGACGATTTATATTCAGATTAGTTGAACAAGAACTCCCTTTATTGTATTTCCAAATATCATCACATGTTCTCATATAGTAAACCACATCGCCTTTTTTCTCTTTTTCCATCCTTGTATAATAACCCAAAATCAATACATTTTCACTATACAAAAAAAACTCAAGTGCTTTTGAAAAGAAGTTGGTTAAATTAAACATTTTTACTTATTTACAAGATTTAAAATACAAATGTATACTATCCATCTTTTCTTTTCAATTTCTTTCATTTAATTCAACTTTGCCACCACCACAGCAACCACCATTCGCCATTGGAGAACCATCAATGTTTAAACCTGATTTCTTTTTAATCTCATCATTATCACCTAATTCTGTTTCCTTGTGAATATTTAGAAGGTATTTACTCTTACCATGTTGCTCGCCATTCTTAGTACCTTGAACGATATTCTTTTTTAAAAAATTTGAGATTTCATTTAATAATTCAATCCTTTCATTGACTTTTAATAATGGATTTGATGGTGAAGTTGCTAATCTCATTTCCTTTTTAATTTGTGATCTAGAAGCTGAAAGTGTTGGTAAATCATTTGTAAAGGCTATTCTGGTTGCCCTTAATATATTCCTATATGCTGAAAAAGCTTTTGTTGACATTCTTGTTAGTTGTTAAGAGAAAGATTTAATAATTTGACCATTAAACTTCAAGGATTTTCTCCTCTTTCAACAGAAGAAAAATAAAAGGTAAAAAATAGTGCCAAAAAAATGCTCTAGGCGAGAATCGAACTCGCGATCTTCAGATTATGAGACTGACGCCTTAACCGACTGGGCCACCAAAGCTTTAATTGTTTTGTTATGACGTAGGATTGTCATAACAAAGATAATTCTCTTTTTTTCTCAATTGTAAATATATCACTTTACTCTTTTAAATAAATTTGTTGAATTTGTTAAATTAAATGAAAAAAGAATATTGATTATTTTGTGAAAATGATTATAGTTATGCTGAGCATAATTCACCAAACGGGACTAATATCGTCAGTATAAGGCGATACATAATTCAATATAATTTCCTAAATAGGACGTTACTCCCACATTATTACTTTTGTCAATTCTATATAGTTTACTAATTAAGCTGATTATTACGTTAGTACCGTTCTGTTAAATTTCCAACATTATTGGAGTTCTGAGTTGACAAATAGATAGTATACGAGGTATGAGGAAGTCTATAATGAGCACATGATAGAGAATAAACGATAACAAAGTATCCTATGATATATATATGATATTTTAAATAAGAAGATATTTCTTCTTATTTGTAGAGTTCTTTTTAGATTTATTTAAAAAGTTATCATAATTACATTTTCTGTACTTTTCTACCGACCGAGTTGTAAGAATTGGTAGCACCGAGTGGTCTATAATATTTAGAAAAAAAAAGTCCAATGATAATATTACTTCGATTGAAGCTAACGAGGAACTGACTAACCGTGTGTTGAATGCGGTTGGAAGCGAAGCCTTTACGGCCGAACAAGTACTCAAGGCTCTGTTACTGCTGGCTGAGAGACTCCAAAAGAAGATGGACCTAGATGAAGCTATAGACGCCAACATACCAGAGAAAGAAACCGAAGAAAAGGGTCCTTTCGGTTCCAACACTAGTGGTGAAAACCAGTCAAAACGGTTGAGGAACACAGTTGTTGTACTAAACAAACAGGTACTGTATCTGAATTTACTGAGCATTTCAATGTTACTGCCTTTATGGTTCCCATAAACCTTTATTCAGGAAGAGGTTTGACCGAAGTTTTCATCAATGGTTTGAGGGCCCCATTGCAACAGCAGTGAGAACCAACACACCATACGAAGAATTGAAGGAAGCTCTGACCATGGCTCACTTTGCCGAAGGTGCCACGAAATTGAACACCTTAAGCAAATCAACGACTACATTACCAGATCCCGACGCAATATCTACTCATCAGATGGGTGACCACCAGGTCGAGGCATCATTCACGCTAGGCATACATTGTCAATATGAGGGGAGATATCCCTCATCCTTATACATAAGTGAGAGTAATATGTTATTTTAACAACATTCAACAAAAATCTCTATGGCCTATTTCTTCAAGTATTTTTTATCGCTTGCTGAGGAATCAATGCTTCAATCTTCAATTGTATTAGCATTTAGTTCGTGGACGATAATAAATATCTTCCCCGCGATAACTCTCTTACATTAAGTGGAGAGAGACCACACACAGGACCTTGGTTGCATGATACTCCATGTATTATTGTATATGGCATTTCGTTGATTTATATCCTCGTTGCTACCATTTTAATACTTATGTTTGATGGAGCATTTATATGGAAATCGGAGTTAATATATTCTATAGACACTGGTGCTCATTCAATACAGGATATAATTGTGCATTCTTCTGGAATTCCCCTTTACTTCCTGTTTTATATATTTTCCATATTGTCATTGTGTTGTCTGGGAAAATATGTTCTTAAAATGCTATTAATTGATTCAATATTGGTTCCATACATGTTATTAGTATACAACATTATCAGCTTTGTGGTTTTTGATGATTCAACTGATCAATTCTAATTCTCTTACATAATTTCACTATTTTGCACGCATGCTGGTGTTATGAATCTATTTTAATTTTTGTGAGAACTTTAATCCATGATTCTCTTATGATCTCGAAGACTTATCCTAGGACTATAGGATTTGCCTTCTTTATTTTTGTGAGTTTAAAATTCTTATCAGAGCCTCTATTGTTAATTTTTGAAATTATGGAAGTTGGTTTTGATAATTATCTGTACTGGATTTTAGATTATTATTATGCTGCTGACTTTGATGATGTCTTAGCTTTTAATTATTTAAAAATTATCTTATTACTATATCTACGTTTTTGCATCATCTTTGTTCTTTACGTTCTCAAAAACACTGCTACAGCTGTCATCGTTGGTACTTGTCATGCTTGGTATTTGAAACAGAACACAATTGCAAACGCTTTTGAAAATAAAAAGGCCAGACCACTTATGAAACTACTCTACTACAATTTTGGTTCAGTTTGTTGTGCTCCTTTATTTTGTGCCACTTTTAAAACCATTGGACAATTGGTTTCTATGCCATTATATGGGAAGCAATTAATTGTACTTGAAAATGAACCTTTTTACAGAATACTCAAGGATTGTCTTTTTACCCTTCTTGAGATCTATAATATTGGCATTCTTTCATGTATCTGTTTCTTTGATATCGGATACATCCAAAGCACTAAAATTTTTTTGGCTTTTTACATGAGGGGGGCTGGGGGACTGCTGCTAAAACGATATTCACTAATCTGCTTGTAATTGGTAGACTCAAAATCGTTATTACGCCTATTGGCTTTTACCTGATTCAACGATATTTAGAGACTGTTTATGTTATATTCATGGAAGTAGAATTTGTTTTTTATTTCAATGCCGTTGAAAAGGTTTTTGCATTGGCAGTAGTTTTTTCCTTGTTACTGCTTTATCAACCGTGTCAGTTACTCGATCTGTGATATTGCGTTTACTAGGCGATACTGTCTAAGAAACCTAATTATGAGAGTCGTTTTAAGAAATAATTTAGATAGTTGGACGAAGTCTAACTTACCGAAGTTGCCGATATTAAATGCCATTAATGTAGAAATAACTTGTCAGATTATTCCCTGATATTAGCTTATTAAACAATAGCGTTTATTACGTAATTGGTTTTCAATAAACCGTGATAAGGATTTGTATATGGAAAATAGTAGAAAGAGCAATATATCGCTCTCTCTCTACATATCTTTATGGTATACCTATAACCAACTGTTTACACATTTATCAGCGAATTTCTCAAAGGCTTCTGTATCATTTACTGATGACACGCTAATTGATGATTAATCAACTGAGAACTATCAATCAAAATGTCCATGAAAGTTTTAGCATAACTTTCTGACATTGCTTGATGCTATCGTATCAATTGAATAGAGTACGTTGACCAATGTTCATAATAAAATAAAATATATTAAATAAAATAAAATAAAGTAAAGAATAAAAAAATAATTCTTCTAATTAAAAACGATCAATTGTTTACCATGCTTAACAAGAGAAGTATTGAAAATTTTCAAGAATTCATCGTCAGTTAAGTTATTTAAATCAACAATAGTCTCATCATATTTAGTATCGACTAAGTCACCGTTTTCCATTAATTTTATAACTTCATTAATAGTTTCGATTCTTGAATTCGGCATTGTTTTCATATTAGCAGTAATCCAAAAACCCTTGGCTGTCAAATTTTTAAAAATAAACAATGACGTTGGTAATGAAACTGGTTTCATTGACATTGCACCGTACGTCAATAAGGTTGCATCTTGACCAAGTTTTCTAGCCAATCCTGTTGAACTTGGTCCTCCAATACAATTGAAACCCAATTTAATTTCTTTACCATTCAACCATGATTTAATAACTTTACCAAAATCCTTTGAATTATTTTCACTTTCTGTAATAACGTGTGTTGCACCTAATGATTTTAATTCATTTTTCAATTCTTCAATGTCATCTCTATCTCTAACAATAGAAATTGAATTAAGACCTAATTTACGTCCAATTTGAATTGCAGCACGCCCAACTTGTGAATTACCACCATTTTGAATAAACCAATCACCTGGTTGTAACTTTTCATAATAAGTTAACATTTGAAATGCAGTTGATGGATTAACAGAAATTGTAGCTGCTTGTTGAATAGAAATAGTTTTAGGCATCCTTTGTAATTGATCTTCTGTGGTCAATCTATGTGTACACCAAGTACCAAAGTTAGCACCGCTTGGAATACACCAATCATCAATATTTAAATCTTTAACATTTTCACCCTTTGCAATAACTTTCAAGACACCTTCATTACCAGTAACAGCAACAGATTCATTGTTCAATCCTGGAAGTGAATCTGAACTAATGGGTGGCTTTGATGGATAAACCCCTTGGATTTGATTGATATCAGATGGATTTAAAGGAACTGCTAAGGTTTTAACAATAACTTCATTTGGTTTTAAATTATTCAATTGTAGTTTAAACGAATGTGTTTTTAAAGCGTCAATTGGCTGCCCATGCTCAGAATAAACAATGGCTCTTGCAATAACACTACTGGCAGTTGACATGGATCTTCTAATGAACATTTAAAAAAACACAACTGGGATTTTTCTATGAAGAAAATTGTTATAGAAGTGGGGAAGCTTTTTATATTAAGAAAATTGCTTTATAAAGGTGGGGTCATTATGCGGTAGAAAATCATTATCTTTTCTAAACGAACTGAATTAATTGTATGGAAAAAGAAAAGATCGTTTAAAGTTATAACACCTGTGTAATAAAAAATACCGGAATTGATAGCGGTAAAGCTTTTGATTAGAGTGATATAAATATCTTGTTAAAATGTTGTAACTAAACTATTGATTAAATGCTCCGAATATTGATTTATTGGTGTGTAGCTTTAAAAGCTGATAATTATATATGTTTTCTCTAATCGACTGATTTCCTGTATATACAAGTCTTAACCGACAAGACTTTAATGCCGAATAGTTATTGTTTTAAGCATTGTTTCTTTTTTATATCAAAATAATATCAACTATAATCTCTGTTGATGATTTTAAATCACTCATTGAGGAATCAGAAAAAACACACTCTTTTTGTAGAACAGAAGTTAGAGAAAAGTAGTTGATTTAATAATTAATTAGTACTACAATTAAAAACTGAACAAATCTACCCAATGCCTTAATTAATTATAAAATATTAAAAATACTATTAAACTGTTATACAATACACAATATTGATATAAAATTAATCTTCTCATTGCAAAAAAATTTTAGCACTGATAGAATAAGAAGATATAATGGTATTTAAGAAGGAGAGGGATACAAGTGGAATACAAAAGACCCAATCGTCTTCCCTTCTTAGACTGCTGAATACAACTTCACCTTCACCGGGGTCTTCGTCAAATTCAGAATCAGGTAATGAATCAGAATCAGAATCAGAATCGGTATTGAATTCAATAACTTCATCTTCAAATCCCTTCATTAGATTCTCAAATAAACTGTATCATAAGCCAGCTACGCCAAAGATGGTTCCTGTACCAGATATACCGAACATCAAAGCAGATTCTAAACCAAACGCAGGACCAAATATATTTAAAAAGATGATTTCAAGAAAGGCGCTTATTCCTAAGCTCAAGGCATTTAAAAGGATCTCAGATGAATTACAAATAGAAACTAGTCCATTTGATGATGAAGTCCACCATGAATTAATGATAACTTCTGCGTTAAAGGTTAAAGATGAAGACTTACTTTTGTTTAATAATAGTACCAGTAAATATAAGAATTCTAATATCTTTTTACAACAGGATAATCAGAAAAGATTTGAATTGATCAATAAGGCCAATGAAGCATGGAATAAGAATAGAAGGGTTAGTACTTCATCATTGGAGAGTTCAAGAACAATCAAATCTACCAGTAGAAGAGGTTCATTAACCGGATTAAATAGATTAGTTTCTAATGGAAATACCAAAGTAAGACAAAAAAGACGGCTAGGAGATAATAATAATGAGTATGATTCCTTTGGTGAGGATAATGGTCATGAAATGGAATCTGATGATGGTATCAATTGGAATTATAAAAGGCGACTTATTAGTATTTCCAACTCAAATTCACCAGTTTTGGAAGGTTCCAATTCCCTTATAGACCTGCCGTCATCTAGAAGAAACTCCATACTTTTTCCATCCATATATAGTGCTAGTGAGGACCTTGAAATGATGCATTTACGTTGATATTGTAAGCAACGTTAGCACATCACGTGACATATGGGTACTAACTCTTTTCTCAGCGTTTTGGAACCAAATGGAAAAGATGTGGATGATAAGCTTAGAGGTGTTGTTATAGTGGGATCCTTGAGTATATATCCAGCGAACACACTGTGACAAAGTTCTAATTGCCGAATAGAGACATTATATATTGGAGCATTAACCATAAGGAAAGAATCGTTTTGAATAACATTCCTTTCCTACCCTAGCTATACATAGATGGATAATATTCCAAGTCAAACTCAACTTGAGAGGCAACGATTATACTCAGAGTCAACACTGGGTTCCGCTTTTGTTGGTATTACACACTCTCTAGAGTTAGTAAGAAAAGCCGAAAGTTGAATTATCGAAGTTGCCAACGTACTATTAGAGTTGATTGAACAAGAATATATCCCCCTCTTGAAAAATAGTGATAAATCCCTAAGTATCAACACAGATTCCTTTGATATCACCATCCAACAAGATAGGGGATACCGACCCTATAAACTCTAACTCTAGCACAAAGAATTCTTATTTCATTATGGATAATGATGCTGATGATGGGATGTTAATATTCTCACAATACATTAATTCATCAAATAGAAATTCAGCAATAGAGCATGAATCCTTTGTTTACGATGATAACGTTACTTTTATAGATTTCACACGCACTGAACAACAATCAACTCTTACAAATGTATTTGAAAGTCATACTGGTAACGGTAATGGTCATAGTGGTGATGATGATGATGATGATGGATTGAATTTCCTAGATAATGATGCCTCTTCTATTAGTACAACTGCTACCTATCAAGGTAGAAACTGTGACTCTATTTTCAACAGACATACAAGGGATGATATACCGATGTCTCCTCTATTTAAAAAAACCAATTATGACACTAACCTTCAAGGAGAACAATTTGGGTTACTCAATAGGAATAGCAACTTTTTAATTAGTACAATGCAACAAAAGTCACTCGGTTCAAGGAATTTTCATCCGAAGAGTTTTATGAAAAAGTCATATTATGGTAATAATAGCTACGACGACGACACTGCCTTCGGTGTTAATGATTTATTTTTAAAACCCAATGAATCAAATCCATTATTGCATTCAAAAAGTAATAATTGGAAACTTAAAAATATTCACTTTTTAAATAATTCATTGCATTCGTCACCACATAATTTTAAATCAAATTATAATAAACAAGATAGTTTAAATACATGGAAAATTATATTAAATCTAATATATTTATTGGTTTTAATTATTATTATTGCAATTACCTTGAAAGTTTTCGTATTGAAGAACTTTGATAATCCACTTTCAAATTTTGAAATCAAATCAATTGATAATATATTATTAAGTGAAGAAATTTTAATGTTTGAAATTAATACCAATGCAATTAATATTAATTATGAAGATATTGATATTTGGGACTTAGATTTGGATGTTCTCCTTATTACTGACTCGAGCAATTTGAATTTAGATATAAATTTAATTAATAATGAACAAAATCAAGTTACTATTCTACTTGGTAATATCAATAAATTTTTAACTCCATTAACTTACCGAGGTGTTTTCAGTGGTGGTGGAAGCGGTGAAACTAAAGGTTATGAAAGTACTGCTCAATTGAAACTTTATAATCCTGGTGAGAAATTTAAATATAATGATAATCATTTAAATCACATTCAGTGGTTAAATATATTTAATTCGAGCTTTAAGTTGCTTATTAGAGGAAACTTGAAGTATCAGTTACCTTTAATTTGGAATTACAAATTAATTGATGTTAATTGTGAAACGTTAATTACTAATTAAATACTTCGAACAAGTCTATTATAATACATCATCTAGTCCCCCATTTTTTATATCTTTAATAGGAGCCATTTCAATTAACGCATTTAAATCACCACGAATCTTTCGTTCATTATCAGTACCCCTTTCAACCCTTATCAATAACCTTTTATCAACAGCTGGACATGTAACTTTAGATTCATTAAATTTAGAATCCCTTAACCAACATAAATCACACCGTCTATTAACTGGGGTGCATACACTTTGCCCAAATCCAACTAAAACAGGATTAATTTCACTCCAAAGCTCCT
Organism: Saturnispora ahearnii; assembly: GCA_030564945.1. Taxonomy (NCBI): domain Eukaryota; kingdom Fungi; phylum Ascomycota; class Pichiomycetes; order Pichiales; family Pichiaceae; genus Saturnispora; species Saturnispora ahearnii. The sequence continues at coordinate 305,303 of JAJMAQ010000008.1, read as the reverse complement.
TATGATCCCTAAGCATTTCTTCAAGACATTTTCTAACATATTCTGGGTCCTTTTTACTAGATGGTATCCAATTGTATAATTCACACATTCTAGCCATATGTGTATCCACACTAATACCGTTTACTTTACCCCAAGCACCCATCATTATTAAAATTCCCATTTTAAACCCAATTCCCTTAATTTCCATTAATTCTTCAAGTGTGTTAGGTATATCACCGTTAAATTCATTGATTATTCTACTAGCAGCTAGTTTTAAATACTCTGTTTTACGTTTGTGAAATCCTATTGGATTAATCAAAGTATCCAAATCGGTAAATTCTGTCGCCATAATTGCTTCAACACATAAACCATTAGGGTACAATGGTAAATATTTTTTATGCAAGCTTTGCATGACTTGAAAATTAACTTCATCCTTGGTTTGTGAAGAGAATAATAATGAAACGAACAATTGAAATCTAAAATCTCTCGTTGTTTTAACATTTGGATTAAACTCTTCAATAGCAGAACCGTTTAAACTTTCATCATTACTTTTCAGTTCTTTAATATCTTCCATGCTTAATTCATTTATAATACCGGTTAATTTATATTCTTCTGTAATTGACTTTAAAAGTAATGGAATCCTTGAGCATCCAAATACGTCAACGGGTGTCTTTATAATCCTTCTCATTTTCTTGATTTCATTATACATTGACCAAAAGTTATCAGGAGGATTCAACATTTCAGATTCAAGTTTAACATGTTTAAGAACCCTTTTCCTCCTTTTTAATTGGTTAGCGTTATCAAATTTAGTTATTTCATCATTAAACGTCAAGCTTGTTTCTTGTTTAATGCTAATAGGCCCCTTCCTTTTAACACCTCCCACACTAGCAGTTTGTTTGAAATGCTTGCTTACTGTCATAACGAGTGATAAAACGAGTCTTTACAAAGATTATTATTTATCAACAAATATAAAAATTGATATTTTTTTATTAAAACAATCAATAAGCTGAAATAATGATGAATATATAAAAACAGAAAAAATAAAGTAATAAATAAATAAAATAAAGGACCAAATAAACATAACCAGTAAGAATTATCCTATAGTTCAACTTCTACCATAATCGGAATATGATCACTAGGAAATTCCATATTTGGGAAACCAGGCCATTGCTTTAAATAAGATTCATCAATATCACTTAAAACCTTCGTAAATTTAATCCCGTCCCCATCCTTAATATCACAGCTATATGAACCATCATTAAACCAAATGTAATCAATAATACCCTTAAATTTCTTTGCATATGTTGTCTTTGTAAATTTCTTTGAATCATATAAGGTTTTATATGGAGATTTAAAGCAACCTAAGGGATTTAAAACAACATCACCCTTTGTAAACCCCTTACCATAATTATGAACCCATCTTGGGTCAGCTCCTGTATTTAATTTACCAGTTGACATAAATTCATAAACCATTGATGTTGGTTCTGAATTAAAATCTCCAACCATTATAATCTTCGGTTTTTCCACTCTTAACTTTTCCATTAATTCAGATTCTTGATTGTTCTCACATTTATAATAACGTGCAATACTTCTTTGTAATAACTTTGTCAATAAATAAGTTTGCATGAACTTCACATCATCATGTTTTGGTGACCAATAAAGGTGTGTATTACTTATAAAAATAATTTCATTTGTAAGTTTGTGCTTTAAAACTGCTATAATTGCAACCGTATTTCTAATATTTAGCCTTTCTTTGACATCTATTGTTTGTTCAAACATTGGATCATTAATAAAATGATGTGATAAGTTCACATTTTCATAATTCAATAATTCAAATTTTTGCTTATTGAAAAATATACTGACGCCATCCATCATATTGGCGCCCTTAGTCCAATATCCTGGCATAGGTTTTCTACTGAACAATGAGTCAAAACCCATCTTTTGAAATCTGGGACCCCAATGTTTTTTATAGACTTGATATTCCATTTCTTGGAAACACATTATATCCGTCATCAAGCTTAAATCTTTGAATTGTTTATCCAACCTTTCTAATCTATGTCTCCAGTTTGTAAACTCTAGTGGCAAATACGAATACACTGATTCCCAAATATAATGTCTCGATAATATATTATACGATGATATTCTTAATCTCCGATTTTCGGTTTGTAACGGGGATAAAATATCTAATTTCCTATGGTTTAAAACAGTGTTTGTTTTAAACAAGGGTGTTTCCAATACAACAGGACGCGTTGACAGCGGTGGCACCAAAATGGGTTTCAATACTCTCACAGACATACAATTGTTCCTTACAATCACAGGTTTTCCATGTACAATTGATATAAATATTTTTTCCCCATATATACAAAAAATTCTTTCAAATGGTTATTATGCATTCATCATATAAAATAAAATACTAATTTATAGAAGTAGATAAAGATAACAGTAACGATAATGTACAACACTTCCTCTAGGTCTTTCGACTAGAGCCAAAGTCAACCTTGGTTCTCTTCCCCCCCACAGACGACGAACTTGTCGACTTGTTAAATTCAAACCTGGTCACTAATGGAATATGATCACTTGGATAATACTCTGATGGAAATCCAATGACTTCCTTTGAATATTTAGAATCCACTCCGCCTAAAACACCCCTCACTGATAAAACACCCATCGAATACCAAATATAATCAATAACTTCTGTAAACGTTGGTGTAAAATTAGTGAACGGTAATTCTCCAATTGTTTCATACGCTGATCTCAAATGGAATGGGTGTGTCAACCCCTCTTCTGTATATTTACCATAATCACGATCTTTTAAATCGTCGTGATCCTTAGATGTACCCTGTGAAATATATTGATAAACAGCGGAGTCATTTTGGGAATTAAAGTCACCACAAATAACTAACGGCATCTTTGCTAAATCCTCCCTTGAATTTAAATATTGTTTAACAACAATTTGAATTTCCTCTAATAAAACTGCAACTTGAAGTGCTTTAACGTCATTAAATTCAGGATCCCAATGTAAATGTGTATTAGCAACAATCACCTTATTACCAGAATTTATGTGTTGTAAAACAACTAAATTGGCAACATTATCCTTTGTTTGAAATCTATTGAAAACATCCTTAGAGGCCCTTTTGCCCATGAAATATGATCCATATTCTAGGTCCTTTTTATCAATTAATTTAAATACACTTTCATGATAAAATATAGCACACCCATCAACCTTTTTAGCGTTCTTTTCATTCATTGTCTTTGCACGAGTCTTTGCATGAAAGACTCCTAAATATCCATAAGAAAGCATTAATGGAACCCAATGTTCTTCATAAGTACGTGTTTCAACTTCTTGTAAACAAATGACATTTGGTTTATAAGTAATAACATCTTCTGTTAATTTCTCCCTTCTTCTATCCCAATTAAGAACCCACGATGGTGTATATTTATACATCTTTTGTGTTGCATAATGTTGACAAAGTGTATTATATGACATTATGGTAAAACTCTTTGGTTTTGATTCATGTAAATCAGCTTCTAATATTTCATCACTATTACAAATTTCTCCATCTTCACCAATTTCTATCCATTTTCTTGGTTCTGGAATTGGTAATGATGGTGCATCATCTCTTAAATGAATTATTAAACCTCTAGTACCTTTCTTGGCAATTATGTTCACAATATCCTTATTAATATTTGGATTACCTTCAATACCAAGAAATTCCAATGCTAATAAATTACTAAATGCATACGGAATATCCTTAATATCATTATCAAATAAATATAAATATCTCAAATTGAATAACATACCTAATTCATTTGGTAATTCCTTAATTAAATTATTTGACAAATCTAAAATTCTCAACGATTTTAAATTACAAATTGCCTTGGGGATCTTTTCAAGTTGGTTTCCATTTAAAAACAATCTTCTTAGGAATGAATAATCAAATAATTTTGGTGAAATTGCAATTAACCTTTGTCCAGATAAATCTAATCCTGTCCATAATTGCGTATCGTTTTCTTTAACTCTAATCCTTTGATCTTCTAGTTCCTCATTGACTGCATCCACATTAGCTAAACCAGTTTTCTTTGCAATAACTGAGTTAGATAAAACTGGTGTACCAACAGAATTATTGTTAGTAGTACTATTACTATTATTGTTAGCAAGAGATGAATCTGCACTTTGTGATGTTTCGTTAACGGTTGAACCTAACAAATTTTTAGTCATATCAACCATTGTTGATCCACTACCATCTTCATCACCCTTTCCACCTAATAAAATATTCTTTTTAGATGAAACTGCAGCTTGTCTTGCATAATAATGTGGTTGATCACTAATTTGTCTAGAAATATTAGCCAATTCTTGTTGATGTTTCCAATGCAAGGAACCTAAAATTGTATTATCAACAGGAATTGATTTAAAATCAAGATTACCTTGGAAAAGCATATGATTAATATTTGATCCATTCACATTATTAGAAAACACTTGTTGTTGAACTTGTTGAGGATGTATATTCATATTACCAGTAACTGCTTGCTGCTGTTGTTGCTGTTGCTGTTGCTGTAATTGTTGCTGCAAATGCAGTTGTTGTACCAATTGTTGAACCGCATTTTGCCCACTCTGTTGTTGTTGTTGTTGTTGTTGTTGTTGTTGTTGTTGGCCAGCTTGTTGAACTTGCTGTTGATTCAAAACATTAAACAATGAATTTTGTCCACCTTGTTGTTGGTGATTAACACCATTACCTTGTTGAATTTGTTGAATTTGCTGTTGCAATTGCAATTGAACATTAGACAACGTTGGAGTTTGCCCATTTCCCATTCTAAAAGGAGTGTTTTGTTGCTGTTGTTGTTGTTGTTGTTGTTGTTGTTGTTGTTGTTGTTGTTGTTGTTGTTGTTGTTGTTGTTGTTGTTGTTGTTGTTGTTGAACTTGTTGCTGAACTTGTTGTTGTTGTTGTTGATGGTACATGTTTTGTGATAACATTTTAGTTGGATTGAGTCCTTCAGGTTGTTGTTGAACTTGATTTTGGTTAAGTTGTTGCAATAGAGACTCTTGGACGTTGAAATTGGCTTGTTTAGGCGCTTGTTGCTGGAATAAGTTGAATTGTTGACCAACTTGTTGTCTTTGCTGGCCCTGAGGTGCCTGCTGGCCCTGACTAGGGCCCTTCTGTGACATCACAGACCCCAAATTCATACCTATTACTCCTTCTGTATAAACAATCAGCTTCTTAATTTGCCACATGAAAATTTCAATGTCTTTTTTTTTGACCCTCTTCGCGCGTTGCACAGCCTGGAATATAACGCTCAGCAGCTTTGGGAATTCTTGTTTTGACATCACTTTACTCTATTTAATTATACAAACAGTCACCACAACGGCTCACTTCGTTGAGTGTTGCCTAGGGTATTTAATACATCGTGGCCCAACTTCAAATGTGGGCTCCACACTCCAGAATCAAGTTCAAATTCACGTTTCACCTCACTCTTCTTGGCTACGTTAACATTGCTTTCAACAATTTTAAAACTTGGTTTCACAATTTGAATCCTTTCTTTATTAAAGAAGGATCCGATGATATCCAATGTTGGATAACTATTCAAAACAAACTTAACATCTTTCAATGGAACCCAATGCAACTGTAGCTCTCTGAAATTAATTCGCTCACTTTCATATAATTTGATTCTTTCTTCAATTGTTAAACTTGGATTTCTTTTATATGAACCAATAATTGGCCACATTAAATTCCAAATTCCATCCTTCTCATTTAACTTCATTAATCTTTTATTAGATTCTAATTCAGGATACTGAACATAAATTTCCTCCGTACCAAACATTAAACTCAATTGTAAATCAATACAGTAAGCTTCATTATCATGTTTAATTGAATAAATTGGTGAATATTTTTGTGCTTGATTTAAATTTGGGCCATCAAATACAGCATCCTTTAGTTGAGATGGATAATAGCTTCTAATAAATTCTCTTTTATTAGTTTCAAGTTTATGAAGTTCAAGCCTTTTTAGCTTTTCAATCTCATCCTTCTGCTTTTGAATAATTGCATCTTCTTCCCTCTTCTTAGCAAGTTCAATTTCATCTGCTGCCCTCTTTTCAGCCTCTCTTTGCTGTTCTAATGCTTCAATGTTTTTGGCAATTTCCAATTCTTTGAGCTTCTTACGTTCTAATCTTTGCTGTTCTAAATGCTCACGTGCCTTTTGTGCTTCAATATCTTTAAGCATTTGTGCTTCAATTTCAGCAGGTGTTGGTGTTGGTGTTGGTGTACTTGATTTTTCTCTTTGAAGTTCAAATGGAACTGGTGTTTCTCTCTTGACCTTTTTATTGGACTTTTCTTGCTCAAGTTTAGACTCCACTCTGGGTTCTACACTTTGTTCTTTTTCTTTTTCTTTTTCTTTTTCTTGTTCGTTTTTATCATCATCATCATCATTTCCTTCTTCCGCTTCTTCAGCTTCATCTTTTCCTCCTTCGTCTTCACTTTCAACAATTCTCTTTCTCTTTTTAGATTTTGAGGATCCTGATCTTGCTTCAGTACTTGATCCCATTGCATCTTTCAAAAGTTGGGCTTCATCTTCGTCATATAATTCACTTTCATTTAAAATGTCTAAGGCATTTTTACCTTCTTTATCTTTGGCTTTTGCATTTGCCTTATTTTCTAGAAGTAATTTAACAACGTCTTTATGAGCTTTACCAACAGAATGCATTAATGATGTCCAACCATTTTTATCAGCATAATTTATATCCGCATTAAATGCAATCAAAATTGAAACTAACTCTCCATAACCATATTTACTTGCAACAATTAATAAATCCTTCGGACACTTTTTATCTAGATTTGAAAAGTATTGCAAAACATAATTAACATCGTTTGCTGCAATACGATCATAAATTTCCTTTCGACCTTCTTTTGAAACCAGATCATAAAAAGTTGAATGATTTTGATTTTGATTGACATCATTCCTTTTAAAATCTTCTTCTTCAGCACCTGAATCAGAATGATTCTTTTTAAATTCTTTAATTGCTCGACCTAAATATTTTTTCAATTCTTTAACCTTTTTCAAATCCTCATCATCTTCATCTAAGTCATCATCATCTGCTAATACATCTAATGCCGTATCACCTTGGACATTCACCAATAAAGGGTTCGCACCTCTTTCAAGCAATAATTTAACAACTGCTACATGTAAATTTGAAGAAGCATCAAGCAATGGAGTATCCTTATCATATTCGCCAGTTTGTGAATTGATATCCGCTCCATTATCTAAGAGCAATTCAACGATTTCTAAATATCCCTTTAAAGCAGCTTCATGGAGTGGTGTAACACCAGCAAAATCTGCATCATTAACATTGGCTCCACCATCTATAAGTTCTTTTGCAGTTTTAAAGTCTCCCTTTTTACAAGTCCTTTGTAATATTGATCTACCAGAAGCATCTCTATAAGGTTTCATTGATTTTTTATTTGTTTGAGGTTTATTGGATTTAGATATAGAGTTTTTTATTTCCTCTTCTTCGTCACTCTTTTGTTCATCGTCATCTTCATTATCTTCTATATTTGATGTTCTTCTCATTAATCTATGTAATCGTTTACTTTTATTTGATGGTTTTGGAATATCATCTTCTAGATCTGTATCTATTTCTTCATTTTCATCTGATGTTTTAAAATTCTTTCTCTTTAGACTTTGAATTGGTTCATCTTCATCTTCATTGCTATTCCGTTTAGATTTATCTTCTTCTTGCCCTGGTAACTCTTCTTCTTGCTGTTCCTGTTCTTTTTCTCCAACATCTTCTTCATCATTTATAAAATCATTAATATTTTCTTCTTCTTCTTCCTCATCAGATTCATCTTCACTTTCTCCCTCTTGATCATCATCTTCTTTATCTTTATTATTCATATTTACACTTTTATCACCGCCAACTACCACTCTCTTAACTTCATTTTTAACCTTTCTAACAGAATTATCACTACGTTTAACGTTTCTTCTTGAACTGAACATTTCCTTTGTTTTAGCAATTGCAATATTTTTCTTTTCTTCCTCTTCCTTTTTAACTTTTTGCATGTGCAACTCCCGTTCTTTTCTCCTTCTTTCAATTTCTTCTCTTTCTCTTTCTCTTTTCCTTCTTTCCATAACATCTCTTCTTCTATCTTCTTCATATCTAGTTGGTATAGAATTATTATAATATCCATAATCATATTCATGTGCATATTCCGGTCCATATGTATTGTAATTATACCCTTGTGGATTACCTTGTGGTCCTTGTTGACCATATCTGTTATCTTGAAATGATCTTTGACGGTTATTGAAATTTGAATGACGACCTTGTCCATTTGGGGCACCACTTCCAGGTCCTCCTCCTGCGCCACCATATGAATTTCTAGGTTTATAATGACCTCCACCAGTCCCATGCATATAATAACCTCCCTGGCGATGTCCACTCATTTCTATTTACCTTTAATCCCTATAAAGAACCTATGTTGTTATTATAAATTAACATGTAAACTTGAGTTTTTTTGCCTTCACTTATATAAAAAAAAATTTATATACCATAGCACCACTTACGTAACCCGCTGACATAAGCACATTATTGAGTGAAGAGAATTAGACAGCAGTAGGGTACGAAAGCTGAAGGATGCTACGCCATTCCATGAGTTCGTATATGAGGTTGAGATTGGGCGACACTCTGCTGACTTTATGCTTAACTTTTTCATATGCTTCATTATACCCCGTATCGTCTTTGAACATTAAATATGCCATTACAAGGGAAGCAGAACGGGAAACACCACATTGACAATGAACTAACACCCGTTTACCTGTATTGAGTCGTTCATCTATTAGGTTCGTTAGCCTTGGTAAATCCTCTAATAAATGTGAATTATGACTCCATGGTATTTTAATATACTCATGTTTATCATCATTTGAGAATTCAGAGGTATAATCATCGAGTTCCTTGGCAACGTTAATAATTACATCAAATTGTGAACATTGTTCAATTGTTGGCTCAGAATAAAGATATAAATTTGGTTCTTTAACGCAAATAGGCCCATTTGGATATGCACCTTTAAATTTCCATGGTTCAAGATCATCGTCCCTGGGTGTAAGTTGTTTACTAGTGGATTCTGATCTCCATCGACGATGGCTCGATGATGCATTGCTTTGCATAGATACTCCCCTAAGCTCTTCTTTATCACCATTAAATCTATCATCAAGTGAATTGGTTATAGTTTGAGGCTTGATCTCGCCTGTTCCTATTTCAAATGGGTCCCAATTAGATTTTGCTGGTGGCACACTTGTATGAGGAATTCCTTTATAATGATTTGTTGATATTTTGAGCTGATTAAAGGACAATAACAATGGTGTAGCAACATCGTCAGATTTATTATCAGATTTATTATTATTGCTATTTAAAGATGTTGATTGAATTGGTATTTTTAATGCCAAGGTATTAGATCGCTTCCTTGATTCCGAGTTGATTCTAACGGAAGGTGAATGTTCTCGATTAAATGATCCATCGTTCCCTATCATCGGCATCTCTATATTCCTCTGGTAAATACTCTAATTATCGTGTTTCTTTTGCTGTGTTATGTTTCAAGTTTAAATTTTGTTGACTTTTTTTGCTATAAAAAGATTAAAAATATAAAATGCTGCGCCACACGGCACCAGCCACACGATCCCTACTTTTCAATGGAATATCGGTTAATACACTAAGGAAGTCTTCAACGGATCCTCCAACACCAAAATAGAAGTCTTTGGCAGCAACAATTGAAATGGCTCCACTTTGGTGCAATTCTCTAACGATCTGAGCAAGAATTGGATATGTTTCTGGTGAATATATGGTTTCACTGGTCACCATTATCAATTGATTGTTTAACGGAATTAAACCTTGTAACAAATTCATCCAGGATCTACTCCAACCACCAGAAATAAAGTTAACTTCAATATTGTTAGATTGTAAGTGTGCTAGAAATAAGTCGATAAGTTCATTTGTAACTAATAATTCATTTTTGGCTTCTACGTTATACCCCTTGGTTGTCAAATACCAAGTTAAAAAGAGGTTAGGCACTGTTATAAGACGTAACACTTGATAATTATAATCAGTTAACACCATTTTAACGTTCTTGGTATCATTTAATAACAAACGCTGTAAAATGAAAAGAGAAGGGAGAGAAGTACCACATCCAATTTCAAGGAAATTGGAATTTCCCTTAGTTACGAGTTCATTTGATTCCCTCATTTTTGATGACAAATAAGAAATACAATCATAAGCACATTCCCAAGATTTCAAACCACCTTCATAAACACCACTTTTTAAATCAACATCACTTGAACCCATTAGTATATCGAATTCATCTGCATGTTTGTCGCCAAGGTCATCTTCCATCATTAGCTGATGTTGAACATCATGAAGTTGTCTTCTATAAAGATTTTCATTATTAGGTATTTGTTCATAGGATATTCTAATGTTATTTAAAGATTGAATCAGATCTCTGAGATTATGGACTTGACACTCTCTAGTTTGAACAGAGTTCAGATCTATATTATTATTATTGATTATATTGTTGTCCACTTCACCATCATCGTCAAACCCAAAGCTGAAAGCCATATTTTCTATCCTGTTTGAAACTCCTTCCTTTGTATGAAAAGTTTTGAAAATTTTATTTTACTTTTCTTCCCTTTATGGAAAATCAGTAAGTGAAAAAACAAAGTGAAAGGGTTATACCCAACCTGGCAGCTCCAATCTAAATATGTATAACTATAATATAAACAAATTTATTTAAGCATGTATAAAAGTGATATAAACTCGTTTTGAAAAGCGTTCAATTTGGGATTTTGTTGGATACATATCAAAAATTGAGTTGAACAAAAAGAAAAAAAAGCTCAATAGGTATAATTGAATATAAAGAATAGAGTACGAAATTTTTAGAACTTTAAAAAGCCCCTGAACACTCCTTTTATTGTCATTTCTCTAGCTGTATTTCAAAACAACCGTGCACCAAAAACATTACTTTCTCCTCAAAAAAATTTCCGTTTTTTTTTCTCTTCCCAATGAAAAAGGTTTAAAATCAAATACAACACACATTCTCTTAAAGCAAAGAACTTAACAGATGTTCAGACAACCAGCGTTATCATTGAAGGGTCTCTTACGTCCACGTCTTTACTCTAGTGCAACAGTCAACGTCGCTCCTGCTGTTGCGGGAAGTGTTCTGTCCACCAGACCTAATGGTTTCAGAGTTCCTCGTCCTGCTACTTGGGAAGAATCTAAGGAAGGTGCTCTTGCTAAGGCTACAAAGTGGTTTTTACTTGCTGAAATGTTTAGAGGTATGTACATTGTTTTGGAAATGTACTTCAGAGCTCCTTATACCATCTATTATCCTTTTGAAAAGGGTGCAATTTCTCCAAGATTTAGAGGTGAACATGCATTGAGACGTTACCCAAGTGGTGAAGAACGTTGTATTGCTTGTAAACTTTGTGAAGCCGTTTGTCCTGCACAAGCAATTACGATCGAAGCCGAAGAAAGAGTTGATGGTTCTAGAAGAACTTATAAGTATGATATTGATATGACAAAATGTATCTACTGTGGTTACTGTCAAGAATCTTGTCCTGTCGATGCAATTGTTGAAACTCCAAATGTTGAATATTCTACTGAAACTAGAGAAGAACTGTTGTATAATAAGGAAAAATTATTGGCTAACGGAGACAAGTGGGAACAAGAATATCAATATGCTGCTAATGCTGATGCTCCATACAGATAGAAAATCCATTATTTGTTCCTTAACTCTAGGAGTTTATCCTTTACGTTTTCAATAATTATGAATTAAACTCATTTTTAACATTCATTCCTTCTCTACTTTATCCTTTTTATTATATAACCTTATATACTATTTATTCTTATCATATCATTTACATTTTTTAGGTCCTTTTTCTGAGGGAAACAAAATTTTTTTTTGAAATATTCTCAACCACATATAACTTGATCTGTGATTCCTTTTCATAGAAGAGTGTTAAATAGAACTATGTTTCAAGGTCAGAAGGTAACGAGAGAGGAAGTATTCGGTAACGATGATAACCCTGTTGTCAGTGATTCCAATGTTAGTGCACAGGAACCTGAAGATTATATATTTGATTTCGACATAGTGGATGTTGACCTTGAAGATTCAGAGATTGATGAAGAGCAAGACACTTTAAACCAACAACATAACTTTCAGCTATTTTCAAATACAACCTCATGTGATATTAAATTAGACTCTGAAGAGGAACAAGATGATGATCTTTCCAATTATTTTGTTGATACTTTTAAAAGAGATCAATTATGGGATGAAATTGCTACTGAAAGAAAAAGACCATTAAGTTATTATGTAACAGATGTATCAATTATTGATGGCACAATAAAACCAAGTGAATCGTTGGATTTAAAACGAAGCCAGTTTCAAGCAATTGCTGTTTCTGGTGATGATATTTATCAGAATGCACTAAAACCAATCATGAAATTAAATAAAGATTCAATAAGAGATTCAAAAAAGCTTTTAACATTAAATGAATTGCAACAACCAATAGGTAAACAAAAAAACAAAAGAGGTCAAAGCTCTCGTTTAAAATTTAAAAAACATCAATTGAAGTTACATGAATTGAAGGAAAAACGTAAACAAAACGTAGCAATCATAAACAAACCAGTTAGTAAAAAGCCATTTCTTAATAATAAACCAAAATCATTTAAAGTGCCAACATCATTATCATTATCATCATCATCATCGGTTAAACCTAGGTTTAGAACAGAATAAAAAATTGTTATTGATTAAACTTTAAAGGCATTTAAGACAATCAATTTTGTATTACCTCCAATGATAACGGTATCATTAATAGCATTTTCAATTTCTCCACTAAAAGATTTAAGACTTCTTGAAATTGGACCACCCTTATTTATAACTTGTTTAAATTTAAATTCAATATTAATTGAAAATTCAATCCAAAATTTAACACTCAATCCATCTTGTAGTTCTAATTTATTAGTAATGTTTTGCCAGATTTCTTCATTAGGTAAAGATATAATACACTTTTCAATTCCTTCCAAATTTGCAACCGTAGTTGACATTGATCTAATCAATATTGGTAAATGCTTGGCATTGTTAAAATTCTTTATTATTAATTGAACACTTTGATCAACTGTACTTTTAAATACATCAATAATACTCGTTATAAGTACCTGTGAATTTAAGTTATTCATTGAATTAAATAACTGATTTAAAAGTTTCTCTGAATTAACAAGTAAACTTGAATTTTGAAAGGATATTTTATTATTCTTTGTGCTTGTTGTATACGTTCCTAATTTCTTTAATTCATTTAAACCTCTTTGTTCCAATTGCGACTTCAATTTAGCTAAATTAATCATCTGTTCATTAATAATTTTTAAAGAACTTAAATACCCAGAATTTGCTAAATGAATCTGGGCTTGTTTTATTAATAATGATAATGATAACATTGACTTTAAACTCTCTTCACCGCCGCCAAAATTTGTTTCTATTTCTTCGATCTTGGACATTAAATATAACCAAAAGGAGGCACCTCTGAGAAGCTTATTGGTCATATGAATCTTTTTCAACGCCATATGAATACTAACACATTGATCATAAGGTTTTAAAATACTTTGATCAATTCTATCAAAGGATCGTTGTAATTGTTCCACAGCAGGAATAATTTTCTCATCTAACTTCTCATTAAGTACATCCAGCGTATCCAAATGACCCGTTAGTCCATCTGTTGAAGATATTTTGTTCATAACTAACATATTTAAATCATTTTGATCGAATTTGAGTTTATTGAAACATGTGCCCACATCCAAATCCACGTCCTGTGGAGTATTGACTTCTAACAAAAGCCCATTAGCATACCCATTAGCACTCCAGGATTCCTCTAAGTATTTTCCATACTCAAAACCATTGCTATTAGCCTCCAAATTAGCCATTTCTTAATCTTTAGTTGCCTCCAATAAAGAGAAAACTGGTCTTGACCTTTTTTTTTAATGTTTACGCGTCTCAAGTGTGTTCAAGACAGGAAAAGTTTTTGTCATCTTAATGAAAACATACCATCTTTTTCTTCAACTCAGAAGAACCTGTTGGAATTACCACAATGTTGAGACAAACCCAAACATTAAGACACTTCCATGCCTCTAGAAAGCAACAGCTTGCCAAAATGACTCTCATTGGTACCATTGGCTCCGATATCGCTAAGTCAACAACCTCTTCTGGTAAAGAATTCATCAAGTACTCTATTGCCGTCAATGGTAAGTCTAAGGGTTCTGAAACCGTTTCTTGGTTCAACATTGCTTGTTTTAACCCTCCTCAAATTACCTTTATGGAAAAGTACCTTGGTAAAGGTGCAAAGGTTTACGTTGAAGGTGATGCTACCAATTCCGCTTATGAAAAGGAAGATGGTTCAAAGGGTTATTCCTTTATGATTTTCCAAAATAACTTAGAAGTTTTGAAGTTCCCAAAGAACAAGGAAGATGGTTCTGATGCTTAAACATCTTATTGTTACCTCTTTTTTTCCCTGTTGCATGGCCTGTCATGGGTATCATAAATATGTAATATATTATTTTATTTTGTTTTATTACCTTTATTTCCACTTTGCGTATCATCATATATACTTCAGTTTCAATGTTAATTCTTGTCATTTTGAATATGCTAACAAAAAGGGAATAACTGTTGTTTCTTACATAATTTATACGTTTTACCTTTTTTTTTGTTTTTCTTTCCTTATAATATCGTGAACTATTATTATTATTACTACATAAAGAAGAGTAAACAAAAGTTTTAATTAAAATATAAATATTCGAATTCCTTTAGGTTATCATCCTTACCTAATTCTAATTCTGCATTTAGCAGTTGATTCCTAACTGCTGGATCATTGTATAATGAAGAATTTCGAAGATTTTGTGACATTTCACTTCCAGTAGCCGACGTTGGTGCAATTGAATATGGCTCACAAAATGTTTTCCCAGTTTTGATAGTAGAAGTAGGTGAATATTCAATGTTATATGTAAATAATGTCTCTGTTGGTGAATCACCCATTTCAATATCAGTACTGCTTGTATCCTTTAGACTATCACCGATTTTAAATTTCTTCATGTAAGAATCTTTCTTATTATAACCAGGGAACTTCTTATTGTACCATTTGATTAACCTTTCACCACCAAATAACTTAATTATATCCAAATACATTTCATTTGCATCTGATCCAATCCCAAATAAAAAGAAATTACAAAAGGAAATTGAAATTATAATCCATTTTGGATATGCTTGAAACTTATCATGTAAAAATGTGAAAATGATTCCCCATAGGTTACCATGAATTGATTTATCGTAAAATTTATTTGATGTGACTTTTAATTGTAATCCTAATAATATTGACAATGCAATTGATAATGCTGTGACAATTAAACAAAATATCAGTAACCTTGCAAATTTTCTAACTGATAAACCTGAGTTTGTACATAATAAAATATCTCTTGCTTCTTTCCTCTTTTGAAAAAATATTATTAATGTTGCAATTGAAAATATAATTGATGTTAGAGACCAAAAGAAAATCCAAAAGTAAAATACTAAAATACTAACTGAATAAGAAGTTAGATTAGCAGCACAACCAGTATATTGGAAAATACTATATCTTGAAGGCTGTGCAAAATAAGTTAAACCACCAACTAATATTGGCCATATGATACTAATAGTTATTTCTGTGGTTAACTTTATCCATTTATTATTAAACCAATAAATTGTAGCTTTATTTGCTAAAAAGATAAAATAAAGATTTAATAAAATGCATGTTGTTGTTGATGGAATTCCCACACTTGTTGCATATTGAATTCTCACCATAATATCACACCATCCATTGCCTTTCCAAACCTCCGAAAAGTTATCACCACCCCAAACAATGGCACTTACAAATCCATTGATTAACATTAATTGTAAAAAGGTAACTAATGAAATAGCTGGTATATTTTTAGATTTTATATGCCAAATACTTGGAAATATGTTTGCAATAAATGCAAGTGCATTGAATGAAATATAAACTGCTTGCAAATTTGCCATCGTAAGTAAACTGTTTTCAAGTATAACTATATATCTCTTCTACAAAATAAAAAGATGCAAGAGTGGATTACTTAAAACTTTTATTTACTTTACCTTAGAGTTTCATAATAAGCGTGGTAACGATCTTTGACTCCCCAATAGAGAAAGTTGATGTTTTGTATCAATGAGCTCTTTGCGTTCCGCATTAGGAAAATTTCTAAATATCATCAAGCAAAGAAAAAAGTGCTCATGATGAAGTCTTCTGGATTCCATTATCTTATTGAATTCTTTATTTCTGATGCGGATACACTACAAGAAAACAAATGGTTGTGATAATAATGGTAATTTGACAGAGAAAAGCTGTAATGCAACGTAACACCCATTTATTTAATTGTGATTGAATTCTCGAATGAATATCCCAACTATACTTCATATACTTCGTTGAATCATAAGTGGAATTTTCTATATCATCACTTGATAGCTTATTACAATCATCAAAAGGATCATCGGGGTTATTGAATGCATTTTCTGTATCTAAATCTATCTCTTCTGAATTAGTATTATCATCTTCGGCAGCAACATCCCCTAATTGATTATATTCTTTGATAAAGGAAATAAGTTTGAACATCCAAATAGGAACAAACGTTAATGGACAAATTAGTCCAATAAAAAACAACTATAGGTAAAGTTAGTATTAAGCTAAAGATTTTGCGATAACGTCTTGAATCAAAGTATTACATACTTTAGAGCAATATGGTAGAATCAATTTTTGGGTTTGACAGGAATTACAAATACAATCCTTTTCAAGTTGTTCTTTAACAGTATTTAGTTTGAATTGATTGAAATCACTAAAGAGTGTGGAGACAGTACCACCAACAGATTCGTATAAGTCCATTATTTCAGTAAATATTTGAGTATCGGGTATTCAGTGAAAAATGGGGAAATGGATACAACAGCATTAGCTTTCATGTTTATAACATCTTCTTCTTATCTGAAAATTAACTTTACCCATTCCACAGTTAGTTACAAAGGTATTTCATAAATGTTATTTGAAATGATTCATAATACCAAAATTACCCTTTTTGGTCTAGGCAATCAGACAAACTATGTTTTTGTTTCTTACGCTAAAAAAAAAGAATTTCATATTAAACTCTTTCATTATGAACTAAAGTTATAAGCCTTCAATTCTTTTGTTGCTAAAACAAGTGGTATAAACGTAAGAGTAATATACATTATAAAAATGCACAATATATATGACGTGAAGAAAAAAAGATGTCATGATTTTAATTAAGTGAGCAATTTTAACGTTCAGATCCCTTTATCTGGTAACCTAATCCTAAAACCATTACATTACTTTCTTGATCTACCGCCGAAGCATTTATCAATATGAGCAGCAAATCTGCTACCAGCAATTTTTCTATCACAATTTGAACATTTAAAATAAGTATCCTGTGCAGTACCAGTTGTAATTTGATTAATTTTATCGCCTAAGACATGTGTATTATCATTCATTGCATTTATGTAAACATCCTTGCCATTTAGTTTAAATTCAAATCTACCAATATCTGGATCACTATTAACCTTCGATAGTTGATCATGAAATTTTGGTTTTGTTATTGTACCATATTCCTTCCTGAGTAATTTTTCCATCAATAACTGATTTGATACAAGATCATATATAATATTTGATACCATTGAATCCAATAATTGGTTGCAATATTGGTTATACGAAAGATTATCTGTGTTTGTCATGGTATTGGAATATATTTAACCCTTTTTTTTTTTGAGTTTTGAAAGGATCTATTTATTGATAAAATGAAGGATATTTCTACCTGGTTATTCTCTTGGTAATTAAAGATAAAGTATGGCCCTTATTTCAGAAACCAAAAATGCTCTCCTCGTTCTGTTGCTTTTGATGGAAGAAGAAAGGGCGATTAACTTCATATGCTCCTTTTCTCAATGTGGAAATTTTTCAGCACTAAGATTAAATGAAATATATAAGGTAGATAAATAAGTTTGATACACAATGGAATACTCAACACCACCGCCACTTTATAAAGTACAACTTTCGCCACCAGAGCCAAAAGAAATACCACCATTATCAAGAACAAGCACACAGGGTGAATTTTCAGATCAGGAAAGTGATGATGAAATTCAAGATTGGTCAAGTTTAAACGGCATAAAAAAGGGTAATAAGGAAATGGAACCTTTAGTTTCAGTTGAAGATAGTAATAAATTGAGCGATTACGATCAAAATAAATTAAATAATGCAAGAAATATGAAATTTAATGCACTAAGTGGTAAAAGAGGTTTAATTGTCAATTTAAAAAACATTCAGCAATCAATCATTTATATTAATATAAATGATTTAAGCGATTTATTTATGATTAATCCCAAGGGTAAGTTTTTGGAAACTATGGGGGATATAGACAGGGATAATAAGTGTCATTTAACATTTGAAGAAGTAATATATTTAATTGAGAGAGGATCATGCTTAGCAAAGATTTGGCATAGTGATCCTGTAAGGAATGAAATTTATCAAAGGATGCCACCATTAAGTTTACAGTTAGTCTATTCTATTCTAATTAAAAATGATAAAATGTTAGATCAATATATGGTTTATTCCATACTGAAAAGAGACGGGTATGTTGTTTCAAGACATGAAGAATTTAATGAACTTACATCAAATGTTAAAAGAGAAATTATAAAACCTGCACAAGTTATTGGTAGAAATTGTCAACTAAATTGGTACATGACGTTCCTTGATAAAATAACCAGTTTTTTTAGTATTAAATTTCCATTTAGGTTGACGTTTTCATATTTGAATATCTTTAAATATTTACACTCGAAGGTTATTAAACAAAGTATTCCAAATAAAAGAAGAGATGATTTTAAAAATGAATTTTTCATCTCTTTCAATGTTTGGAAGCCAACAGGAACATTTAAAAAAAAGAATAAACCATTACCAGATTTTCAGATTTCAATTATAAAGGCATCTCAAAGGTTACCAAAATATAATGAAATATTATCATTATTTGAAAGAGCACAAACAAATGGATTTCAGCATAATAATAACGGTAAAAAGGGCAAACCAGTTAATTTACAAAGGGAATGGAAATATGATCGTGGAATTAATATAATGGGGTTAAAACAAAGTAATATTAATATAACAATGGCAGTCGTTGATAATTCGATAATTAACTTTATAACCTTATTCGATAGTTCATTTGCTAGTGAAGGTCCGGTTTGGAGAGATCATTGGTCCCACCCTGTTGAAACTAAAAGGAAAATTAAAAAGATTATTAATCTAGATGATACTACAAAGTTATTAAAAATAGATACGATTGATAAAATTAAAAGCAGTATGCCAAATAGAAGCAGATCAACACCTAATTTACAAGAATTGAAAAATAAACCTAAATTCACCAATTGAATAGCTGTTGATTTTCATCATTATAAAGCGGCAGCATTGAATTTGAAGGTAATGGAGGTTTGTAAAATTCTATGCTGTTTATGGAATTTCTATCATTGCTTTCAACATTTGATGATGATGGATGCAATGATTGCTCTGTTATTTGATCACTAGCTGAATTAGGATCATCAGCACCTGAAGTTATTGATTTATAATTTAAAAAATATGAGCCAAGAATAGTTAAATAACTCAACTTATAACGTTTATGATTACCATTATTGGAGTTCACTGCCTTTAAATAATCTTCTTCTCTTCTTTGGTTAATTTTATTTTGTACGTACAATGAAGGTGAACCATTTGTGAAATAACCAGTAACTATAGCGCTAATTGAGTCAATGAAATCTATTGATGGGTCATTAACAAAGGTTAGCCACATTGGACTCAATTCCAACTCCCGCTGTAATTCTAAAGTGATACTATCTTTAAAGTACCTTTCAAGTAATGTTTTTGGATTATAATTGGGTTTCCTAATCCAGTTTGAATATTTGTAATAGTAAGTAAACTTTTTGAATCTATCCTTTAGTGAATGAAAAGATGGGTGAATTGGTTTTAAATCAGCAGAAAGATCCCAGTCACTTATTTCAATATCAGATTGATTTTTGAAGTTAAATAAATGCATTGGTAAAGAACTAGTCGTATTAAACTTAGTTAACCAATAATTGAAATTCTGTTTAGAAAATCTGAATAAAAAGGATGGATTTTCAATTAAATGATCTATTTCAATAAGGTTTACAGACATATTATCAACCTTCAATTGAAACCACTGGTCTAATGTTTTAAATTCATTAAAGGAATTCGAGATTAAAAATCTTAAAACCGATAACATATAGATGATGAATTTCTGTCTTCTAATAATAGATTTTGCTACATACTGAAGATATGGTAAATCATCTGTACCATTTGAGTCTATAAAAAGTTGAAGTTGTTGTGAGTTTTCAATGTTGTCCATTAGCTGGTGTTAATAAAAGAGGCAAAAATATGAAGATGCCTTTTCATGAGCAAAACAAAATGGGGGGGTGTAACAAAAGAAATGCGGAAAAACAAAAGTGAAGACAATACATTGGAAATTGAATAGCGTAATAAATAGTTTAAATAGTGTCATCGAGATTAAACAAGTGTAAAAAAATAGATTTGTCGAATATCTATATAGAAAACTAAAGGATAGAATGAAATTAAGTAAAAGAAAGCAAGAAAGGAAAAAAAAAATTAATGTAGAATAGAATAATATGAGTCAACTATTCTAGTAAAGAAAGTGTACAGAAAAAAGAATTAAAATTCGTTTAATTCTTCTTGTTGAAGGAAATTTCAAAAGTACCACCACCAAGAGTAGATTGTAACCAAGAAGATGAGTTCTGTCTTTGCATGGAGTTCTTTCTAATTTGGTTCATGATTTGCTTTTCCTTTTCAGCACCATAGTCAAGTCTAGCCTTAGCAGCTTCTGAATCAGTAAGATTTTGAGTTTCCTTCTTTTGTGAGAACATTATTAATAAAGTGTGTTTGTTATTTTATACAGAGTATGATCTAACACAACAAGGAGAGAACAGGGATTCAAAGGCCCTTTTTATATCAGGTGGAAAATTTTTCTTCCTTTACAGTGAAATAGAGCCTCACGTCCTTTTTCCTGGTACCGGGCGGAAATATTTGACAGGGAACTCCGAAGTAAATAGAACAAAACAAGTGATTTGCATCGGTGGCGTGTGTGTGTTCATCTATAAACAAATAATTAGTCACTCTAAACACAGAGTTAAAACATATTAACATATATATTTATACATATACATATATATATATATATGTATTAATATTGCTGTAATGGACACTTGGTGTTGAGTTTGTGGAGTGTGGTGTGTGGAGTTCAGTGTGGTTGTGAGTGATGGCGTTTGATTGGCGGGTATATGGTGGTAGCGGAGAAGTCAGATCCCCCCTCCTGCGAACGTTTTGATGACCAATCTTTTGATGAGGGGGTGGATGACCACGAGTTTATAAAAAATTGGGGTATTATAATACGATATTAGTATCACTATAATGCCCTGAATTAGTAGACTACATAACTCTCAATAAAATAGGGATGATCTAATATATTGGGAGTATTTACCCCATGAGCATCTTTAGCTTCCTAATCAGGAAAGATGACCGAGCGCGGTTAACTGCTTGGCTATATTTTTGTTCAGTATCTGAAAGTTGAACAAAATACGGTAATAAATCTGAGTCATTGGGTAAGTTCATAAGAACATTTTCTTGCAAGAAAAAAAATTATATTCTTTTTACATAACTATCTTCTTCTTGTTATTCTTCAATAAGTACTTTTATTATAATGGTTAAGAAGGTTCTTTTACTTGGTTCTGGTTTCGTTGCGCAACCAACCGTTGATATTCTTGCTAAACAAGATGACATCGAAGTCACCGTTGGTTGCAGAACTTTAGAATCTGCTAAGAAACTTGCAGGTTCAGTTGCAAAGGCAACATCTGTTGATGCTACCAACCAAGAAGAATTAAACTCTATCGTTAAGAATTATGATTTAGTTATCTCTCTTATTCCATACATTTATCACGCTAATGTTGTTAGAGCTGCAATTGCGTCAGGTCATACTGATGTTGTTACTACTTCTTACATTAACCCAACTTTAAAAGCCCTTGAACCTGAAATTAAGAAGGCTGGTATCGTTGTTATGAATGAAATCGGTTTAGACCCTGGTGTTGATCACTTATATGCTGTTAAAACTATCGATGAAGTTCATAAGGAAGGTGGTAAGATTAAGTCATTTCTATCTTATTGTGGTGGTTTACCAGCTCCTGAAAACTCTGACAATCCTTTAGGTTACAAGTTCTCTTGGTCTTCAAGAGGTGTCTTGTTAGCATTGAGAAATGCGGCCAAGTACTGGAAGGATGGTGAAATTGTTGACGTTAAGTCTGAAGATCTTATGGCCACTGCTAAGCCATATTTCATTTACCCTGGTTTCGCATTGGTTTGTTACCCAAATAGAGATTCTACTACCTACAAGGAATTGTACTCTATCCCAGAAGCTGAAACCGTTATTAGAGGTACCTTAAGATTCCAAGGTTTCCCAGAATTCGTTAAGGTTCTTGTTGACATTGGTTTCTTAAAGGAGGAGGCTGATGAAACATTCTCCTCTCCAATTGCTTGGAATGATGCTGTTTCTAAATACATTGGCGCTTCTTCCAACTCTGAAAAGGACATTGTTGCCAAGATTGATTCATTAGCTAAGTTCAAGGATGAATCTGATAGAGAAAGAATCCTTGCTGGTTTTAAGTGGCTTGGTTTGTTCTCTTCTACCCCAATCACTCCAAGAGGTAACCCATTAGATACTCTTTGTGCTACATTGGAAGAAAAGATGCAATATGAAGAAGGTGAAAGAGATCTTGTTATCTTACAACACAAATTTGGTATTGAATGGGCTGATGGTACTACTGAAACTAGAACATCAACTTTAGTCGATTATGGTGTCCCAGGTGGTTACTCTTCTATGGCTAAGTTGGTCGGTGTTCCATGTGCCGTTGCAACCATTGAAGTTCTTGCTCATAAGGGTGTCTTTGCCACTCCTGGTCTTTATGCTCCAATGACCCCAGAAATCAACAATTCAATCATGAAGACCTTGAAGGACGATTATGGTATTTTCTTAACTGAAAAGACTCTTTAAATCTGTCTAATTCTCAGCTATCCTCTTTATAATTATTAATATTAATATCTATAAAGGTTTTTACTTTAATTCGCAGGACTCAGTATTGTTAACTTAATACTTTTATCAATATAGATAGATATTGGAGAGAAAAAAAACTTTAAATATTAAGAACTTAAATGCGGAACGGTATTATTGACGAAGGTACAACGATGGCCGGATTTGCCAATTACGTGAGGTCGAAGGCTAGCGATCTTAAATCACATCATACACACAAGAAAGAGAAGGATGGTAGAACAGAGGAATCCACTCTTGTCCATAAGGCGCTGGTAGAATTCTACGAGTCAAGAAACTTAAACACTCCTGCTTGGCTTTTCCAAAACCAGGCTAAATCAAATAATAATTCACATATATTTAAGTCATCTACTAATGGAGGAAAAGCACAAGTTCAAGAATCTAGTACTTATAGTTCGATAACCAAAAGAGATGTACAAAATCCAAATCCAAATATAAATCCACATCCAAAGATCCAACCTCAACCGGTACAAACTGTACAACAACAACAGCAGCAAAGGTATTATCATGATGGTGCAAGGAATTCATTACAATCAATTGATAAAAATAGACAAATGGTTGGAGAAGGCGGGTATCGGGGTACGGTTCGAAACAGTAATGGATCGAATACTAGTCGATTTTCTTCAGGAATTGGCTCAATGAATGAAGAAAATAATGGTGGGCCTTATGATGCTATTAGTAGAACATCAACAAAAACAAGAAGACGGTTTGGTTGATTAACATTAATATATTATTTGTAGTTGTATTTTGAAAAGTTTTCAGTCGCCTTGTGACAATTTTTTTGTTTTGACCAATTAGTGTTGAAACTTTCTTTTTTTAAAAATAATAGTAATAGATTTGGGCTTAATATGTCATTTAAGAACAGTAAAGGTAAAAAGAATGACGACTTTGACATTATTAAATCTCAGCTTGAAGATTTGAAAACCTTGGTGGATACAGAGAAGGATCAGAATGGATCAAAGCAAAAACAACAACAAGAAAAAGAACAGGAAGATGAAGAAGAAGACGAAGAAGAAGAAGAAGAAGAAGAAGAACAAAATGATGACTATAGTGAAAGTGATAATGATGATGTTGATGATGTTGATAGTAATTTATTGAACAGCTTAAGTAATGACGTTGAACATTATCATAAAAAGGTTCAATTGAAAAAGGAAAAAAGCCATGTTAAAAAGGAAAAGATTATTGCAAAGGAATTGGAAAAGGATAGAGATCAAAATGGTTTTGAAGCTGGTAAATCTATTACAGATGCTGCTAATGCCGTTGCTGTAGCTACAGCAGAACATGAAGGGGAAGATGATTTTGAAGAAGATAGTGATGAAGAAAATGATTTAGATGATATTGATGATGATGAGGATGATGCTCAAGCATTTTCAGGTGCTCCAATTGAGTTTAATTTAAAAGGTAGAAAGGGTAGACCAGCAAGTAAGAAACGTAAGGTTAATAGAAGCAAAAAGATATATCCATGGACGAAAGCAGAAGACGAAGCAATTGTTTATTATAAGGAAGATCAAAAGTATTCATGGAAAAAAATTGAAGAACAATTAGATTATAGACACACATGGCAAGCAATCCAAATGAGATACTTAAGAAACCATAAATCACGTAATGAAGAATGGTCAAGATTTATGGAAGTTAAATTAATTAACGCAATTAGAAAAGATTGGGAAAGTAGATGGAAGAGAATCGGTGCTGATTTAGGTAAAGATTTTACTTCCGAAAGATGTATTCAAAAGAATATGGAAATTTGTAAAAGAATGGATATGGATTACGTTAAAACAATTTTTGAAAATAAGGAAATTACAGCTGGTTATAAAAATCCGTTCAATGATATCAAAGATGCAGAAGCTCATAAGAAATTAATGTTAGTTTATATGGGTCTTGATGCCATTACATACGAAGATTCTGAAGAAGAAGAGGAAGAAGAAGTTGAAGAAGATAAAGTGAAAAAGGACGTTGCACAGGGAGAATCCAATAAAAAAGACAAAGAGCAGGAAGAAGGGGGTGATAACGATCAATCAGAGAAAGAGGTTTAATTTATAGTTTAGTGTGTATTCATATGTATAACAGTAGTTCAAGTTGTCAAATTTATTTTTATGATATATTAATAATATAAAAGTATACATCCTTACACCACGACAATCTGGCCAGTTGGTAATTTTAGTCTGCATCTGTGCGACGTCCCTAAAATCGATGTTTTTTTCCTTCAGTGTGTCAGTTTGTCCGAGTGGTTAAGGAGTTGCACTCGAAATGCAATGGTCTCTGGCCGCGCAGGTTCGAATCCTGCAGCTGACGCGCCTTTTTTTGATAGCTAGATTTTGGCGGCGTTAAGTGGCTATTAGTGGCTTGCACTGCCTTAAATCTGGAACCGAAAAATCCGAATAATGGCAGCCAATCAAATTAAAGATGATTGTAAGCACTATAAAAATTCGTATAGTTTATATAAAGCCCAGAAACTTTTCGATTTGACTTTTCTTCCTATTAGTGGCCACACATTTAATACCCAGAAAACTTATTTAATAATGCCATTACTTGAAATTGCTTCTAAGGAACAATTCTCTGAATTAACAACTACAAAGGATACTTTAATTGCTCTTTATTTCCATACTCCATGGGCTTCACCTTGTATTCAAATGAATAAAGTTGTTTCAACTTTAGCTGATTCTCAAGTATATCAATCAACTACATTTTTATCAATTAATGCTGATAATTTCCCTGAGATTTCAGATTTATTCGATATCACAGCTGTTCCATATTTCGTTTTAATTAAAAATGGTACTATCTTAAAAGAACTTAGTGGTGCTGATCCAAAGGAATTTGCAAATGCTCTTGATTCAATTAATAATTCAAACTCTTCAGTTGAAACTCAACCACAACAAAAGCAACAACAAGTTACTCAACCACAAGCTACTCAAGAACAAACTTCTGATTCTGCTGTTTCAGATGAAACTCCTGAACAGTTAGGTGATAGATTGAAGAAGTTGACAACTGCTGCCAATATTATGCTTTTTATGAAAGGTACTCCTTCTGCTCCACAATGTGGATTTTCAAGGCAAATGGTTGCTATCTTGAGAGAACATCAAGTGAGGTTTGGTTTCTTTGATATTTTAAAAGATGATTCCGTTAGACAAGGATTAAAAGCCTTTTCAGACTGGCCAACTTTCCCTCAATTATATATTAATGGTGAATTCCAAGGTGGTTTAGATATTATTAAGGAAAATCTTAGTGAAGACGCTCAATTTTTTGAACATGCTGTTGAACAAAATTAACTTTTAGAACAAAATGAACCGGGTATCATTTCTCAATTTTAAATTTTTGCTTTATAACATAACTTTTAACTTACTCATACACTATTTTTTAAATTAAACAAGAGACTAATATGTAATTCAACCATCAAAATTACCCCTCTTGCTTAAATTCCTAACTCGTCGTCACTAAAGCTATCATCTCCTTCAAATAATTTAGGTAATTGTTGTCCTCTCAGGGCGTTTTGCCAATCATTCTCTCTATTTTCTTCATCCTCATCATCATCACTGAAACTATCATCATCACTAAACTCTAAGGGATCATCTTCCCCACTATAGTAATCTCCCTCTTTCTCTAACTTTTGAATTCCATAAAATCGATCTTCAATATCTTTTAAATCACGAGTAAAGTCATCTTCATCTTCAATTTCAAACTTCGTATCCGCATACAATGCATTGCTAAGTTCACCTCCAAGTCTTTCAATATTACCAATTTTAATACCCTTCATAAACATCCTTTGTCTAGATTTAAATGATCCCATAATCACCGATTGGTAATATCCATCAATTGTCAAGGCATCTAAATTTGATAGATAACAATACTTATCCAAACAAGATAACCTTTGAAATCTTCTTTGGACAAATTCATTGACTAAAAAACAAGTATTTCTATTCTTTTTCTTGGCCTTACTGTCTCTTGAAAATATTATTTTGGAATTACTATTGGATTCTCTAGATTTCAATTTTGAACTTGATAATCTTGTACTAAGACAAAAGGTTATGCCTAACAAATCCTTTAAATTTAAATCATTAAAAGTATTGTAAGACATATTATCTACCAATGACCAATCATTAAGCATTTCAGCTAATTCTTCATTGACGCCAGAGTTCAAGTTCCCGTAGTTTTCTAAGCAACATAAATTAACCTTTGTTAATGAACCTGATATATCATCACTCACCAATTGTGCTGTTACCAAATTAGAATCAATATCTTTCATAGAACCAAGCTCTTTAGAAATCGTACCCATCAATAAACTGTTCAAATTTCTTCTCTTTATAAAATCATTCATTTCCTCTTCAAAATGTTTAGTACCATATATTAGTTTACCCACCGAATGGAAAAGATTAATACCTGATTCCTTTCCTAATATTTCTTCGTTAGGTAAACCCTTGAAAAATCTAAACCAGTATTCAAACACGTTAATGGAATTTCTTAAATCACCTAGTGAGCTTAATTCATTTATTTTAATATCCAAACCCCGATTCTTTGAAATACCCTCTCCATCAACAACCCTCATTAGAGCCTTTTTTAGATACGTCTTGGCAACTGGGTTAAATGTGATTCGTTCCCAGAAAATATTTTCAAATTGCATTATTTGATAACCAAAAACAGTTTCAATCTTAAATGTATTTTCAATAGTGAAAGAAGCGTCTCCATTTTTTTGATATTCATTATCATTATCAATGTCATATTCGGTAATACAAATAACCATTGGTGGTAAATTGATAACATTTGATGTCTCTATCCATTTTAAAATACTCCTTTGAAAACTCATTTGTGTTTCCTTATGATAAAGATTTGGTAGTTCTTCTATTAAAATACACTTTTCATTCTCACCTGTTAGCATTTTACATTCTTCAAGAAAATCACTAAAGTAACTAATCGAATTTGTTGAGGTAGAAAGATAATTGAATTCAATTATATTCTCTAATCTATCATCAATTGATCCTAATTTTAAACCTTTCCTTTTATTGTCTAGCTTCCTTTCATTCATTATTTCAGTACACAATATCTTAGCAGTAATACTTTTACCACTCCCAGTGGGGCCATTGAGTACTAATATCCGTGTCTTGTTTTCATTTTCATTATAGATCATTTCTCTTAATTTATTTTTAACATCTTGAATTTTTTTAGGATGCAAACACAACTGATCTAAGTTGTTTGGTGTATATTTAACGCTCCATAATAAATCATCAATGACTTTAATATCTTTAGATTCTTTATATGATTGTGATAATTGTAAAACAAAGGAATCCAATTTCCTTCGTTTCAGATCATTCATTTCACTCTTTTGAGATGAAATATAACTGAGAATTCCTCCGGCGTCTTCCTCTTCCTTTTCTCCTTCTAAACTGCAAAGCGAAACCAAACTATCGTCTTCTTCATTTGTCATTGATTCATAAATTTCGTAATTAAAAATTATGTAATGGACTCCCTCATAAAATAAAATATGATTAAAAATTTGACTCTATTTTGATATGCTCATGATTTACAACTTCTACAAAGGAAATAATTAAAAAGTAACTACTTAAATCATATTTAATATGGCTCTCAATGCCTCCTTTTGGATCCTATCTCCATAAATACCAGCAACCGATGATCCAATATCCTTCTTTTGAATCAACCAAGAAGCATCACTTTGAACACCTAATGGAATTACATCTTGATTATTATCGTTCAATTGTGTTAACTTTGCTGTGTGTTCCCAATCATTGGCTGCAATTTCCGCCTGGGAAACAATTTCAGGTGAGATACCACACATTGTTGCAACATGCATACCAAATGAACCATTGGATTTACCCTTTTCCAATTTGTATAAAAATGTAATCCTCTTTGATTTATCATCAACTAAAATTGCCATTCTTAATGGAATTACCCTTGGATGATTTGTAAATGAATCTCCTAGGTTAGCATAATGTGTAGCAAAAAACCCAATTGATTGAATATGTGTTGCAAAATGATGTAAAACTGCTTCAGCAATGGCAAACCCATCACTTGAAGAACCACCACGTCCTAATTCATCTAAAACAACCAAGGATTTCGGAGTTGCAGAATCTAGCATTCTCTTAGTTTCTAATAATTCAACATAAAATGTAGATTTACCTTGCATTATATTATCATTGGCTCCCAATCTTGTCATAATTGAATCAACTGGTGTAATCTTTGCAGAATCAGCAGGAACAAAACAACCAATTTGAGCCATTATAGTTGCAACACATGTCATTCTCAAAAGTGTAGATTTACCAGCTGCATTAGCACCTGTCAATAACCCTATATTATTTTCGTTTTCAACACCAAGTGAAATATCATTTGGAATATAATCTTGTGTTGAAGAAATTCCAGCACCTGGAATAAAACATGGATGCCTTAATTGTTTAAATTCAATTGATGAATAATCCCTTTCAATGATTTCTGGTCTACAAAGTGGGAACCCCATTGATTCTGATGCTCTTGATAATGATAACAAACAGTCAATTTCTGCAATGGCCTTAACAATTTTCAAACAGTAATTATAATGAACGTCAAATTTTGCATAGATCTTTTGTTGAAGTTCACCACATAGGATACTATGTAATTCTTTTGTGATCATATACTCCTTAACAACATCCTTAACAAGCGGTGACCAATATCTCTTAACCTTAGCCGTTGAAGCCTTTTGAATCCAATCTATTGGAATTTTAGGGACTATCTTAGATGGAACTTCAATCAGATAGAGTTCCTTACCACTATCACGGTAAACAATATCATTACAATTATATTCATCTCTGTACCTCCTAATAACACTTTGTAATTGGTCTTCTAATTGTTTCATTTTATCTTTTGATTCATCATATTCTGGTTCAATACCTGGGTTTGGAACAATGATATTCTCATTAACAGCTAAGTCTTTGTCAAATGCATTTTCCCATTGATCTAACAATTTATCTAATTCCTCTTGTGGAAAATCGATAACGAGACCTTTTAATGCACCTTTGAGATTATCAACACCATAATTGTTTAACTTTTCAAGCAAAGTTCTTGTAGTCTGGAAGCTTGAAATAACTTTAACAAATTCTCTTGGTTTTAAAGTTCCTGAATGAATCCTAGCAAGCATTCTTTCAATATCAGCTAGTTTTCCAAGGTATGATTCTAATATATATTTCAAATCACCATCATTTAGAATTGATTCAACCGAGTCTAATCTCATTTCTATTTGTGATTTATCTAGTAATGGATGCAAAATCCAATCCTTAAACAACCTTTTACCAAATGCTGTTAATCCTCTATTTAAAATTCTGAACAAGGTACCTCTATCTGATTTATCAAATGTATTTGCAAAGATTTCCAAATTTTGTAACGTTGTACCGTCTAATCGCATTGAGTTTTTTAATAAATTTGGATTGAATGGATCATACTCTTCAACATTTTTCATTGTGATTACATTTCTATCCAGTTTTAATGATTTCAAATACCATAAAAGTGCACCAAAAGAAGAAAATGCAACGGTCTTTTCCTTTTCATAATATGTTTTTAAAACTTGTGGCAATTCCGAAATATCTTCGAAATATTTACCCTGATTTAACTCATCAAAAGTAGTTTCAAAATCCCAAAATTCTGTATTTGGTTTCAAAAAATTAAATGAAGCATTTGGATTTGAATTGAACCTGGTTAATTTAATTGCTTGTTGGGAAAGACCATTCTTTTCACAAAGAACTTCCATTGGTTGAATTTGTGATAATAAAGTTTCATATTTGGAACATTCGTAATCATCATTAAATTGAATAATATGAATTTTACCAGTCGAAACATCAGCAAAACAAATACCAAAAGTACGTGAATTATCATCATTGACTTGTTCCTTAACTGCTAAACAATATTTTGACATTTCATCTCTCAATAAACTTTCATCCGTTAATGTACCACATGTTAGGATATATGATAATTCTCTTTCAATGACCTTCGCTTCCTTTGTAGATTTACTACCATTCTTTGCTCTAATTTCCTTACCCAATGCAGTTTCCTTTTGATCAACCTTAGCAACTTTATAACCATCATCAATAAATCTTTTTGCCCAATAATCAAATGACATTTCAGGAACACCAGCTAATCGCATATTAGCTCTACCGGTACCTGCTAATTTTAGATCAAACTTTTGGTGTGCAATATCGGCATCGTTTTCATATAATTCATAAAATTTACCCTTTTTGAAAAACACAACAGTGTCCCACATCTTTGATTTAACATCCCAATATTGTTTTTCAAAGGCAGTGAATTTAGCCCACGCGGATGGGGGAATATAAAGGGTCCTAGGATCATACTCTGGATCCGTTTCTGTTCTTTGGTCAGCATCCTTGACTTCAACTAACCAATGGTATCTTTCTTCGTTTTCCTTATCAAATTTCTTTTGTGGTGTCAAACCAACTGATGAAATTTTATTGGCAGGATTAGTTGATCTAGGAGGACTTTTTTTCCTTGGTTTTGATGTTTTAACAGATATTGAATCATCATCATATTCATTTTCTTCATCCTGTGCAACAGATGTGTCAACAAGCTCGGATAATTCGTCTTTAATTGAAACTTTTGAATCATCAATCAGATCATCATCATGACCATCATCGCTACCTAATTGAAAATCATCATCGTCCTCATCATCTAATTTGATTTTCTTTCTCTTACTCTTAACAACTAAACGAGCATCATCGTCATTGTTATCATCATCATCATCATAATCATCGCTACTTTCCGCATAATTAACTCTTTTCCTTGTTCCAAGCTCAGGAGAAGATGGAATGGTATCAATTTTAGATTTATTTTCAACAACAGGCGTGCGAACAAGAGTAGTTGATTCAGAATGTGGTTCCTTTGGTACTTGTTGTTGCTTTGTAGGGGATGAATTTAGGGGGGTTTTTGAGGTTCCCTGTAATTCCCGCAAAGGTGAAGAAGTTTTCAATGGTTTCTTGCCAAAAAAGGACATCAATGAAGCCTGTTTCAGCTTCTTGGTACTTGGTGAACTCATACTTTGAGGTCCTTTTATGATGTATTGAAGATTAAACAAGTATTATCGAAATATCTTTTTCATGGAGTTTTATAATAAGTATCAAAAAGGTAAAATTACGCGTACCGTGTTCGCTCAGCAGCTTAAAGTAGGAAATGTTACTTTAAAGAGCGATTAAAGAATAACATAGATTATATGTATACGAATATGTTAGAAGTAATACAAAACTTTACTTAATAAGGTTTGTAATTTTATTGAATCTAAGAGCAAAAAAATGTGTTCTTTTTAATTCCCACACTACCATTTAGAAATCCTTTAATATGTTCCAGCAAATATATTTCCTTCAAGATAAACCCTAATATACGACTGTTGTTATTAATATTAACTTTATATAAATAAATTTACTATCGCAGTGGAAAGATTTTACAACTGAAATCGAATTCAGTAAAGAAAATGAAACCATAATTAACTAAAAAATCAGTCAAATAGTATACTAGCTAAAGTAAATGGAACATTCACGGAAGAAACTCAAATGCCTCCTTCCAAACAGCAACACCATTACGGTCAATGGTATCACCATGACAAGGGATGATTTTGTCAAACTTCCATGTTTCTAACATAATATCAATACCCTTTCTGCAATTAGGCTTATCAGTGTAAATAGAATTCAGAGCCAACTTATTCAAGAAGGATTGCTCGGTAAACACCTTTTTGGTGAGCCAACCCCAAATACCAGAATGTGGATTTTTGTTTTCAAATTGTTCATTATATATATCACTATTTGGATTCTTTTTGTTATCCAATTGGAAGTTGAAGAACATATCACCTTCCATCAAAGTGGCATCCTTTTCATCAAGTAGAGCAATTTCTAAATTGGCATGACCTGGGAAGTACATGAATTTGAAATTACCAGTAGAAACTAACGGATCGCTTGCATTCAAGCCAAATTGAACAAGGTCTTTACCAGTTAGAGTTTTATAACCAGCAGATTCGGGTAAATAACAGTTAACAATATCAGCATGATCTTTCAAGCAACCTTCTGGACCAACAATGCTAGGAGTAACATTCTTTTGAGCAAGTGCATCCTTCCAACTTGGGATGGCCATTGTATGTTCACGATCTGGGATAACAATTGACGTGACCTTAGTTTCAAAGGATTCATCGTTTTTTAAAGCACCCTTTTCACGAAGAAGTTTGTTTAATGAATCGATAACAATTGGTGCATGTGGGACTGTAGAGTAGATTGTGAAAGTTGAATCACTGGTTTTGATAAGAGTCATTCTAGCACCGAATTGGAGCTTGTTTTCCCTAGTGAAGGGGGTTGAAAATGTAAAAATAGAGTCTGTGACAGCTCTTGCAACACCAGTAAGTGGCTTTGGGTAACCCATGATTGATATATCGATAATTGATAAGAAAAATGGGCTGGTACATAAAAGGTGAAGCATATTTTTCGAGTTTTCAATGAGTTATAGATGTCGATGTTTGAAGTAATAAAGGTAAATTTGAGACATCAATGGAGCCAACTATATGTGGAAATGAAACAGAATGAATAAACTAGAGGCGTATTACCGTTTTAATGATCTTTTTACACCAATTTCAGCAACAATTGATGAATTTAGAGTGGAAACTGTTTGACATCTTCAACTATACTTTATTTATTTAATTACTTTCAGCTTTTACCTAACAAACCACAATTTTCATTTTTTATATACTTGATATATAATACCCAATTTTGTCTTTGAATAAATGGCCTATCTTACAATATATAATGTTTACATTTTCTGGCTCTTGTTCTCCACCACAATACTTGAACAATGTTATTCAAGATAGAAATAAAACTCATTTTAACAGAATCCTCTTTCTTAACTTTTAGTATTTCCTTCTCAGTTTCAAAATCAAAAGTCCCTTCAAATTGATCATGTTCATAAAGAATTGCATCAATGTGATGATATTTACCCTTTTTTGCACCCATGTCCTTCGGCTTTGGAAGTTTAATCTTACCATCTTTACCTTGCTTTGCATTTCTTATTAAATGTTGACTTATACCGGTTAATACAAGTTTCCCATATTTTTGAGAGGTTTGTATTGAAGTTGGTAAGGTTTCCAATGAAGAATTGATATCTCCTACTGAAATGTCAATATTACTTTGTTGTACACCAAGATAATCAAACATACTTGATTGCATTTCCTTTACTAGTGCAATGTATTAAGTTCTCATAACCTTCTTCTTTTATATTCATTTCAGAGAATACTGTTCTATTTCGAATAGTCTGATGTGTACTGTACTGAGCCTAACTACCAATTAGGAAATTTGTCTGACGTCAACTTTGAAATTTTTAGAAAATTTAACCAAATTTGACACTTTAAATTAGGTTAGATAGCAAGGTAGACGATGAAATACGTTATTGAACACATGGAACAGGGGTTCACCCAATGGGTTATTTTGGAATATTCACAAATTATTAGAGATATTGGATCTGAAAACCTCATTTTGACTTCTTTACCAAAGGAAACCACAGAATCAGATATTCCTGAGGAACTCCTTGATTTAGGTATTCAATGGACAACCAAAGAACTCACCGAAGTAGTCCCACCATCTATAACCAAAAATCAACTTTGTTTACTTGACCCTCGTGCTGAGATCGAACTTCAACCTTCTGATGTTTCTGATTTTGAATATTTTATTTTTGGCGGTATTCTAGGTGATCATCCACCAAGAGATAGGACTACTGAATTGAAGGTTAAAATTGGGTGTGCTACTAGACGTCTAGGTGCTCTTCAAATGACTACTGATACTGCTATTAGAACTACTAAGCTCATTTTAGAGGGTACTCCTTTTGATCAAATTAAATTTATTGACTATCCTGAAATCAGATACTCTAAGCATGAAGCTACAGAAATGCCATTTAGATATGTTTTAGATAAAGAAGGTAAACCTATCTTACCATTGGGTATGGTTGATTTGATTCGTAAGGACTCTCAAAAGAGTCTCGACGATTTCTTCTAATTGAAATATGTACCTTTTATAGAATAGAGAAAGGATGGCAAATTACTTCTTTTAAAAAGTTTAAAAGCGCAAATCTAGTAAAGCGATACCAGAGAACACATAGATGGTATGTTTTTGATCTTTATCATTAACCCAAACTCGCTGGTTTAAGGTTAGTTTTGAAAACTGTGTTTGCTACTTAAATGCTAAGCACTCGCGGTGAGAATTGAAAACAGCAATTAATCTTATCACCACGCACACCTTTCTTAGTAGAATAACCACAATTATCGTTAATTGGGGACGATCGAATAAATGAAAGTAAATTTGATTCGATCCTTTCTCACTCTTACAACGTTTGCTTTTGCAAAAATTAATGCAATTGACGTTTTTGAAGAAAAAGGTGGTGATAAATGCCCACCTTGCTTCAATTGTAATTTGCCAAATTTCCAATGTACTCAATTCTCAACTTGTAATCCGTTTACTGGTAGATGTGAATGTATTCCCGGGTTTGGAGGTGATGATTGCTCTTTACCTCTTTGTGGTGGTCTTTCTGATGGTGGCAATAGGCCACAAAGGGGTGAAAATGATGTCGCCTGCAATTGTTCAGATGGCTGGTCTGGTATCAATTGTAATGTTTGTGAAAGTGATAACGTTTGTGATTCGTTTGTTCCTGATGGGTTTAAGGGTACTTGTTACAAATCAGGTATCATTGTTAATAATTTTCATCAAATTTGTGATGTTACAAATACAAAAATCTTAGAAATCTTGAATGGTAAAATCCCACAAGTTACCTTCAGTTGTAATAGAACTGCTGAAGCTTGTGATTTCCAATTCTGGATTGACCAACAAGAAAGTTTTTATTGTGATTTGACTGAATGTAATTTCAATTATGAGCTAGATGCTAATACTACTCATTATAAATGTGATAAGGCAGAATGTTTGTGCTTACCTGATAGAATGCTCTGTGGTGAAAGTGGATCCATTGATATTTCTGAATTTTTAATCCATGAAATTCAAGGTCCTGCAGACTTCACTTGTGATATCAATTCTATGAATTGTAAATTTAGTGAACCTGGTATGAATGGTTTAATTAGTTCTGTTTTTGGTGATCCCCAAATTAACTTACATTGTCAATCTGGTGAATGTTTGCATAAAAGTGAAATTCCTGGCTTTCATCTCCCCGGTAAAGAAAAATTTACTTTGATTGATTTTACTAAAGTTGGTAGCGTTCTGTTTGGATTAATTACCGTTTTAATTTTACTAGGAACTAAAATCAAAAATTCAGCATTATTTATTTCTCCAATTTCTTATGACGATGATGAAAATGCTCGTGGTGCTTTAAATCATGCTAACTCTTTGCTTGAAAATTACAAAAAGGCAACACTCTCATTTGATAATGTTTCCTATGCCTACAATGGAAAACCAATTTTGAGCGAAGCGTTTGGTTTGGTCTCGCCTGGTGAATGTCTTGCCATTATGGGAAGCTCAGGTGCTGGTAAATCAACCTTATTGGATATTCTTGCTGGTAAAAATAAAGGTGGCTATACGCAAAGGGATTTGTATATCAATGGGAAGAAATTAGAATCCACAAATGATTTTAAAATGTACCAAAATAGGATTGGGTTTGTTAACCAAGATGACATTATGATTTCTACGTTAACTGTTTATGAAACCGTATTGAATAGCGCTTTATTAAGGCTACCAAGATCAATGTCTTTCAAGGAAAAGCAGGCAAAGGTTTTACAAATTTTGAATGAATTAAAAATTAGCCATATTAAAGATCAGATAATTGGATCTGATTTTGAAAGAGGTATATCTGGTGGTGAAAAGAGGCGTGTTGCAATTGCCTGCGAATTAGTCACATCTCCTTCAATATTATTCCTTGATGAACCAACTTCTGGCTTAGATGGTTACAATGCTTATAATGTTATTGATTGTCTTGTTAAATTGGCAAAGAATTATGAAAGAACAATCATTTTTACTATTCACCAACCAAGAAGTAACATTGTTGCTTTATTTGATAAGTTAGTTTTATTAAGTCACGGTGATGTTCTGTATTCTGGGCAAATGTCTGAATGTGCTAACTACTTTGCTTCTAATGGATTTGTCGTTCCCCAAGGATATAATATTGCTGATTATTTAATTGATATCAGCAATGAAAAGGTCGAAATGTCGTTAACAGGAGAGTTTTCAGATGCTAATCCCAATAACGGAAGTCAAGATATCGAACAGGAACATATTCACGAGCAACCAAGCACTGATGTTAGTGAAACTAGCGAATGGGCCCATTATGCATCTCATAGAGATGAATTGATCAAGACATTAGTGCCATCAAAGAAAGTTTTGACTTCAAATGATAAAAATTTAGCACAATTATTTAAAGGATCATATGTTAGCCTTGGCGTTAAGGAAGAACTTACTCAATTAAGGTTAAATGTTGTTGAAGATTCATTTTTTGACAAGGATCCAAACATGTCTAAACCAGGATTTTTAACCCAACTTCAAATTTTATCATCAAGAACTTTTAAGAATTCCTATAGAAATCCAAAATTATTATTAGGACATTATGCATTGGCATTAATTATGGGATTATTTTGTTCATATCTTTACTACGATGTTCAAAATGATATTAGTGGTTTTCAAAATCGTCTTGGTTTATTCTTCTTTTTATTAACATTATTTGGATTCAGTACGTTAACAGGATTAAATTCATTTTCTCAAGAAAGAATTGTTTTTCTCAGAGAAAGAAGTAATAACTATTATCATCCAATTAGTTAC
This sequence comes from Saturnispora ahearnii, assembly GCA_030564945.1. Taxonomy (NCBI): domain Eukaryota; kingdom Fungi; phylum Ascomycota; class Pichiomycetes; order Pichiales; family Pichiaceae; genus Saturnispora; species Saturnispora ahearnii. The sequence goes on along the minus strand of JAJMAQ010000008.1, from coordinate 267,329 downwards.
TATATTTCAAAGATTCTTTGTGATGTTATTCCTTTAAGAGTTTTTCCACCAATTATTTTATTAGCTATTATTTATCCATTGGTTGGACTTAATATGGAAGGATATAAATTTTGGACTTCAATTGCAGTTTTAATATTATTCAATTTAGTGACATCTATGGAAGTTTTAATGATTGGTATTTTAATTAAGGATTCAGGTTCAGCAACTATGTTAACTGTTTTAATTCTATTATTTTCCTTACTATTCTCAGGTTTATTTATTAACAAAGAAAGTATACCTCAAGGATTAAATTTTATTGAAAAGATATCAGTTTTCCATTATGCATATGAATTACTAGCTGTCAATGAAGTCAATGGATTAGTTTTAAAAGAAAAGAAATATGGATTAAATATTGAAGTTCCCGGTGCTGTTATTTTATCAACTTTCGGATTTGATATTTCAGCGTTCCAATGGGATATCAATGCATTATTTTTCTTATTAACAACTTTCACAGTTTTTGGTGGAGTTATCCTTTACACATTAGTTTACGAAATAAGATAAGGAATGTAATATATACACCTAAATCACTTTGTACTTTAGGTATATGCGTCATATAATATTTTGTGTTTAGGTTATAAAATAAAAGTAACAGAGAATAGTAATGATGTTAAGCAAATAAAAAACGAGATGGGGAATGGTGGTAAAGAACGTCTATAACTTTTCGTTCAATCTATCTATTTCAATTAAATAATCCAACATAGGGAGTCTTGAAGGAGGTAAAGAAGCTTCAACATCTAATTCGGATCCAGGAATGGATGAATCAGCCCACTGCCAATCTTTTGAATTTATAGACATATCATCTTGATGGCCTTTAACAGCTTCTTTAATACTATATAATTCTTCGACAACGTTGATGTATTTAACTTTAACATGAGTAGGTAATTTAATATTTGCCAAGGATAATTCATAATTTAATTGATTTTCATCTAATTCTTCATCGTTATTTAATTCTTCAATACCTAAATTGATTAATTTGTTCAGAACAGCATCTCTGTGCTCATTAAGATATTTCAAAACATGAATACCATTTAATAACTTATTATATGTCTTATGCCTTAACCTATTTGTTGCTATTTGATCAACAATAGTACTTATTTCAACTCTTGAATTTAAGTCTAATTCATGTTCTCTACTTGCCAAATAAATTGACATTGCTGGCACCCACATTTTCAATTCCTTTAAAAAGAGGTAGTCGTTAAAATGTGGAACTTCAATCCCCTTTTTACCATATTCAACAGTTAATATACTCTGAAGATAATCAAACTCTTGGGGAATCCAAACAGGTGCATTTTCAAAATGAGTTAATCTGATATTCTTTAAATGATTAACAACATAGAAATGTCGATTTCTACAGTTGACAATACCATATTTTAAATGATGATTGTAAACGGCCATTGAATCACCAGTTAAATTTTTATCTTTTAGTCTAAGTCTTTGACTTAACTTAGGATAAGATTGATATGCATCCTCTGGCAACCAACGATTTAACGTAAGCCAATCTGAGTTTTTTAGGAGTTCATTGCTAACCGCAAGACCAGTGATATCAATGAACATCCCGGAATCAATATCAACGAACCTAGCATCGATATTGTTACAACCGTTTGCCTTTGTTCTATGAGTTAGAAAACTTGAACAATCTATAAAATATTTACCCATGCCATACCTTGGATTTTGAAAGATCATCGATTGGTTAAAGCGAGTGCAGAACGAGATTAATTGGTTAATAGGCATTTGAACATCAGCATCATTATCCCACGGTAAAGATAATCCATTATAATACCAACCTAATAAAGAGCCATGAGCAAGGATGATTTGATGATTAGATTTAACTCCAAATGTTAATAGTGTATGAATCATATTTGATAAAATAATACGACGTCGTCTATCACCGGAGTCGTATTTTAATTTATCATTTTCTGCCACTTCTGGATACCTATATTGATTAACAGAAAATTCAGGAGAATGTTGTTTATATGATGTATACGGAATCTCACTTAAGAAGCCAGCGAAGAATCTATAATCATAATGGCCACCATCTTCTTTAAGTTGATGATCATTATAATTATCTGGAAAGTGGATATTGACTTCATGAAAGTATTTTGGTGCAAGGTCAGGATTTGCCAACTCCGAAAATGATATTGATTCAACATCTTTATATGTAGATGTATCAACAACAAAGTCGTCAATAGACAGTTCCAAGTTAGATGAAAGTTTATCAAATTTCAGATGCCTTGTGTTGTTTGCAAATGATTGGAATTCCTTAATTGTATCAATCTCGACCTTACCATGTTCATCAATCATATTCAAAGAATTTAAATAATTTTTTAGAATTCCAGATTGAGACATCGAAGCACCGTTTACAGGTTTGATTTTAATAAACCCATCGTCATCTGTTAACATGAAGATATTCGACGGTGGTTCCAAACCTGATAATACATAAGATTTAGCAAATATCAACTTTTCTTGAAAGGTTTTCTTATGAGGCATCCAGTGTTGGAAATTGAAACCTGGTAAAAGTCGGATGTTATGGAACTGTCCATTTTCAGTGTTTGTAAATATATGATTATCTAAACAGTAGTAATCTTCAAAAGAATTTTCAGATTCAAACGTCGTGTGACGATTAACCCTAGGTGTAGAATAGAGACCTTCGGTTATGAATTTAACACAATTGGGTTTTTGGTCGTCCTTGATACTAACATATGGGTTCAAAGGAGCCAAATCAACCCAATCCTGCCAAGAAAATGGGAATTCTAGAGTGTTACCTTCTTTTAGAAATGAAGTCATAGCAGCTAATGATATTCTTGGATCATGATGATGATAATGGTTTCTCAAATTAAGGTAATCTTTAGGTATAAGTTGTAGATTTTGATGCTTAAACTTCTTGGACAATTTCCAGTTGGACTCATTAACACTAATAACCTCGAAGAGATCCAATAACGTGGATGTAAATGATTCAGAGGAATTGCAAGATGAAAACAGGGAGGAAAGGCCCAACTGGGTCTTTTCAAAACAGGAAAAGTCACCCAACATAAACCAAAGCAGCATCAACAACAAAGATGACATCAAAGCACGCCGGAGCCTGCTGTGAGGCATATAAACCAGCTTCATTGCTTACCGTTCTTATAAGACGCTCTTATTATATAATAGAGTGGAAAATCTAAAAATGAAAAATTTACTCTTTCGAAGGCTTGGCATATCTAGACCCTTAGCCAAGGATGTTGAGACAGAGCATTGTACAAACTGCAAGACTGTTTGGGACCACAGCGATGGTTAGAAACGAGATGTTAAATAAGGCGGTTGGTCTGGTGGACCGTTTGAAGCAGAACCAGCGAGTCCTGGCACAACTCCAAGCAGTGCAGCTGGCAGTGACCAGTGTTGGACCTAGTGACGGCTCGATCATGGCGCAAATGGCTCTGCTGGCCAACAAGGAAGTGCGCAGTGAGTTGGAGAAACTAGGCAGCGTCATTGAAGAGGAGGGTATCTCCTTCACAACGGAGGAAACGATGGCCTTGATGAAGGTTTTGAAAAATAAACTATGAAAAATGTTAGCTTTGTGTTTATATCACCATTTGTTTTATATATAAACTATTTTGCTCTCTTTTTAATGGATTTAACCGCGTTATTACAGCACTGTCTTGCTGCAGATAATGCCATTCGGCGTCCTGCTGAGTCTATTATAGAACACACGCCAAATAACGTTCTCTTTCCACAACTTTTGACGCTTCTAGATTCTCCATTGGACATTGCCACCAAACTATTGACATTTACCCTTTTAAAGTCTCGTATCAGAGCTGCTTGGTTTTTAAGGGATTCATCAAGGGATAGCTTTATTAGTGATGATATTAAGAATCAAATTAAGGCTTCATTGTGTAATTTATTAGCTACATTTGAAGATCCATTCAACCAATCCGCTGTTATTAACCAGTTGGTTGATAATATTAATATAATTTTATCATATGAACAGGGAGAAAGGTTACAAACCTCACTTCAAACGATGCTTATTGGAATGGCATCTAATTTATCAAAGGAACAAAACCCCAATATCTTGCCAAAGGACATTTATTTGAACATTTTAATTGTTTCAGCAATTGTTAAGCCTGATAGATTCAGCAGTGATGGTTATCAATTATTTGATCAAATATCTATTGGACTGTTGCCATGGTATCAATGGGGTTGTTCAGTAAATTTCAATTCTCAATCAGTCAATGAATTGACTCAAATATTATATACATTGTTTAAACTCTTTCATCACATGACTATCACTTCAATACCTGATTATATGTGTAATCAAGATCAATTATCTCATTGGACAAATACCATCACCAATGCATTCAATTACAAAGATCATAGAGTTTCTAAGTGGGGTGTGAAGTTCCTTTTAAATATATTTAAAAAGGTTTCAAATAAATCAAATAGAATGGATATTTCAACGACACATTTCCTTTCAGAGAATCTAACTCCTCGTGTAATAAACGATATTTTGACAAGTCATTTGGATAACTTATGTTTACAAGATCAACCAAAAGTGAGAGACCAATTAACACAATTGTTTATGTTATCGATTTTGAACTCAACAACCTATTTGACTTTGAAACCGCATTTAGAAAATGTGATTAACAAGTTAATTATTCCAAGTATGTCCATTTCTAATGAGGACGCTGAAGAGTTTGAGGATGAACCTTTGTCATTTATTAATAAACTGAATAATGACAGTGATACTGTTTCTCAACAATTTGTTAAATTATTAATCAAACATGATTCTGATTTAAATGCACCATTATTTGAATTAGTTGGAAAATTACTTCAAAGTACTGATGATTATAATATTGTTTGTGGTATCAATTTATCAATTTGTATGCTACAGTTGTTGAGCCCAGAACAATTAAATCAAATTATTCAATTAGTTTTAAATATAAATTCAAACATACACGGTGAAAATTTATGGTTAAGATGTTATATTTATGAGCTGTTAACCTATGTTAAAAATACTGGACTGAACGTTGGTATTGACTCCCAAATGCCTCTACCATTATTGATTTCCTCACTAAAGTTAATGATTTTTAAAAAGATGGATTATAATGTTGTTGATATTATGTCATTATTACTCCAATTGAGCTCAACGTACCCACTTGAAATTATTTATGAACTTATTGACTTGGTTGTTTTACACCATCCAAAAGAAATCCAACCATTTAATTTAGATTTAATTGATAAATTAACTGATAACTTTATATCTATTTGTCAAAGTGGTGAACAAGAAGAACAAATTGATCAACTGGTTAATATAATGAACAACTTTGTTACAGTTGTAATATCCATTAATAATCCACAAGCTTTTGATCAAATAAATGATAGAGTTTCCAAGGTTGTTAACATAATCATGAGTAATGGATTATTAGATATTTTAACAGAATCAATGGAATTACTAGAAACGATAAATTTCATGACGAAGAAAGTTTATAATTTAGAGCTCGTTATTGAAAGTTTTAAAAATTTTGGTGTTGATTATCCTGATTTGTATCAAATTTATATGGAATCAATTTATCAATATGGACAAGGGCAAGATTTAAAACTTATGAATGAATTAATTCAATGGATTTATGAACAAGAGTTACATGTTGATGATTGGGAATTGAATGAAATTTTGTTAAACGTTATATGTCAAATGGTTATTAATCCAGAGATAACAAGTGATGATTCAGTTAGTAATGAAATATTTACAAAGACACTTCAAACGAGTTTTAACCTTTGTAATGATAAAGATAGATTCTTCGAACAAAAATTGAATTTGAAATGTATCTTAGGTGGATTAATCAATAAATCACCATTAGTTTTAGAATTGTTTGGAAATCAATTAAGTTTGATTTTAAATTCATTAAAATTATTACTTAATAAAGGTGAATGGAGTACAGTTTTTGATTTGAAGTTGAGTATATTAGGACTTTGCCATTTAGTTTCCAATCCATTGCTGGTTAATGATACGTCAGGAATCAACTCAACAATTGTTGAATTAATCATGTTTATGATAAATAAATTAGAACCTGCTATTCAACATAGAATGACATTACTTAAAATTGAATCTGGTAAAAATAATGAAGATGTTGAGATCACCTACGACGATGAATACGATGAATTGAACCGTGAAACTAAACTCGATTTGGTTAATGTTGTTGATATCGTTAGATCAACATTAAATATATAATATACACACATTAAAATAGAAAGATATATAAATTTTCATTTGACTTTGAAAATAAACTTTAGAGATATATTAATCAGACTCCTTTAATCTATTTCTACTTTTCATAAACAATTCTTGTTGAACTGCTAATAATTCTTCTTCTGTCATGCCAGATTTCTTAAATTTATCTTCCCTCCTACTTGCCTTAGCTTTTGAATTTGTTTTACACGAAACAACATAATTTTCTAAAATTGGTAAATATTGGGGGAACCCGAGCCCCTCCACTGCTCTTAAGATATGATCTGTCGATATCGTTTTCTTACAATCTTTATCTGCAATATCATTTGATTCTGTTGTAACAATCATTATAAATTCAATACAACATTCAACAAGGGCTTCTCTTGCCTCTTTTGTAAAACTTACATCATCTGGCAATATTTCCGAAAGAATTTTCCCAACGGTGGCCTTTGGAAGAGAGATCTCGTCACTATCCATATATATATATATGTATTTGAAGTCTATGTTTTTGTTGTTTATTTAATTTGCCTTTTTCTTTAATGTGAAGAAGAAAAAAAATTTCAATTCATCCTTTCAAGTGCTTACGTAACTTTACGTAATACACCAGCCACGTTTAATTTATTACGTAAGTGGCTGGTGTTTTGAGGCTGTGTAAAAAAGTTTTGCAAAAAAAATTTTTGAAAAATTTAAAGATTTAACACTATTAAGGAAAAGGAAAACTCTTTTATTATTAAATAACACGTCGATGTCTTCGTTATTGGCCAGTTCATTTGACACAACACCACCTACTAGAGTGGCACATGTGAGTCGTTCACTTGATCATGCGTTATTACGTGTTCAACCGCTTGCTAGAACAGGAACAATGCCACCTACACTACCAATTCCATCAACACATGAATGTTATAAATTGAAGTGGGTTTCAGATAACTTGATTTTAGTGATGTTTTCAAACAAAGGGGAAGTTTGGGTGGTTGATTCAAATCTTGGACAAGTTATTCAAACCTTACAACATAAATCATCAGGATCAAGTGTTAATTTAACATGGAGAATTATTAACTCTGTTCTTAATGTTTGGATTATCGATAACAATAATAGAATTTATCATTATGTTTTAGAAGGAAATCAACTTCAAGAAGTCAGCGATTGGAAGATCGATGATATTATTGAACCAATTTGTCAAATTGAAATTTTAAACGATAATTTAATCTTAGTTTCAAATGCAATTTATTTATACAATTTAGAAGAGAAGAAAGTTTTAAATTCATTGAATTTATTTGTTGAACAATGTGAACATTTGCAATTAATTGACCTCAATAAATATTGTATTGTTTCTGCTAAAAATGATAGGTTTGTTAATTTAATTGACATTGAACAATTTAAAGTTGTGACAATTTTTAGTTTGAATGATCCATGTTTAAAATTTCAATTTCAAAAGATCGATGAATCAAAAAACACACTTATTGCATTAGATGAAAGAGGCCATTTAGAAGTTTTTATTGATCCGTTAAATTTATCACAAAAAGTATTATCCAATAGTAAAAGAAGAAGAACTGCTGTTAGATCTATTCAACCTCAATACACTTTGAAGTTAAACGAAGGACGATTTGATGAATTGGCTTTTAATAATAATGAATTAATTCTTTCTTATTATCAAAATGAGAGTTTCTTTATCTTTGATAATTATAATTGGACTCAAAATCTTGACCAAGAAGGTGAAATCGAAATTTTAAGAATTAAACAATTGAATAATAGACTTCAAATTAATAACGAGGATAAGTCATCATTTTCCACTTATAAGGAAAGTAATGCAATTGTTGGTACCAGTGACAATTTATTAGATCTTGAAGAACCAAGACCTGAAGATGAGGACGAAGGCGAAGGCGACGATGAAGACGAAGATTTTGGTTCATTAACTTCTAAACTTATTAAACCACAACTAAACTTATCAAAAGGTGGTAAAGTCCAATTTGCTGTTGGTACACTTTCCATGAACCTTGTTCAAGCTTTAAAGACAAGTGATACTCAAGCATTTAATACATTATTAGACAAAGCACAAGATGAACAAGTGATTAGATCCACCGTCGCCAAATTAGATATTCATTACGTTATGAAATTATTAGATAAATTAGGTGAATTGAATTATAAGAATAAATTTCAAGCTTTAGATTTAAATGTTTGGATCAAATATCTTTTAATATTTCATGGTAATTATATTATTGGAGTGCCGCATTTAAAGTCCAAATTGACTCTTTTAACCATCAGTTTGAAGAACAGAAGTGTAAACATGAAGAGACTTTTGGAATTGAAGGGAAAATTGACCCTGGTTACCCAAAGAATTGAAACTTTAAAGGAAATTGAAAAGTTTGAAACTAACATTATTAATGAAGAAGAAGAGGAGGAAGCAGATGTTGAATATTATGAAGAATTAGAAGATGCTGAAGACGAAGCTGATGGAATGGACATTGACGACAACGAAGATGATGATGAAGAAGGGCTCTAATTATATGTAACCGTTGTAACTAAATACTTTCTTAATAAAATGTGAAAATTTCGAATAATTTTGTTCTAGTTCGACATTTGGTGCTGAGCACATCTTACTAGAATCATTCTCTCAATATGGAAATCTTCAGGCTGTTGAAATTGATATTTTCACTACTATGTTTTTTTTTCTTGGCTATATAACCAGAACCATGAATGGGATACCAGTAATGCCAGGGAGAGCAAGGATGAGTGGGCATAGACCAACGCCGCAACAGATTCTACAGATGTTAATGCAAATGGATCCTGAAAAGCGTGCCGAAACACTCAATAGGAACCCCCAGTTAAGGGTGTTTTTACAAACAATAGAACGCCAGAAGTCACAACTTCCTATTAAACCCAATGAAGAAAGTAACAAAAAACCAATAGAACAGATCAAAAGTGCTAAGGGAATTACACAAATTCCGGGAATAATACCCAGCAATCATGAATTTGGTGGTAACACAATGCAGGATTTTAATGAATGGTCAAATAGACTTGAAAATGACAATTTGAACGTGTCAATGGATTTAAAAATGTATGAATCGATGATTAAAAATGATAAACATTATCAAGATTGGGCATTGGATAATCAAAAACAGGATTTAAACGCCAAATTATTAAAGAAAATGATGTCAGATTATAATTATTACAAGGATATAAAAATAAGTAGAATGAAATCTATCGGTAAGACAGATAGTACTGATAGTGATGGGGGTAGTATGATTAACAAGATGTGGGGGGATGGATATTCTGGTTATGGGAATGGTATTACAGGTAACAAAGTTAGTGTTGTTTATCCAAATGAAAGTAAAATGGGAGATGGTTATTGTCCACCGAGTATAGAGAAGAGTGGTAATATTATACCAATCAGATTGGAATTTGATGTTGATAGGGATAATTTTAAATTAAATGATACACTGACTTGGGATTTGAATGATACTGAAGATATAATGATTGAAATTGTCAATCAAATGATTATTGATTACAAAATTCCTGGTAATAGAGAAACAATTTATAAAAAGATATTGAATAGTTTCAAGGAACAGATTAGTGTTTATCAATCCTTACCATCTGTTGTTGATGAAAATGCAAATGATGATATCAGAATCCCTATTGTATTAGATATTACAATAGCTAATAATCAGCTAAATGATAAATTCGAATGGGCATTAAATTCTACTGATGAAGATATTGTAGAATTTTCCAATGTCTTGTGTGATGAACTAGCGTTACCAACGGAATTTAAAACTGCTGTTGTTCATTCAATGAAGGAGCAATGTCATATTTTTATTAAAAGTTTATATATGGTGGGGTATAAATGGGATGGGAGTGCCATTGTTAGTGAAGATATTAAAGAGCATGTTAAGATTTCAAGTATTGGTGAAGAGTCTATATTTCACTTACGTTCAGAATTATCTGATTTTGGTGCAAGTGTTCAAGAATTATCAATAGATCAATTTGAAAAAATAGTCAAAGAAAGGGAAAGAGAATTAAGACGTAAAAAGAGAACGGCAACAAGGGGTCGGCGTGGTGGGTTTGTTTTACCCGATCTTAGTGATATGCCAAAGACGTTTAGAACACCAATGCCCAACGGTTCGTTACCAGGTGCCGTTGATTTAGGAGTTGAAGTTGATGGATATGTTGAAATGTTAGCTGGTATTGACATTCCGATGAGGCAACAAATGGATCGAGCGAAGGAACTGGAAAGAATACAAAGAACGTCACTTCAAGTTCACGAGGAAAAGGAATTAGTTAAGAAATGGTTAAGATCAGTTGTTGAGCGAAGGATGAGAGGCGCCACCCTTGGTGCTGGTGTTAGACATAATGATGGTGAAGTTGTCATTAAATTTGCATGGAGATAGAACAAAGACCTACCAGGATTATTATTCTTCTTTTTCTTCTCTCTGTTGTTTTTCTATATATTGTCTTTTTCCAATAATTTTTGTATTACTAGTACTGTTAATAATAATAATAATAATAATAATAATAAATATTTAATAGTTGGTTATGTATTTTTGGATTCTTGCTAAGCTTTATGTACTCCGTTGAATGAAAAATGTTATTCTGTGTAACACAAGTACGAATAGTGGTTTTGTTCTGTATTCAAACACCATTTAATAACTTGCTGTAGTGTCTTACATAAGAAAATATAATCTTTAAAATTTCCAAAGATTATTCAATGGAACCTAATAAGTATCAGTACAAATATAATACGCTAATAGAATCAATTCTTTATTGTTCAATATGTTGTATTTTAATATAATAACAATTATTATTAATAAAGAGGATTGGATGATACTGACAAATTCATCCAATTGACTTCAAACAAAAGTCCATAAAAACCAGAAGAAATATATTAATAAACCTATAGATTAACTCAATGTACACCAATCTTCCCCTAATTCTATTTCCTTTGTAGAGTTCACAAATATCTTCTAATTACTTATATTACGTAAGCTTTTTCTTATGGTGTTAAAGTTTAGAGAAAATCCACAACATGGAATTTCAACTTTGTTTCTCTTAGGAAACAAGATAAACAGACACACAATACAATGGAACATGTGTGGCATATTTGGGACAGAGCCCCGTTATTACGATACATCAATCCAAGGTCCGAGTGGCATCATCTTTCTCCACCAAGTACAGGTGTTTCCGTAGAAACCACAGACGGAGTCTTTGCAAATCTTACAGCAAGGCCTTCTTGTTCCGCACCAGTTGAACAAGTGTTACCTACATACGACGAGACATTAGAAGATCCCGTCCCACCTTATTGGGAATCACAAGTACAAGCTTCTTGGGGTGACGAAGTCTACGTTGATGGATTACCGGTTGGTTCAATATTAAGTGTTATTTGGACAGCAGTTGTTGCAACAACATTCCAATTTATTGGGTTTGTTATTACATATTTACTTCACACATCACATGGTAGCAGAGCTGGTTCACAGCTTGGGTTGGCAATTACACTTGTTAATTTAGGTTTATCCGCTTTACCTCTATCTGTTTCATCAGAATCTGAAACTGTCTCACAACTTATACCACAGGACCCTGCTGCTATTGATTTCCCAATGAGTAATATCAACAGCGTTGTTGATACTTTTAAGTCTTCGCTGGGTGGTAAAACCAACCATAGTGCTTCCGCTAGTAATGACTCATTTGTTGCATATGGGTTAGTAGTTGGAGGTATTTTCATTGGTTCAAGGGCCCTATGGGACTTTTATCGTGCTAAGAGACTCGAATGGAATGCAGTATCTGGTAATAGTGAAAATAGTGCTTCTAATACTGACACTGCTACCGAAGTTTGAATTAGGATTTATGTTTATTTTGTTTATACCCATCTATAACTTTTATATTATCCACGAAAAAGAGAATGATTACTATTACAGTGGATGTATCGCTGAGCGTGATAGTGCTCATGAGTTGTGAGGACACATATCAGTTTTTAACACACAAAAGTAAAGTGAACCATTACTATTTTAATAACTCCATAACAGATTCATAAATGGTGAACACGATACCACCAGAAAGAATGAGACGTCCTAATCTTGGTGTAGCACCCCTCCAAAGAGTAAGTATACCTTCCTCTTTAACAATACGAACAAAACAATCAACAGTACCCTTATATTGTGAACCAATACCTTGCATTCTTGTTTTAACTGTATCAATTGGCATAGTCGTGTAAACAGTAATAACACCTGCAAATGCACCTAAAAGGAAGGTCATACTACCTGAAAGTGGTTTATCACGAGGAGTACCACTCCAATCTTGAAGCATACCTTTAATATGAGAATAGGAACCTAATCTCACAGCTGAATTGGCACCCTGTCGAAGTGCAACAGGAATTAAACCTTTATAAAGACCCCTAAACCCAAGATCTTTAACTAATCTAACAGTGCCACGAAAACCGTCTTGATACATAGGTTTTGGAGATTGTCTATCATCGATCTTAGCAGTTTTAATAGCTTCTGATGGTGTAACAGCAACAACAGATTCTAATAAACCGGCACCAAGACCTGCAAGGACACCCCTAGGACCACTTAATTGACCATTAGAATCACTTAGGACTCTTTTAATAGCATCAAACCCAAGGAAACGAACAGATGCCTTGGCTGTGTTACCAATAACAAACACTGGACAACCAACGTAAAGAGCAGATGGGCCCTGAGTCTTTGCAACTGTGTAAATTAACACTAATGGATTCCTAGTGGTTTGAGTAGTTTTATTAACAAGTTGGAGTCTTGTTTTGGCAAACTCAAATGGGTAAGTAATAACACCCTCAATAGCACCGGCAAGACCACCGGCAACAAAAGACTTCAGAGGATCTGGCTTGGTTGTCATCTTGATGTTCAATAAGAACAAAGGTGTCAACGATAGTGTGACTAATCGGGAAATTTTTCACTACGCGGAAAACAAAATGCCATTAAAACTGAAATATCTCTTTTTCGTTAAGCTATACAACTATTTAAAGCAAAAAGACTAGTTGATGATGTATAGAGATCTGATTGTCATCCTAATTATGTTCATTTAAACATCCCTTTATTTATTTTGATCGTTATTATCGTATTGTTCATTGCCTTCACTATTGGTTTCATCACTGGCAGCATTTTCATTATTGTTCTCAAACTCTTCTTCGATATGCACATCATGAGAATTATCAAATGCATAACGAAGCCATCTTCTTCTTCGTATTGTAACACCAGTAGTAACATTTCTATCATAGACCCATTTGGTTTCTAAATCAATATCAACAACATCGGTTAACAAAGCATTAGTAACCCAAACTTCAGGGTTCATATCTAACATCCAACCATCTCTAGTAACACCCTTACAACATGGTTTAACTTTTGTTTCGAATACTCTGCGCTGTTTCTTTTTAGAATCCAACTTTTGTCTGCGACGTCTTTCCTTCGTAATCTTACCCATTTCACTATCAATAATTAACAACGAAGAATCCTTATCATTTTCAACATCATTTGCCCATTGCCATCCAATAGGTGGTACCACAGAACTTAATGTCTCTGCTCCTTTGAATGCAACATTACTCTTACGTAAATGACAATTAATAGGAAATGAATGATCACTAAAACAAGCAAATTGCCAAACCTCCGTCTTTTTTGACCAGCAATGTAATTCATAAACAATCATCAGTTCTAAATCTCTTTCCCCATTTAATCCAAAGTTAATATTAATATCTTCATTTAATTTATCTTCAACTCTATTTAACAAAGATAGTGTTCTTAATCGTAATTCTTCATCATGAAATCTTTCTAAAAATTTGACTCTTAGTTGTGGATGCAGGGAAATTAACAATATCCACAGACCAAATACAGCAATCAATTTCAATAACGGTAAGCAATACCAAAGAACATTAGCTCCAAATGTTTCGATTATTCCGATAATTATTAACAATGAAGTAAATAAAATCCACGTCGTAGATTTATCTTCAAACAAAGCAAATTTCATTGCTATTTTAACAAGCATATCCCAAGTATTAACATATAATAACATATGATTCTGAAGATCAGTGACATTTAATAAGAATTCTCTACTGAATTCACTGACTGGTTTTGGAGCCACCCAATGTTTTTCACTTTTGGCAACATAGGCTGGTACAAATACTTGAAAACATAATAACACTAGGGGGAAAGTAATGAAATTGATAGGTTTAAGAATCATTATCGTTCCTATAAGACCAATTGTCAAATTCCAGAGTGGATCTTCCCAGTTGATTATTCTAATTATACTGTCAATCCCCTCAAACGGTATGCTTAACCTTTGAAGTAACATTATTGAATTTTTTGACATGATTGGTATACTCAAAGCCGGTCTTTTCTTTTGAATTTCGACTCTGGCTAGTAATCTCTCCTCTAGTCCATTATTAGACATATTAGACATAGATGATGGCATAGGCATTGCCATCGAAATGATCTTTTCCATAAATTTATCCATAACTTGTGATTGTGGTTGTTGACCACCACCTTGGTCAACAGTAGACGTCGAGGCCTTCAGTAGAAGAGACTCTGGGAGTGATGATAACACCTCCATTGTTCCTTTAATAGATCCGTTTTATAGATATACAAACAATACAAAGAGGTCAATATGGATATTCAAGTAAAGAAAAAAGTGATGCTGGTGATGATAAGATCGGAATATGTTACGTAGCCAAATAACAAGGACCTTGGATGGACACCTTTTCCGATTTTAAACAGCCTAAGCGTTTAGTTTAAGTGAGACCAAGTAGCACCCAGTATGGAGTTTAACCATTGCTTCCTTCTCTTTAACACCATCTTTAAACTTCAATTCTGTTTTTCAGAATACCCCAATGATCCAATCAACTATGTTTGAAATATCAGTTTTAGTATTGGACATGACAATAACTCCCAATTCAAAGTTCAATCGCTTACCATGATAACTATGATTGCCTCTCTTATTTAATACGATGCCAATTTTACCCAACAATTCATTTTGTTTTGTTGAATAGTTCTTGTCTGTTACATGGCTCCTATTACCAACAATCAACAATGGCAAACGATCACTGGCGGAGTTTTGTTCAATAACCCTTTGTAATTGGGTTATGGACGCATCTAAAGTTAAAATATCGCTCATATCAATCACATAAAGAATAAGATCAATTTCCTTACTATTTAAATACTGATCCCATAGGTTGATATTTTTAAAATGACCACTAACATCAATACATTTTAATTTAATTGGTTCAATAGAACCATAATTTTCCATAGGATTTATTCGAATAGTAGTAAATTGTGGTTTTAAAGTTGGCACTGTTTCCATTAATTTATATTCACCATCTTCAATTTGATTTAATAAAGTGGTTTTGCCTGATCCATGAAGCCCTAAAAGTACTATTCTGACTTCTAAATAATTAAATTTCGATGGCGTGAGTAGGGGGGGCAGTAGTCTCTCTCCTCTATCTACTTGATTCTGTAAACAATAGCAACAACTAGCTAAGGAAGAACTTATCCTTCGTATAAGTTCCATCTTTAATCAAAGAAAAGAAAAAAGTAGCACTTACCTGTTTAGGATGTGCCTATTAGCATCACATTATTTTGCAATCTTCATAAGTCGGAAGAAATTAAAAATAGTAAAAAGATATATAGAAATTGTATAAAATAGAGTTAAATGTAAGAAAGTGTTCATTTGTTTCTGTCAGGATATTATTTGAATAAACCCCAAAACCCCTTCTTCTTTTTCTTTGTTGTTTTCGAAACATCAGATTGGCTCAATGAAGTTGTTAGTTCAGGTATGTGTGGCGTTAAAAATGATCCACCGAATGATTGTCCTCTTACTGATGATTCTGGCGTGGTTGATACTGGTGATAAAGAAGATTCTTTATCATTGATTTTAATCTTTGGAGTTTTGATATTCTTTTTAGTTTCCTTTTGACTCTTTTCTCTAGCTTCTTTTTTCCATAACTTCATCTTAGCATTGAAATCTGCTTGTGCATTTTCGGCTGATTCGTTTGATATGATCATACTCTTGGTTCTTGTTAATTCAGGGGCGCCAATATACTCCCTAACAACTTTATTTGATTCATTACTATTATTTGCGGCATCGACTAACTCCAACCCATATTTATGTGCTGCATCCATAACAATACAAAGTTTATCTTTAAAAGAATTTTCATTTAATGGATCATTTTCAAATTGTTGCCTTCTTTTATAAATTTTTAATTGATATTCTAATTCTAATCTCTTCAATTCGGTATTGATATCAGCTTTCTTTGGTTGAAAAACTGGTGGATTGTCTGAATCGACTGATATTTCATCCTCATCTTCATCGGTAAACTCATCTTCAGAATCAACAAGACTTTCGTCATCTGCTGTTTCTTCCCCGTCTTTACAAGATTTTTCTAAAAGTTTTTTTCTTAATCCAATGTCATTGGTCTCCAACATAGTATCTCTTAATTCTTTTTCAACATGTTGATCCCTCAGTCCCTGTTCTAAAATATAATCTTGTTGATCCATTAATGAATAAATACCAACAGAATCCATCTTCTTTAAAATATCTTCTCTTTGGATAACAACATTATTGTTACCAGCATTTAAGAAGTTCATTCGTTCATCAAGAACTTTAAATAGTTTCCGTTCAAACATACTCATATTTTTAGATGTCACTATAATCATTGGCACTGGTAGCATTGAAACCAATCTATCGGTAATTCTTTTTGTTGACCATGGCTTTGTTGGAGGATTTTTTGATGGCTTGGAAGCTGTCACAACAATGGATGGTTGATAAAGAGCAAACATATCGGTCAAAACTTCATTTGTTGAACCCACTGATAATTCAACAGTAATTTTAACAACTCTTTTTGGATTTAAAACTGCAAGACAATATTTCATTATATTTTCCGTAGTTGTTTGAGCCCATTCTGGTGAATTTCTAACTTTATTTTCAGTAACATTTCTAACTGAGGTAGAAACACCTGAAACTGAATCAAATTTACCTCTGTTTATTCTTGCAAGTGATCTACCTTGCGGTCTAATACTTGCAACAATAACAAGTGAATCACCATCTTCTAAAAATTGGTTACAACACCAATCAATTGCAGTCCATGTATGTTTTCTACCACTAATATAACACATAACTTCTCTATTTGGTAACTTGGGCGTTGTTAATCCTAATCTACCCGCATACATATCATCATAACTACTATGTTTCTTTGTTAATGTACAAGCATCATGTGTAATAATTGGTCTTGTTGGATATTTAACAATTTTGGAAGCCAATGCTTCCAAACCTCCATCGATTGAAAATGGTATAATGTTATTTATATCTTGTGGAAGCGGATCCCTATTTGTTGGAGATAATGATCGGCTTGGAGATAATTGTCTGTTTATTTCCAATTGTGATCTCCATCTAGTTCTAGTTTGCATCATCTCTTCATCTTCATCATCACTTCTTGGTGAACAAAGAAACTGCTGACCATCTGAATAAGATGTGTTAACCGTATCAAAACTAACTGATTTCAGAAAATTTCTACTTAAATCTTCATGCTTGGCCTTATTGACTAGAATCGGTTTCAATTGTCTTTTCTTGTTTAGTATTTCCCCTGAATTATTACTTCTATTAGACTGAACGTGTTCACAAACGAGTGAATTATCATGACCATCAGTATTTGATCTTGAAATACTTGTAGATCTAATAGCACATTTTAAACATAATCCAACTGTTTCTGCTAAGACATCATCAGGATTTTTTGGTTTAAAATCGTCGGCAACTGGAACAGTCAAATGAACATCATGATAAACATATGAATTTGTGTCCTTATGGATATTCAAATTAGACGTTGCGCTGACCATAGATAAACTTCTTTGTTTCTTTGGCTCAAACCCAAACGAAATAGTACGATGCATCGTATCAAGATTATCCAATATATTTTTAGGCATTGTTGCGTCCTTCTTGTATCCAAAATAGTCACCAGATGACATTATTATGCTTGTTCTAAGAGATAAAATTTAATATATATTGGGTGTTATCCTAGCTCGTTTTTTTCCTAGACCATTTTCTGGAATTTCTTCAGGGTGTTTATAAAAAAAACTGGGGGGGTTCATTACCCGATTAAGTATTTTACTCAGCAGGATGTTTTCAATTGGAGAACTTAAGATTACATTTTAACTAAGTCTACAATAAGAAAAATGATACCCTCAGGGAAGTAAACTAATATCATGGCGTAAATGAAATAAAAATATAATACTAATATAAAGGAAGTAAACAAAAAAAATAGAATATCATCCTTGGGAATTGACAGCCAATTCCATAATCAAACGTGTTGAAAGATGTAAGAATGGGTAAACACTATAAGCAGATTCAAGATCTTCACCAACTTGGTTGTTATTTTGCAATTCCCAGCCATCAAATTTGAAGTCAACTAAATAATTATTTGGTTCTAATTGAAACAATTGAATTTGCATTTTCATTAAATCATCAGAGGAATTAGGAGTTGGTTGATATCTCCATCTAACTTTAATAGTCCATAATTCCTCTTCTGTTGGAGTTTGCCATTCTGCTCCTAAATTCTTTAACGCCCTATAAATTTCTCCCATGACATCTAATGGATAAGATCTTGATCTAATACCAAAATGCCATCTTGTCTTAGACTTTTTCGTTGATGGTGGACTTATTTGTGCTAATTCTGGGTACATTTGAAGCATGTAGGCCTTATGAATTTGTGGTAATGAAGATGGCAAAATTGCAATTGTTGAAGATGGTGTATTATTGATGATATTACCATTATCAACATTTGGTGCTCTGCATTGATCATCTTGCATCGACGAATCATCAATTTGGCTATCTTTTAATTCATTAACTAAACTTGCATTATT
Organism: Saturnispora ahearnii; assembly: GCA_030564945.1. Classification (NCBI taxonomy): domain Eukaryota; kingdom Fungi; phylum Ascomycota; class Pichiomycetes; order Pichiales; family Pichiaceae; genus Saturnispora; species Saturnispora ahearnii. The sequence goes on along the minus strand of JAJMAQ010000008.1, from coordinate 248,231 downwards.
TCTCATTAAATCATAAGCTTCAAGAATTTCTTCTGTTTCTGGTTTACGACCCATTTTAATCGCTTCAACAATCTCCTCTTTTGAATAACCCATTGCCGAAGCCAATGCTGTAACAACATCTTCATTGATATCCTGTTCGGTGAGTTCTGCAGCATGCATCCTTCCTGGCTTAAGATACTCAGGGAAACCCACCTTAAACCATTCATCTTCCATAATTTCATTAATTGTAATTCTATTTAATGGATTAACAACCAACATTCTCGTAAGCAAATTCTTAGCACCAGGAGATAAATCATGAGGTAAAGTGTACACACCATTACTGATTTTTTTAAACAAAGCAGGAATTAATTCATCATCGAATGGCAATCGTCCACAAAGCATAACATATAAAATAACACCACAAGACCAAACATCGACTTCAGGTCCTGCATATAACTTACCACTGATAACTTCAGGTGCAGCATAATTTGGTGAACCACAAGATGTCTTAAGAAAGTTACCATCAGTCATAATATTGGATAGACCAAAATCAGCAATCTTAATATTTAACTTTTCGTCAAGTAATAAATTTTCCGGTTTTAAATCTCTATGAACAATTTTATGTGAATGACAATATTCAACCGCAGCAATAATCTGTTGAAAAAACCTTCTTGCTTGATCATCATTCATTTTACCATTCTGAACAATATATTCAAATAATTCTTTACCAGCATATTCAATAACCATAATAATTTCTTCATTAGATTTAATAACATCAAATAACTTAATAATATGTGGATGATTTAACAATCTCAAATATGAGATTTCTCTTTCAACACGACCCTGCATGTCTGATTTAGCCAAAGTTCTTCTATTGATAATTTTAAGTGCCACTCGTTCACCTGTTGTTGTATGGTATGCCAACTTGACTTTACCAAAGGATCCCTCCCCTAATGTCTTGACAACTTGGTATTGGCCAATTCGACCTTGATGTTGTTCGTCCATTTATGTTTCTTTTGTCTTTGTACCTTCTCGTTATTATCAAGAATAAACTGGTAATTGTGAGATGTTGAACTTTTCAGAGGTATTTTTTTCCAATACCCATCCACGGCTTTCCTTATTTCAAGTGGAAAGGATGACTGAATTTCAATAAAATGGAAAGATGGCGAAGTGGAGGCAGCTGATATGCTGTGGAGGTCTACAAAACCGTTCTATGATGATCAAATTAATTACATTAAATACATATATTAACACACACACACACACACACACACACACCATTGTTTCTATGTAGAACTCTAAAAGATGTCAACAAAGTGGGGCTTCTTCCACCCTACTTTAACGACTTCTGATAATACCAGCGGCCATCAAGATCATAACCTTCTTGTAAACATCTGGGTTCTTCATGTGTTCTTGAAGTGCAGCTGGATTATTTTGTGCTTGTTGTAAAATAGTGTTCATGACTGGATCTTGTAAAATTTCAACAACTTCAGGATCCTTTTGGACTCTTTCCATTTGTTGTTCATAAGTTTCACCTTCAAGAGGGGCAAATCTTTGTCCAAGCGCTTTTTGGAGTAACTGTTCAATTTCTGCTAATTGTTGCATGTTGTTATCGTTAGCCCTTTCGACCTCTTGTGCTCTTTGTAAAGTATCAACACAAGCTTTGTATTCCTTCATGGCCATTTGTGCATTGGCTTTTCTAATGTAGGCTCTAATAAAAGAAGGATCCAATTTAATTGCCTTGTCACAATCACGAACGGCATCTGGGAAGGACATTAATTTAGCCAACGCTGCTGCTCTGTTGGAGTAACCTCTAGCATCAGATGGGTCTCTCTTCACCATTTCGGTGTATTCTTTGACAGCATTTGGCCAGTCACCAGCAGTAAAGTAGTCTTTACCCTTTAATCTAGCTTCTTCGGCCAAGTCTTTGTCGATATAAGAATCAGCTTCAGCATCCTTTAATTCCTTTTCAGCAGCACGTAACTTATTAAGAGTATCAGCAGTTCTATGTTCAGTAAGAGACTTTTGAAAGTATTCAATAGCATTCTTCAAATCATTCTTTTTAACCAAACAATTACCAATTCTAGCAAATGACTTAGCAATCAATTTGTAGTCAGCTCTCATTTCTCTACCTTTAGTAACGGCCTCATTACAAGTGGCAATTGCAGAGTCGTAGTCCGCCTTTTCAAATTCAGCTGCAGCTCTATTGTTCAAATAGGTAATATCTTCATGGGTTTCCCATGCCTTGTTATATAATTCAATTGCTGCATCAAAATTTTTAGATTTGTATAACGCATTAGCTTGAGTCTTAAATTCGTCAGCTTGAGTCTTGGAATCAGAAGCTAGTTCTTCAACTGGTTCTTCAACCTTAGGAGCAGCAGGAGTATGTTGTTTTGGAATTGGTGTTGGTTCTGGTGCGACTGGTTGTTTTGGCTCTTGGCCACCATTTGGATTTCTATCCATGTCAATACCTAAAAGGGTAGTGATAATAGTCATCAATCTAGGATCGGTCATCATGTCTTCAGCAACAGATTGGGGATTAGATTGCATTTTCCTAACCTTTTCAACTAAAGCAGGATCATTCATCATATCTCTTGTCTTTGGGTTCACTTTTAACTTTTCAACCAATTGAGGGTCAGTTAACTTAGCAAACATGTCTGTCATACCAGAAGGATCACCAGAAGCACCTTGAGCCAAGTATCCTTCGACTTCATTCAAACCTTCCTTTGCCATTGCATTTGAAGGATCTAATTCAAGTGCTTTATTGTATGCCTTTTTAGCTTCATCGAAATCACCAAGACCTTGTTCAGCAGCAGCAACACGATTAAACCCCTTGGCCCAAGTTGGATTGATGTTGACACATTCTTCAGCATCTTTTAACGCATTATGATACTTACCCATGGAAGTGTAAGCAGCTGATCTATTTGAATATAAGACGTGATTCGGAACAGGGGCTAATTCAATGGCCTTTGTGAAGTGTTCAACGGCTTCCTCGAAGTTCTTAGCCTTGAACGCATCGTTACCCTTTTGTTTGTAATCTTCAGATGACATTGCTGTTATCCTTTGTATTTGAGCTAGGAAGAAAGAAAGACCTCATTATCAATTTGTCGCCATGGGGATTTGGTGTTCCTTTTATATTTGAAAAACTTGAGCCTTTCTGGAAGCTTCTAAAAATTTTCACTCTGTACTTGTTTTAAGACAAAAATGACAGATTTCCAGCTCCAAACAGCTGAATTCAAGGCCTGGTTAGTAACACACTTCTCATATTTGTCTCCTAAGTTTTGTATTGCAGATTTGCGGGAAAAGTCTCAGGGAAGAGGACTTGTTGCTGTTGAAAACATTGAAAAGGATGATATCTTATTTAAAATACCAAGAAACTCCATTTTAAACGTCGATACTGGTGCTCTTTCTATGCACAACAAAGAACAACTAATTGCTTTAAACCAATGGCAAGCATTGATTTTGGTTGTTGCATATGAATGGTTCTTAAAAGAAGAATCAAATTGGTTTAATTATTTTAACGTTGTTCCTTTAAAGAAAGATGATTACAATAGTTTAATGTTTTGGAATGAAGATGAATGCAAGCTACTTCAGCCTTCTACCGTTTTGCAAAGAATAGCCAAGAAAGAGTCTAATGAAATGTATGACATGCTTGTTCTATATTTAAATGATTTTGATGTTAAGAAGGAGTTTAGAGATTGGTTCACAAGAGATAATTTTCATATTGTTGCTAGTTTGATTTTATCTTATTCTTTTGACGTGGATCATCCTGAAGAAGTTGAAAGATTAGATAATGAAGAAGAAGGGGAAGGAAACGAAAATGAAGATGAAGATGAAGATGAAGATGAAGATGAAAAGAAAGAGGAAGAACAAAAATCATGTGAAGACGATTGTGAAGACGAATGCTGTTCCAAAGGAGAAGAAGAGGAAGAAGAAGCTCCTATTGTTGAACCATTATCTGAAGATTCTTATTTTAAGTCCATGGTTCCCTTGGCGGATACATTAAATTCCAATACTACATTATGTAATGCTACGTTGAGTTATGAAAAGGATCAACTTGTTATGAAAGCAATTAAATCAATTGGTAAGGGTGAACAAATTTTTAACATTTATGGTGACTTACCAAATTCAGAAATCCTACGTAAATATGGCTATGTTGAATTACCTTCATCAAAATTTGAGTTTGCTCAATTATCACTCGACAATATTATGGCATATTTTATTAAAAATTATCAAACTCAATTACCAGATATTAAAGAACCAATTATTATTAAATTAGTTACAACCATTTTTGAACTTATTCAAAATTCAGAATATTTAGATATGCAGTTGGAAGATTCAGAAGGTGGTATTGTTTTATCCGTTTATGAAATTTATGGTAATGGCGAATTACTCCCTGAATTTATTTTATTATTACTTATTGTTAGCACCATATTAAATGGATTAACATCTGACTTGAAATGGACTAAGAAGTTAACAAGAGGTTTAGAAAAGCGTTTACACACAGAGTTAGAATCTTTTGTTCACCGAACAATTTTAAAATGTCATCAATTATTAGAAGCTCATTCAACGTTAACAAAATCAACATATCAATCTATAAAGGATATTGTTTCACAAAAAATTAGTGAATATCCAAATCACATTACTAATGGTTATCAAATACCAATCGAAGCAATTTCAAGAAAGGATATGGCTGATGTTGTTTTGTTCAACGAATACCTTTGTTTAAAGGATATCATTGATGATAAATTCCCATCTGAAAATGAAGAAGGGTACGCCAAATTTAAGATTATTGAAGATGAGAAGTTATTAAAAAATTTACTTAAACGTAAAACAGAAAATGATGAGAACAAATCTATTAAAAGACCAAGAAAGTGAAGGAAAGAATATAGATGTTTTGTAGAATAAAATAAATAAATAGATTAATTATATGTATATTTATATAAAATTACAAATTAAAAAACTTAATTTCGAATCAAAGAATGGTGATATGAATTAAACTCAAAAAAGCATTATATTATAATATCAACCTTACTTCTTTTGTTTTTATTTCAGATAACGATGTAATAAATAACAATTAAAATTCAATTTTGAAAACTTTTGAATACTAGTATATGCTTAAAACCTATTCAATGTTTCTCATTAAGGCTTCAAAAACGGTAAAAAATATTGTTGTACTGAAAACTGCCCTTGTGAGAGAAGGACCAATACCTCTATATAAATCTCTTAATGGTAAAGACCATCTATTTCTTTTCAATTCCAATTTACTTAAACCAGATTGTTCTCTAAGAATATTTCTAATTATATCTCTTTGATATTGTGATTTAACTGTATCAAGTGGGAAAATTAATATCCAAGAAAACACACCTGCTGAAACGCCAGATAATTGAACATCAATTAGACTCAATTGCGGAGTATATTCTTGAATTGCCATTTTTGTTGTTTCATAAGTTGCAAAGAACAGACCAGATGAAATTGCATCCCTCAAAATATGATATTTGACACCTGAATACATACCGAGAAGACCCTCTTGTTTTATAATACTTTTAACAGCATCGCTAAATGTAGTTGGTAATAATTCAGTCTTGATTCCTGATGCTGGGTCCTTACTCACAACAATAACCAACTGTTGAAAGATCTTTGCTAATTCAAAAGGACAAGCAAAAAATGAAACTAATGTATTTGAGCAACAACCAGTAACAAATGCCTTTGGAAAATTATCAAGTATGACATTACCACTTTGAACAATATCAACATATTGAGAAACAGTTGGTTTAAGATGTGTATAAAGTGAAACACCCATTGACTTCGAAAGGGACGAAGTGATCAATGGTGATAAAAGCCCTCTAAATAAACCTCTGAAACCTTCATTTTGAACTGTTATTTTTAAACATGAAAGGGCATTATTATATTTATGTGTTTGCATTCTTGTTTTGATTGAATCCAACGGGAACCCTAACGTTGTTGAGATCATTGACGTTGTATAAGAAAGAATAGGAATCTTCCATGGTCTAATAGCTTCGGGTATTTTGAATAAAGGAGAATCGTAATGAATTTCTCCTGTAATTGCAATAACTTCCTTTGCACTGGCTGATGATGACGATGATGATGATGATGCTGATGATGATGGCGATAATGACATCTTGATAAAGAAAGAAGTGCTCTACACTAATCTAAATTGAAATTTAAAAGGATGATTCCAATGAGTCAACTGATCTAGATTTTTTTTTATTAAAATTGGATCTTGCGTTGTTTAGTTTTAAGGAAATCTTGTGATTTACAAAAAAAAAGAAAATCGGTTAAAAAACTACATAAATGGATAGAGGAGAAGTCTTTCTGAGTTGTAGTGGTCTTTGATACTTGTTTCTAATGCTCTGAGCTTTTCTTCATCTTCAAAGTCCTTATTAAATGGTTTTAAAATCGTCTTTAAATCTTCAATTTCGGATGATATAGCTCCAGTTTTCATATTTTCAAGAAATAAACAATTACAGTAACATGTAAAAGAGCTTTTCTTCAATTCATCATCTTTAATAGCATCCTTTGTAAATGTATCATTAATATGATCTTTAATTACCTTTATTAATTTTGTTAAAAATTTATCTTTAATAGTTGTCAATTCTTTCAATTCTATATTAAACACATCAGAAAAGTCCTCAGAACCCAACGGACGTTTTAATTCGGATATTATTGCCAATAATGTGCCCTCAATTGATATGTTGAATAAATTAGGTTGCTCTGTGTTCACCAACTTATTTGAATATTTTAGTAGAAGTGAATCGAATATTGGGCTAAAGGCCTTAATTATAACATTAGATATATCATTATTGACATTTATTAACTCTAAATCACAATTATTAATTTCGGAAAGCGATTTTTGGAATTGTTCAATGTGAAATTCACTTTCAAATTCTATTAATGATCTGATCAAATAGAGCCATTGAATGTTTTCATATTGATGATGATTTTCAAATTTCTGATTAACATTATTTAAGAATTCACTGAAAGTTATATTTAGTATAGAATTACCCTGATTAATCGATTTGTAAACTATATTTTGTAATGTCGTTGACATGTCAATCCAAAATTCATCATTATCGTAATCATCAATTGAAATAACAGGTTTACAAACAACCTTTGATAAATTCTTAACTGATTCAATAGAGGAAAGAATATTTTGAGTACATTTTTGAAATAATGCTACATCTGGGTTTTGAGTTCCTGATTCTGAATTAAATGCAGTAATTAGTGATGTTAAAGACGTTTCGTTAAATAAACTAATCCCTGAATCTGTTTTAATAGAACGAACGTATTCGGTATCTTCAAAGTTTATTAAAAAGGAGTTGCTAATGGTTTTTAAAATTAATAATTGTTTACTAATGTTTTCAGATAATGAATTCTCTAACGCTTGAAGAATATAATCTATTATGGAATTTGAATTTTCATATTGTAAGTCACATAATGAAGAAAATTGTTTGAAATTTGACAAATAACTATTAACTAAGTTAATTTCGTCATCGCATTTCAATAATTGCAAATCAAATAATGATCTTAACATTTGTCCAATTTGTGATTTCCCAATATTTAAATAAGATTCTGATTCCTGAACTGAAATTGACAATTTCATTTTAGGAAACTCAATAACAAAGTCATTATCGATATCAAGCCATTTGCTCCATTTTTGAAAACCGGTTTGAGAAAGCCAATTTGAATTCATAGAAGATGACGATAATTGACGAGATAATAAATTTGGTAATCTTTTCACAGATGTTGTATAGAATTGAATAGAATTGAATGTATAAGTCAATACTTCATTTAAGGACCAAATCTTGTAAAATTCTTTTAATTCGTTCAATCGAACTTGGAATCCCCAGTTAATAGCTTCAAATGGGGAATTTGAATGAGTAATTAAAATACGTGATATTAATAAATTTATGAACAAATCAGCATCTTGATCAACATTCAATTTTTTAATTTGACTTTGGATCAATTCTAAGAATTCAGATTTTAATTGCTTGTACTTTATAACTGGGAATTCCAATGACGTTGAATTTAATTTTGATCTGAAAATCAATTGAATTAAAAAACAAAGTTTAGCTAACTTTAAAGTTGAATCGCCAATAATACTATCATCATTAACCATTAATTTCAGTTTAAATAATGAGTAGTTAAAATCGTGAATAATGTTATTGAACACATGAACATTGTTCCTCTTCTTAACCGTAAGTAAATTTGAATCTTTAGAATATTTATCATTAAACGTTAAATTTTTAACATAATTGGAATCGTAATTAGCCTTCGAAAATGCCAATTGTGCCATTTTTGCGTTAGACTTGGTAACAATTGAATTCATTTCAATTATATTATCAGCAACGTGTAATAGATCTCTATATTTTTCAGCAACTAATGCCCTTAATTCACCTTGGAATTCATTAATGGAACGGTTGGTTTGGTCTCGCAAGACCAATAACTCCGCAATCGACTGCTCTTCAAACAGTAGCTCGACGTTAGACATGGGGTATTAGGCTTCTATTTTAGTTTCAATAAGAAATGATGATTTCTTGCATATATCTTTTAACTCAACGCGATTTTTTGCTCAAGGCTTGATAAACGGTATATAAAGTGGAAATAAAACCATTACAAGTAAAATGTACACGTTCCTTATACGTTGCAAAGTAAGTGTAACGAATATTTTAAGTGGTTATTAATCATATAAATATATTGTAAAAAGACCATCGTTTTCTAGTCTACTCTTTTACTTTGATTCCATTGGTATAATTTTAAGGCAGATTCTCTAGATGGTATTCTAATATGCATGAAGTTACAAAGAGCACCTCTTGAACATCTTTTTGATCTTAAATATTCACCACATGAAGCTTCACCAATATCAGATACTGGAGATAATTCACAATAGATTGGTTTTTCATCAAACCATCGATCATTACATTGATTCACACAACTTTGAGCAGAATCGGCATTAGAAAACCTCACATATACATTACCAGTTAAATGTGCATTCCTATTACAACAAATACCCACTTCCACTATTTCGCCATACTGAATCAATTCAACGTATAAATCAGTGAAAAATTCATCAATATATTTATTAAGTTCATCCTTAGTAAGTACTTTGAATTTAAATTGGGAATTCCTGTTGTTTTGATCATTGTTTTGTTTAAGTTCCTCTTGTTCCTCTTCTGTCAATGGATTATCGAATAATTTCCAGAAGACAACTGTATTTGAACTTAAGGGTTTAACATGACGTCTTGAACACAACGGTCCATGTCTACAAGCACCAATTTTATCATAAAATGGACATCGGGCCGTTGATTTATCATCAGTAGTAGGTTTAGAAATGTATGTTGACATCCCTAGTGGTTATTGTGCAACAAAATAAATGGTAGTTAATCTACAAGAAAGGATTTTTTTCAGACCTAAAATAATATGATATTTCTACAATAAGGAGAATGTACTCTTTAACGAAGAAAATGGTGTGTTAAAAAAAGCTCAACAGATAGAAGATACAAAAAAGAATAGAACGGTTTTCTTCAGCTTATTTTTAGTCAAATTTAATTAATAATGTAGAAGCAGCTTCAAATATCTAAAATTAATATAGTTAAAAGAATTACTCTATTAATTTCACAAAATAAACAGAACTAATCAATTAGCCCAAATAATAAAGTAGATATGAGTATATGTTATACATGGAGGAGGTTAATCTCAAAGTTGGTTTAGTTAGAGGCCTGGCATAAATATGCTTAAGAACATTATCAAGTCACGTGACTTGTTCGGTTATTAAAGGTGAAGAGTTGCTGAAAGCGGTAATACTCGGTTGTGTCGGTAGAAACGGTTATGAGCGGTTATGAGCGGTTATAAAAGGCTATACCCACTTCCTTCTTTATTATTCACTGGCATCTAAGTATTGATAATCAATAAACTCCTTCTCCTTTGTTACCAGTTCTCTTCTTTTCCAAGATACACCTTCCAATGACACACTGTTCCCATTGATCTTCCATATAGCCTTCAAATCATAAAACACCATCATCCAATCAGTGACCACTAAACCCCCACCCCCCTCAACCATATACCCTTAGGAAAAACATAAAATCTCCGGGTTTTATGACTCCTGAAATTGAATTCAATCAGCAATTATCGGTGTCTACAAGGTGTATGGATATTAAATATTAGTATGGTTGGATTGTCAATTTTATAAGCTTTCTAATGAAACTAATATTGGTATTATTAAGTTTATTATCTGATGCTTTATTTTTAATATTAGGTTCTTTCACACCACATAAAATTCGAATATTACTCATAAAATATATTTTTTCCAAATCAGTATTTAAGCAGCTTCTTTTAATGTCAATTAATTTTTATTGTTAAAGCTCCTTTTCTTCTCTTTTTAATAAGTTAATTAAAGAAGGTACTTGCTTTTCCTTTTATTTGTTCTTTTCTCTGGAATTTTAAGGCTTACATTATTATTAAAATATGACAGAAGAAAAGGTTAGCCTTGATCATTTAACAAATGTTGACAAGACACCATCTACCGAATTTAGTATTAATAACAGCGACGAAGAAGATAATGTAAAATATCATTTTAATGATCTTTCTATTCCATTAAAGGAAAAGGATGCTCATGTGTCTGCTCTTGCTCAAAAAATGGGTATTAATCATAAAAAATTAATGTGGAAAATTGACTTTTGTGTTGTTCCTCCATTTTGTTTGTTATATTTCCTTGCTTTCTTAGATAGAGTTAATATCTCTAATGCTAAAATCTATGGTATGAATGAATCTCTTCATTTATCATCAAATCAATTCGCCGCTGCTTTAACCGTTTTCTTTGTTCCTTATATCATTTTTGAAGTTTTATCAAATTATCTTTTGAAATTCATTAAACCGCATATGTGGTTATCAACAATGATAGTATTATTTGGTGTTGTTACTATTTGTATGGCATTTTCAAGAAATTACGCTGGAATTATCATTTGTAGATTATTCCTTGGTATTTTCGAAGCTGGTTCCTTCCCAGCTATCTTTTACGTTATGTCAAACTTTTACTCATCGAGGGAATCTCAAAGAAGATTCTCTTTATTCTTTGCTGCTACTTGTCTTGCTGGTGGTTGTGCTGGTGCTCTTGCTTACAGAATTCATGAATTAGATGGTGTCCATGGCTTAAAATCTTGGCAATGGATTTATATCATCGAAGGTTCCTTCACTGCTGGTTTGGCTTTTTTCTTATACTTTGTCATTCCTGATTTCCCTGAAGAATGTAGATTCCTTAATGAAAATGAGCGTTCTTTCATTAAACAGAAATTGGAAATTTACTCTGGTAATTCAGGTTTTGAAATTAAACAAACTTGGAATGATGTTTTGCAAGTGTTTAAGGATCCAACTGTTTACATTTGTGCTCTTGCATATTTCTGCTTTATTATTCCTGCTTATTCTTATGCTTTCTTTGCTCCAACTATCATTAAAGAAATGGGTTTTGTCTCTTGGGAAGCTCAAAGACACTCTATTTATCCTTGGTTAGCTTCCATGGGGTTCTCAATTTTGGTTGCGTTCCTCTCCGATTACTTTTACATTAGAATTATCTTTGGTGTCTTAGCATCCCTCGTTTCCATTGCTGGTTATGTTATGATCATGGCTGGTGGTCACAATACCCAAGTTAAATATGGCGGTTGTTTCCTTTCTGCTTGTGGTCTTTACACTGCAATGCCTATTTTAATCTGTTGGTTTGCCTTGAATTATAATGGACATATTAGAAAGTCTGTTGGTACTGCCTTCATTATTGGATTTGGTAATATTGGTGGTATTGTTGCATCATTTTTGTTCCCTAATAAGGACGCCCCTAAGTTTACCAAGGGTATGGCAGTTGGTGTTGCCTTTGTTGCTTTTGGTTTGGTTGTTATGGTTGTCTACTGGCTCTATCTTGTGTTCCTTAACAGAAAGAAACAAACGATTGAATACAGAGCTAAATGGGATGAAAAGACCACACGTGAAAAGATCATGGCCGGTGATCTCAACCCTGACTTCAAGTATCTATACTGATATTCTTTACATGTACTACTACTTACTATTCTCCCTTGTTATTTATAGCTTTATTACCTAATGATATATTTGTGAATGTCGTTCATATTTACATATTTCCCAAAACAGCAATTTTTCAGTTTAGACCCACATATGCTTTATGAAAGCTCTAACTGTTGCATTATTCCCCACCACACGATCCACACTACGTATTTTATTCCCACGAGTCTGTTAGCTCACCCTGAGAGAAGAGGTTTCTTTAACATTAACATCGATTTTGATATGGTACCGTTCAAAACAAAGGCCATCTTCAGTTACTCCGGTGACATGAGAACTGGTCAACTTGGGTTTATGGAAGATGAGGTTATTCAAATAACAAACGTCATAGATGAAACAACATTGTATGGGATTTCCATGAGAACTAAAATATCGGGGAAGTTTCCCATGAAGTATGTGGAGTGTAGTGAAGATCAAATGGAGTCCATTTCAAGATATCTGGCACCTATTCAAAGAGATATATCTTCGAGCTCCACGTTAAATACACAATTTACACTGACATCACAGTTTGGAAGTGGAAATGTAAACGGAATTACTAATGAAGATGAAATTACAAATGGAAGTTCAATATCAAATTCAACAAATACTCCTGCTCCCCCTCCAATACCCCCAAAGCATGAAACTGACTTGCAAACGTCAAAGAAATTCAAATCAAGTTATGTTCAACAGTTATTATTAAGCACAAGTTTAACAGATACTGAAAGGTCATCAAGCGTATTTGGCCATTCTGATTTCAGTGCCACCTCAGCCGGGTCCCTCATGCGTCATAAGGAATCTGTTTATGATAAACGAGTCACCACTAATGAAGAAAGTAACTCAACTCAGATAAGAGATCGTTTGAATATGGCCATAGTTGAAGCTGAATTAAATAGAAGTAGTAATAAAAAATCAGGCTTCTTCCAAAGAATAATGGGGAAAACCTCTGATAGAGAGCTAAGTTTTGATGATTCTTTATTACTTTCAATGGAAAAGCATCATATTTCAAGTGAATCACTTGGAAATACTACACCACCATTATTAAGTGATGAAAATGATGATTATAATTTTAATTTAAAAAGATCACTCAGTTTAAATAGTAAACAAAGATCGATAAGGGCCAAAAGATTAGCGATTGTGGAACCAGATATGGTTTTAAAACCGCATAAATTTGTTACAACGCTTAATAAAAATGAAACCCAACAGAATCCAAAATTAAAACAAATGGAGATCGATGATAACAAAGTTGCATCTGTTTTAAAATATTTATTTAACTATTCAAATTTAACAGTTGAAAAGATCATTTCAATTATTTGGAAATCATTATCAAATGATTTAGAAAGACATAAGGCAATATATTTATTTTTAACAGAGTTCCAATTATATAATTCACCAAATGAAAAGGTTAGTTTAAAAAGGATGCCGAATTATGAGAATTTATCTAATATAATTAAAAATAGGAGATGTACGCCTCATCAACTTGTTTGGTTATATTATATGATTGCATTAAAAATGAATTTTGAAGTCGAATTAATTTTAGGTTATTTTAAACATCCGTATAAAGTTGATGAATCAATCAGAAATTCGAAAACAAAATTAGTTATAAATCATTCTTGGATATCAATTTTACTGAATGGTGCATATTACTTTTGTGACTTAGTTTTGGGTAATCCATCGTCATCAAATTCTAAGGAGTATGGTGAATGGATTTCTGCTAATCATCAAGATCATTACATTTTAAATAAACCATTTGATATATTATCTACACATATTCCCCGTCATATTGATCAACAACATATTGTACCACCAATTGATCCTATCGTTCAATTAAATTTACCCCCTAGGTTTCCATTGTTTAATAAAATTGGCTTAGAATTTGTCAATTTTAATACAAGTTTATTTCATTTAAATGATTATGAAACTTATGAATTTGAAATTAAAATGAAATCCTCAAACTGTTCCAATTATCAATTAAAATGCCATTTTAGGCCCCTTGATATTAATATTTATTCAGTTGAACAACCGTTAATTCAATACCACTTTAATGAAAACAATGAAAAGGTAATGAAAGTAAAAGGTATATTACCACAATTTTGCCCATCCGGTGTTGTCATTCTGTTAGCAAGGGATATTTGCATTGAAAAGGATTGGAAGGTCATTACATCTATACCGACATATCATGTTGGTAAATGGAAACCAATTAAATGGGTGAAGTTAGAATTGTCATCAATAGAAAAATATGGTTCTTGTTACATTAAATCTCCAAAGGTTTATAATCTACCATTGAATAGTACTGCTAACTTTAAATTTAAATTATCGAATTTCAAATCTGATAAATTATTGCTAATTGATCCAAATGGTCAAAAGATTCATTTTAATATTGAACAAAAAATAATTGACGAATTAATCCCGATTGATATTACTGGTGATTGGAAATTAGTGGTTCCTGATCTTGAAAGAAAGGTTTGGAAGGTTATAGCGGAATGGAAAGCCGAATGAATAAGCTCATAATAGAAATAATATAATACAATAAAAAATATAACAATAATAAAAGCATATAAGCATACTACCTACCTTTATAAATTTGTGTAACATTTCAAACCATAATATAATGAAAAAATCAATTTAAGAAAAAAAAAAGGATATTGAAACTAGCAGCTAAACACAAATATTACCCAATTAAATAAAAAAGACCCAAAATATACCATTAGACAATTAAATTAACTACAACATTTCCGACATCGCTTGCTTTATATCATCTTCCACCATTTCTTCATAATTTGGTAATAAAGTTTGTAAAGTTAAATTGTCAGCAATATCTTCATTCTCTCCATCTATGTCATTATTAGAATTCAAATTATTAACTGCGTCATTCATATTTAAATCTATATTTTGATCAGAATCATCCTCTTCAGTTTCTGAAAATTCTTCAAAATTCGGCGGATCTTCATCATCTGTTGTTGTTTCCAATATCATATCAGCATTCCATCGTTCATATTTTGGAGGTGCTGGTTGATTACCATCTAAATTACCTAATCCCCATTTTTTAACATTACCTTCAATGAAAACATAACCAGCTTGACCTAAATTGACATCAATTTTGATTTCATCACTAGGCTTTAAAAAGGAAACACCTAAACTTGGATAAATTAAGGCATCCCTCGGTAACCGCATATGACCACCAATCTTTGATTCTGAGATTCTTTTACCATTCCTTGTAAAGAAAGTTGTTTTATTTTTCAATCTTATCCCCACTCCAATAACGTCACCTTGTTCTAATTTAGGAAATGGTGGCTCAAAGCCATCATTTAATGCACCTGGCATAACTAATGGATAATTTAATAGTGGATTTAAAGTTAAATCATTGAATTCATTAATTGGTGTTGACCTAGTATTGTTACTACTTTCATCTCTATAATGTTGTCCAAATGGTTCATTAAATCTTCTAAATCCGGTAGAATCATAGGAAATTGAATGTGGAAATCTTCCTGGTAATATGAAATTTGGGTATGGTACAGTTGATAAGCCTAATGATAAAACAACATTTTCTGGTTGTGGCAAACTAAAAAGTTTATATTCAATATAATAAGTGTCTTGACTACTTGTTTTACCCTTTGTAGGTATTGAAAAGTTTGTTTGAATGCTTAAAGTCGGAGGGATATCTCTTTCAAATTGATTGAAATCAGAGTTCAATTTAAACGTTAATTCAGTATTATTTAAAACTTCTATATCAATCGATGGCGTTGCATTAATATCTTGTAAATTATTTGTATCAGGTAAAACAAACTTCCAAGCTTCAACACCTCTTTCTTCAATAATATTTAAAATCCAGGGAGGCATTTCATTCTTTTGATAATTATTCACCTTCACATACTCCTTTGCCTGGAAATATAGTTCTTGTTGGTTTGGTGTCAGCCTTAGCAATGCTTCACTATCCATTTGAGCTTCATATATAGGGTCATTAAAGTATTCTGTTGGAGGTATATTAGAATAATTTGATGATGTTAAGGAAGATCTTAATTGGCCCAAAACACGGTATGTGTTAATGATAATGGCCAGTATTACCAAGAAAATGGGCAGTAGCAACACAAGGAACATCCCAAACGTCAATATATCGTTTGGTTGATCCATTTCGAACGTAGTTGACATAATTTTATGGATAAGAAGAATGTGTTATCCACAGTGAAGGAAATTTTTCAAATGTTTCAAACCCTATTTTATCATTACTATATCTATAGCAAACTCCATTAAAAGGACTAACAGATCACAGATGATGGCATCTAACTATTCTAAGTCTAGGAAACTCGGTGAAGGTACCTATGCTGTGGTTTACCTGGGTAAAGAAGCGGATACTGGGCGTGACGTGGCCATCAAGGAGATTAAAACAGATCAATTCAAAGATGGTTTAGATATGTCTGCTATTAGGGAAGTTAAATATCTCCAAGAACTACATCATGATAATATCATTGAATTGGTGAACGTTTACTCTGAATCTTCTAGTTTAAATTTGGTGTTGGAGGTTCTACCAAGAGATTTAGAAAATGTTCTTAGAGATAAATCAGTTACAATTGCAGCTGTCGATGTCAAGAGGTGGATGCTACAAACACTTCGAGGTGTTCATCATTGTCATCGTAATGGTATATTACATAGGGACTTAAAGCCAAATAATTTATTGATGGACCCAAACGGTGTTATTAAATTAGCGGATTTTGGGTTAGCTAGATGGATAGACCAGCCAACTGATAAATTGACATCAAATGTTGTTACACGATGGTATAGAGCTCCTGAATTATTATTTGGTGCTAATCATTATACTGTTGCTGTTGATAATTGGGCTGTAGGTGTCATTTTTGCAGAAATGATGCTTAGAATTCCATATTTACCTGGAAAAGATGATGCAGACCAGTTAGTTGTCACTATTCAAGCATTGGGCACCCCCACTGAAGATAATTGGATGGGTGTTTCTTCATTACCATTGTACAATTCATTAACAGTTTATCCACCACCTGAAAGATCTGAAATGAGACGCCGATTTCCAGCCGCAACAGAACCAGCTTTGGACTTGTTGATGGGACTACTTATTATGTGCCCCTCAATGCGTTGGGACTCGGTTAAAGCACTCCAAAGTATCTATTTCACACAGGATCCAATTCCATAATGTATCACGTAATCTTACGTAAGTGGCCGAAAAGGGAAGTTTTTTATTTTTTTTCCTATAAAAAAAAATTTAGAAAAATTTTCAAATTTTTTAAAGAAATCATTTCTTTTAGTAATAGAATATATAGAAATGTCTAGTGAATTACAAGCACCAAGGGGCACCAGCACTACTAATTTCACATGTACGTCATGTCATATTCAGTTTCCAACTTCCAATGACCAAAGAGTTCATATGAAGGGAGATTGGCATAGATATAATCTTAAGCGTCGTGTGGCACAATTACCACCAATTCCAGAATCTACATTTAATTCTAAGGTTAACACATTCAAGGAAGAAGAAAAGAAAAATGAAGTTGATGAAGCTCAACTTAATGCTAGAGAATTAAGAAAGAAACAAAAGGAAGAATTATTAGAAAAGAAGAGAAAATTATTAGAATTAGCAAAGAATAGAATTGGATCTAATGCAGGTTTAGTTACTATGGATGACGAAGGTAAATTAGTTATTCAAAGGGATTATAAGGAAGAAGAGCAAGTTAGAGAAGAAGTTATCAAGGGTATTGAAAAGGAAAATAACGAAGAAGTTACCCAAGAAGATATGATTAAGGAAAAGGTTAGTAATAAAATTGAGGTTTCACATAAATGGTGTATTATTTGTATGCCTTCATCAACTATTAAATTATTGAAAGAAGGACAAGAAGTTGAATTTGATTCTAAATACCAATTTGATAATATTGATGAAACAATTGAACATTTATTTAATCATCACAACCTTTATATTCCAGAATCACAATATTTGGTAGATAAGGGAGGTCTCATCGATTACCTTTATGAAAAACTTTCCTTCGGTAACGTTTGTCTATCATGTAATTATCAAGGACGTAATTTAGAATCTGTTAAACATCATATGTTAGGTAAGAGACATGTTAGAATTCCATTTGAAAGTGAAGACGAAAGGCTTGAGTTAGGTGGATTTTATGACTTTAGTAGTACATGGGAAACCAAGACACAAGGAAATGGTGATGATGATGAAGAATGGGAAGATGTCAGTGATGGAGAATTGGAAGATGAAGAAGTTGAAGCAGAGCAAATTGTTGCTACTGATTCTGGATTACATTTACCAAATGGTATTGTTGTTGGTCACCGTTCATTAATGCGTTATTACAAACAAAACTTGCCTGAGCCTAAGGAAGTTGGTGAAGGTCAAGGTACTGTTATGGCGGCAGAAACAAGACGTGGGTTATCTGGATTACTTGTTGATAAAGAAGAAGCTAAAGAAAATAAGCGTACTTGGAGAAAAGAAAACAAGGCTAGGGATCGTTTTGATAGACATGCTGCTAAGTTTATTAACTGGCAAGAACATTACAGAGATGAACTATTGCAATAATTGTGAAGGTTATGATTGGGATTGGGATCTTTCTTCTATATATCGGTTATTTATCGATATAGTTTGTATTTTTTGTTATTAATTATAAAGTGATTCTTGTACACGTTCGTTGTCTCAATGCTAATTGTAAGCTTTTATTATTTCAAAATGCTTATTAATAAAATACTTTGATTATCACTCATTGTGTGCTGAGCACATGACGCGTAACGGTTTTTTTTGTCTGAATCAGATTTCAACTTTCGTTTCATAACACCAAAAAAAACGTATTCTCTTTGTTAATCACCGTTAGTCCATCATGGGATACTTTGATATAGATGATATAATGGCTACATCGACTCCACTAGCCGCCAGTTTTACTATGGAAGCCAAAAACTTGGGATTTTTAATCAACCAACCAAAAGAAACGGCTATTTCACCAAACGAATCATTATTATTACCATTTTGGCTCGTTGAACATTTGGCGCCAGAAGTATTAAACCCTGAATCATTAGAACCAAATAGTACAGAGGAACCGATCCCAATAATCTCTATTTCTATTCCAGAATA
This sequence comes from Saturnispora ahearnii, assembly GCA_030564945.1. Classification (NCBI taxonomy): domain Eukaryota; kingdom Fungi; phylum Ascomycota; class Pichiomycetes; order Pichiales; family Pichiaceae; genus Saturnispora; species Saturnispora ahearnii. Next base: position 229,108 of record JAJMAQ010000008.1, on the reverse strand, counting down.
TCTTACGAAGAAAGCATTGAACTTTTATAAGGCATCTCCAACATTCGGGGTGTTATCAGGAGCTGGTATGAGTGTTAGTGCCAAGAGTGGCGCACAAGGAGGAGCTCGGATGGGTGTTGGAGAAAGTGGCTTCTATGATGCCATTATACTTTGGTGTTCAGTTATGGATGATAACATTGTCAGAGATATCGTTTCAGATATGTTGGTCGCTAGGATCTGTAAGATATGGGATTTAAGTACAGGATCAGCATCAGCACTTCGAGAAAACGTCCAATTTGAATCAGGATTGGATTCTTGGGAACGTCGTGTTTGGAAACAATGTGCCTTGGAGAGATCTAAGCTGAAGAAATGGGGAAATAAACCAGTTAGTTGATTCATTCTCAGTCCAAGTCAATAACCACATAGAAAAAAAATGAAAATTTTAAAACTTGACCTTTTTCAATATTATAAGGGAAAGTGTTAACAAAAAGATAATGTCACCAAGGGTTGTCGTTTTGATCTCCGGATCTGGATCTAACTTACAAGCATTGATTGATGCTACAAAGACATCACCACCAACTTTACCGGTTGATATCTGTCATGTTTTTTCATCAAGTGCTGATGCATATGGTTTAACAAGAGCCCAAAATGATAACATTCCAACTAGTGTTCATTCATTGAAAACTTACTATAAAGGTATATCAAAGGAAGATAAAGAAGCCCGTGGTGCTGCTAGACTTCAGTTTGATACTGATTTATCAAAAAAGATTCTAGATCTAAATCCAGATTTAGTTGTTTGTGCTGGTTGGATGTTAATTTTATCACCTTCATTCCTTAAACCATTAAACAATATTGTACCAATTATCAACTTGCATCCAGCACTTCCAGGTCAATTTGCAGGTACACACGCTATTGAAAGATCATGGGAAGCAGGTCAAAAAGGTGAAGTTTCTAAGGGCGGCTGTATGATTCATTATGTTATTGAAGAAGTTGATATGGGTGAACCATTAGTTGTTGAAGAATTAGATGTTATTCCTGGAGAATCCTGTGATTCCTGGGAAACTAGGATTCACCAAAGAGAACACGTTGGTATTGTCAAAGGTGCATTATTAGCATTACAAAGATCTAATAAATTATAAAGGTGTTTACTAAAATACTAACTAGCTTCTTGAACTTCAATGAGATTCCAAACTTGTTCTTTTAAAATAGCAGTGGTACCTCTTTGAAATTTATAATCCTTTTGTTTAGTTTCTCTAACATTTGGAGTCAAATGATTTCTATATAATTGTGCGTCTTTACCTAATTCCATGACACAAAGATCCACATTAGAACCAGAACCTAAATCGTTCCAGATACCAGCCAAAATGGCATCAGAGGCCAACTTCATAGCTTCTTCCTTACTAAGATCTTGTTTCCATTCACTTTCTAAAACTGCCATTGCAGCAAGTGAACCAGATCCAAGAGACATGTAGTATCCAACATCAGTTGAACCATGGGCATGGATAGAAAAGAGACTCACTCCTGTTGGATCAACACCGGCAACAATCAAATAAGCACCGATATGACCTTGATATTTAAATAAATGTTGCTTTAACATTTGCATTGCACTAACAACTCTTGGTTCTCTTTGAGTAGTCATTGAATGAAGTTCTAAATTAGAACTTGTCATCTGTGTAACCATTTCAGTGTCAGCAGCAGTACCTGCACCAGCACACCAGATCTTTGGTGCTAACCTATGAAGTTTTGCACAGTTTTTGTCAGCAACAATTGGACCTGCTGTAGCTCTAGTATCTGCAGCAATAACAACACCGTTGTTGAACTTGACACCCACAATGGTGGTACCTGTTGATGTAGCTGTTGGTGCATTGTACCCTGCTTGCACAAGTCGTGTATTTCTTCCGTGGTTTTCAAATGAAAGACCTGCCATTTTTAACTTAATATAATGAAATTTGCCACTATAGTTAAGAAGAAGAGACGAAAATATAAAAAATTCACATTTCCAAATTCGAATATGTTATCAACAACTTAAATTTTGCTTTGGAAATGGGTGCCTGTGTCTCCTGTTTGGGTCTTGGAGGCAGCTCTAGTGCTGATGGGGATGGTGATGGTGAACGTACTATGTTACTGGATGAAAGTGGTGGGGAAACAGCGTCTCTTGCTGCCCAATTACGTGATGCTAAGCTTTTGGCAGTTTTAAACGCCACTAATGATAGACTATTTGATCATGATGACACAGAAGATGATAAAGCAGTTATAATAGTTAACAGTGAAACCCTTAATAATGAAATTGAAGATCAAAAGAATTCAATAAACCCTGATTTACTACAAAGTTCTATCAAAATTAAAATATAATAGGTTTTTATACACATAAAACACACTCTTTTTTTATTTATAGGACTCTCAGTTTGTAACATTAATCCATAGTTTACACGTTTCCACCAGTTCATCTTTGGCATCGTTAGTATGAAGAGGAAATGCAACTCGAAGATCAACTTCAACAAGGTTTAATCCGTATCCGATTCTCAGTGACATTGTTCTGGCAAGGAAAGAACCTGTTGATTGATCAATTTGATATTCAGATGGAATTCCACCTTGTAAACGTTCACCATTAGTATGACAATCTAACTGAAATTTATTACTGGCAATTTCTCCCAGAAGTCTCAACTCAATAACAATGTCCTTATCGATAACACTTTGTGATGGTAGTTGAGTTGAATAAATTGATCCACCAACGGCTGAATTGCCAGCCGGTTCTAAAATAGCAGATGAAAATAATATTGTTGATGAAGGTTGTATTGATTCATTTAAAAGTTCATTAGATTTTATTGTTACAGAGCTTAAAAATGCTGTAATATCATCAACTGCTTCAACTATTTCAACTTTATTAACTTCATGCTTACGTATAAACTGGGGTAATAGATTTGGTTCTTCAATTAATTGATCTTCTTCTTCATCTACTTCGTGCATTGCTGGTATAGATATTTGTGCATTACTTTGATCATTATATTCATCTTCTTCTTCTTCCTCCTCTTCTTCTCCTTCTTCTTCCTCGTCTTCTTCATCTTCTTCACGTTCTAAATATTCAGCACCATAACGAACTGGTTGTTTCACCATTGGTTGCTTCGGTTTTAATGAAGTGGTTGTTAACTTTTCCCAACGCTTTTCTAAAGCACGTTGCAAACCACTTGCACATTTCCAGATTGTTGATCCTTCCTTATAAATGTGTAAAAGATTGTTTATCATCAGCTGACAATCATAATGAAATCTATCTAAACCCTGTGTACCTTTACTGTAAACACCATTATCTAATCTACCTTGAATGATTGTAAATGACATTGGTGATTGAACAGAAGAATAATAAATACTTGGATTGACCTGTGCAATGGCAATTGGTGCATTGAACACTATTTCAGATTCATATTTTGCTTCTGGATTTGGTAAATGTAGTAATGGTTTTGAAAGAGGTTGTGAATTCTTATGATGAGAAACTTTAAAACTTAATAAATGTCTATAAACCCTTTGTAATTCATTTGAAAAATCTTTATTTAAATCAACATATTTTGAATCATTTAATTCATTTGGATACTGGAAATTTAAAATCAAAGATGATTCATCAATGTGAGAAGTTGATGGTGATCCATTGGTACTGGTTAAGGTTGCAATGTCTTCTTCGTTATAACTAACTTGTTTTCTTTGCTTTTTCAAGAGTGGCTGATCTAAAAGTTCATTGTTGAATTCCTCAAGTTCTGCAGCATGATCCTTGTTAAACTTAATAGTCATTTGTTCAACATGTTGATAAATTGTTTCAACAAATTTAACAATCAAACTATCTGCACTATTGTAAATCCTGGCATTGGATTTCATTAAATGCCACATACTAAGAAATTCATCTATTTCACAGTGTGCTAATCTTGGCTTTCTCTTAGTATTAATAGATCTCTGTTTAATTTCACTCATACTAATTGGCTCTGAAACTAATTCATAATAATCAGGATATAGTTTTCTTGGTGGTAATCTTAAAAAGGGGCCTGAAACCAGTTCTCCAGTGGTTGCATCTTCTAAAGAATTAACACTATCGAACACCTCTTGGTAAAATTGTGCCAATGTCTGGGAAAGACCTGCTGGAATCTTACGTTTGTTGTTAATTGACATGGCTTTTTATCGATATCTTTGATATAAAAAATGTGTTGTTTTCATATATAAAAAATGAAAATTTGGGAAAAAACTAAAAAAAATTGGAAAAAAAAAATTTGGATTCTTTTTTTATTTTAAAATACAAATTAAAGGCTGTTAAAGGCAGGTTTTGTGGTTGAGAGTAAGCTCAACGTGGATATAAGGAATATTTAATGTACGTTGAATTTTTTTCCCAGCTGTAAACCCTTTCTTTTTAGCTTTTTTATTCTTAATTTTGCCAAAATCAATGGCTTCAGCCTGAAAAAGCTTCCATATATCTTTTATTTCTTATGATTCTTATTGGACCCCTTTAAAACCAATTTGTAGCTTCTAAAACTGTCTAAAGTCCACTTCAAATTGAAAAAGCAAACACCCGTGCACCGGGATTTTCCCAAAATTTATTAATTTTTTCTCCAAATTTTGGAATGTTAAAACTTTTTGTCCAATTGGAAAGCATTGAACTCATCAAGTAGTTAAGATATAATGTCCAAATACGAAGTGATTGATCAAGATCCACTCTTTTCCAAGGTTGTTTCATATTTTAGACCATCAGACTATGCCATTTGGGCTGCTGCCACTGCTGCAGGACCATTGTCACTTGTTTTACTTGAAAAGTATGAACCAGTTAGTGGTAGAAAGTTTAAGATGCCACCACCAACTTTTCTTAGAGCTGCAGGTCTGATTGGTATCACAGCAGGTTTTATCTTAGCCTATAATGAATCCACCAAGAGATTCTGGGGTGTTTCCGAGAATAAGAGAGAAGTTGAAAAGGATAGATACGAAATTAAATCACTTTTATCAAAGGGCCAAAATCCATATGGTTGTGAAGAATCAACATTGACACCATATTTACAAGATGTTTCAGCTAGATATTCTAAGAATTCTCAACTTTTACTTGGTGTTATCCCATGGTTTAACTTTGTGAAGCACCCATATCATGGTGTTGATTTAAAGAAATATTATGAAGTTAGAGAAGGTGAAGAAAAATGGGGATTCAATTTAGTTCCATTAGATCAAATCAAGGGCTTACCAAACTAAAGGAAATGTTTAGTATTATTAACTTAAAGGAAACTGAAAAACCAAAAAGAAAAAGAAAAATATATTATTGAACAATGTTATTTATTATCAAAAGATCAATTAAAAGGATATACATTTAAGACAAACTTTCCCAATATTCTTTACTTTTTATTATTACATCTATCTATTCTTTTTGTTGGTGTTGTCCTTTTATTAGTTTTTTTCCGAGTATGCTTTGTCTTATCTTTCTTCATCACCTTTTTTATTTTCTTTCTTTATAAATTCATATATTCATATACACAACATTATTTATTATTATTTCATTAAGACTGGTACTTTTCAATGATTCCCTTAACCCTACTTCTTAATTGATTACCACCAATATTTAACCCTTTCTGATAATATTGATCCCAAATCCATAACCAATCTTGTTTTACTTTCCATCCTTTGATTGTTGTTATATCATAATACCACATATGTAAACATTCCTCAATACAATACTGTAAAGCATAAGTAGTATTAACATTCCTATCTAAAAAAACCATGTTAACAATTTGAATGGCCTCTTTCACTTCGTTTAAAGATAATGCTTCTTGTATTTCATTATACACTTGAATCCTCCAATCAAGACGAACATCATCATTTGAATAGTTATAGTATCCTTTAAAAAGCAGGGAATCCAATATTTCAAATGAGTTTGAATCACAAGCTAATAGTGAATCCTCACCAGAACTTTCATAAACAACGTGTTGAGCATTCAATATGTCAATCGGGTTTTTCATTTCTATTTGAACGGAACGGTTTAATGTTAAATCTCTTGATATTTCTCTCGATATTTCTCTCGATAAGTATTCGTTGATCCATAAGTATTGATTTTGTTTGTCCAACCCCCAAGGATTAAAGCATACCATTAGACACAATAAAAGGGGAGTGTCCCAATCCCAATGAACCTCCTTCCATTCGTTGTAAAGCTCGTTTTCATCGCCTTTGTTAATGATCAAATCAATTAATATAGATTTTCGTATAATGATATTATCAAAATCTGTGGATTGAATGGCCTTCATCATTTCCTTTTTAAGTTCCAAATCAAAAGACCTGAGTCTGTTGCTTCGTTTCCAAACTAGTCGTGTAATGAAATCTTCATATTTCTTACTGTTCGTTGGTACCATTGGCAACGTATCCTTTGCCAAGGGTATGAATTGCAAAAAGTTTAATGGATGTTGCGTTTCCATGATCAAAGAAGGGAGTTCACGGTTCATATACCTAGTGAACACATTGTGAGGTTGCTCTATGTTATATTTGACGTCGAGTTTGGATTTGAACTGTTGTCTCAAGACGTTTATCATCAATTTAATAATAATATATCTAAAATATCTATGATAAAGTTGAAATTTCAAAACAAGGTTTTCTTTAATTATATATATATATACAATCCTAGGGACAATATACAAAATAGGTCCTAAGAGGGTGGGATGGGGTATTCAACGAGCTTCAAATTGAACCATTCTCTTGGTTCTAGCTTTGTAAAGAACTCTGTGACCACATTCCTTACAACGAACGGGTTCCTTTGGAGAGAGAGAAAAGTTAACAGCACACTGTGCACAGACGTATTTAACACCGTAATTTTTGACACTTTGGACACCCGATGCTGCATTACCCAAGGAGGCTGCCGATGGTGGAACAAAACCTTCTCTTGACATCTTATTTCACTTAAATTCAATTATAAAAAGAGATTTTAATCAAGGGTATAGAAAAAATTTTTCACATAATCAAAGAGAGAGATTCAATTTTCACTTTCTTTGAATATTTTCCTCTTTTTTAAAACTGATTTCAAGTTGAAATTTATCAAATGACAACGTCTCGACGAGCGTTGGTGGACTTTGCAAGGTCCATAAATGTTCAGGGACCTTTAATTGTTAATAATGATCGATTTTTGTTTCAAAAAATGAGTCAAAAGCCACAATTTTCATCAGATTTTCATCAATTATTCCAAAAATCAAAGTTAAAATCAAATTACAAAACGAATAACTTAAATTCCACGAATTGGGCTATACCCATAATAGACCCTATGAACTCCATAGTAGATGGTTATTATTTGGATATATTTATTAACCATTTAGCAAGAAATTATTGGATCAATAATATCAATTCGGTTAAATCATTTTTAAAGAATAGAGTTATTTTTACTACTGATGTTATTTATAATGAAGATATGAAGATATCAAAAAGCAATACAAGTACCAAAGATTTAGTACCCTTGACATCTCCTCGAAGTTATTTAAATTTATTAGATTTATTCACAAGGAGAAGTTATAAATTAAATAATGATGTTAAAATGTCGACTATTTTACAAATATTTTATAAAATGAAGATTAATAATGTTGAACTGAATGTTGATATGGTTAACATAATGATTAGTAATTTTATTGGGAATTCAATCAATGATAGATTTCAATCAGAATTTAAAAATGAATCAAATTTAAACAAATTTGAGAATAATAATTCTAATAATAATAATAGTCATTTTGAAACAATAGAAACTTATTTGAATATATTTAAACAAAACGAAATAAATCCAAATAAAATTACATTTTTATTAATATATTTATCATTCCCAATTGATTCAATCGAAAGATCACAATTGAGAAATTTTATTGTCCGTAGTAATAGTGAAATCTATTTAAATTCAAAGGAATGGACCGAAATTTGTTTTTTAGAAGGTATTAAATGTTTTCAACTAGGATTAAATGACTTATCAAAGGAATGTTTTAATGCAATACCCTATCTTGAATCAAGTTTTAAGATCAATAATGTTTCATTTAAATCAATCAGATTATCATTCCTCAAAAGTAAATTCAGAACAAAGAATACGTTTGAAAGTTTAATTTCAGCTCATGTTAATGATTATAATGAATGGTTAAAGGCTTTAAGAATAGTCAATGGATGTATACTGGCGACAGAAACTAATAAAAAACCTCAAAAATTCAATAAATATATTAAATATTCAATTCATAATAGATACCGACCTTCGTTGACTGGTTCAATGGGTACGATATTATTATCTAAATCTAAAAATTGGAACTGGAATTGGAATTCTTTTATTAGATGTGCTAATTATGTTAAATTAATTGAAAATAATAAATTTGGTTGGTCAATTATTCAAAGCTCCTTACAATCTTTAATCAAAAGTGACTGCAATTCATTAATGAAATTAATTTTAATCAAATATATATTAATGTTGGTTAAAAACAGTAATGATTCGATTGTTTCTTATAAGAGATGGGATCGATTATATTGGAATTTACAAGATTGTATTGATTCTGAATTTAATAAAAGTATTTCACTTTGGGGTTCAAATAGATTATTAAGAATTCAAAGGACAAAATTTGGATTCAAAAAATTCTTCAATGAAATTAATTCAAAGGAATACAAATTCAATGATTTGACTTCTTTTAATTCAAAAAGGATATTAAAGTCAAATGATGTTAAAATTGATTTCAATTTGAATAATGAAATTGAAAATTTAAAAATTGTTAATAATTTGAATTTAAAAAATGATAGATGTCAATTAAATGAGCTAATTAGCTTAGATTTATCAATTTTAACACCATTTGAAATTTTAATAATGAACGAATTATCAAGTTTGAGATTATTTGATAATAATAATGAATTATTATTACCAAGGGAAGTTTTTAGTAATACTAAACCACGTATTGACGTTAACGAAGATTCAATTTTAGAAGAATTGAAGTTTAAATTACAAACTAAAATTGGAAATGAAAATGACAATCATTTTAATTGGTTCGATAATATAATTGAAAAAGTTTGGAAAAATTGGTTAATTGATAAATTATCAGCTAATAAAGGTAATGAAATGTTGAAATGATTATACAGCAAAATGAATATAAACTTGCATTTGAAAAAAATAAACTTTTAAAGTATTTATTTATTTTTTACATCCATATAATATTATTATACTTGTATATAAAGAAAAATGTCCTATTTTAAAGAAAAGGACAATTGGCATAATGTATAACGGAATAAGAATTCGCTTAGAATTTTATAGCTTATCAAAATATAAATAGATGATATTAATATTACAATAAACATCTAAAGGTAAGAATCTCGCACCTACTGAAACAACCAGGTTTATTGTAGAAAATATGTATCACTCAGATATAGGAGTTTATAGATTTCCAATTTCGGATTTATTTAAATTATTTTCTAGACCAGATACTGCAGATTGTTTACTACTCCGAAAGAAAACGAATATTTCTTATATATTTGATGAAGATATTACATCTGAATTAGCAAATGCTTGTGTGTTAATTATTAACAAACAAACACTTAGAACTCTTGGTAGGGGATGATTTGAATGGCCTAAACTTTCGCCAAGTTCTATATTAGAGCTAAAACTTCAGCATTCTGTTGCTGACTGCACAATTGGTCGCAGTAAAAGCTTGCAAAGCTGTAAAAATCTATATCTGTGTTGATTAAAGAAGTTATAGAGGAAATAAATAAAGAGATATTTTTTATCATTCCAGATCTCTATGAGGTAATCAGTATCCCTAATCGGTTTAATAACGAATGAATTCAACATATGAAAATGATTATAGTTATGCTGAGCATAATTCACCAAACGGGACTAATATCGTCAGTATAAGGCGATACATAATTCAATATAATTTCCTAAATAGGACGTTACTCCCACATTATTACTTTTGTCAATTCTATATAGTTTACTAATTAAGCTGATTATTACGTTAGTACCGTTTGTTGAGTAACGTAATATTAATCTATTATTGTATTAGTCATGGATAACAATATTAATTAGGAATAGTTATTTTAGAAAGCGATAATATTATTATCGATAGATAGATAACATGATAAGACTATTGCTATACAAAACTTACCAGATAAAAGTTGTTTATCACGATTAGTGATAGGCCAATATCTATTGATAACAGACTTATCTATTACTAATATTATAATCTAGAACATAATTATAATTGTATAGAAGGGTTTAGAAAACATTTGCCCTTTATATTACTTTATATTAATAACCTAACGGTTTAAGTATCTTATTCAGGATTTGTTACCGTTCTTTTAAATTTCCAACACTCAAGTATAAAGAATAATTAAAAATTTCATTAAAAATCTGAAAATCGAATGATAGAATATTAGTAAATCCTATTATAATTACTAGAAGCGTTACTTTATTAAAGTATAACTATAAAAGATTAAACATTAATACATATACTATTTATATTAAATTTAACATTATAGATTAAGTGAAGATTTTCCTAATAAGGTAATACCGCATTAATGATATCTAATGATAGTAGAAATAGGAAAGTCTAGTCTATGCTTATACCTTCCTAATGTAGCATTAGCTGTCTTCTGTAATTAGGTAATCTGTGACAAATATTACCTTATATATTTATTAACGCATTCTAAAAAATAAAAAAGTTTCAATAATTAAATGAATCCTATTATAGTATAAATAGAACCAAAAACTCTCTTTCAGTTAGTCATTCCAGTTATAACCCTACCTGATGTTCCTCAATATATACTTCTTGTCAAGAAAGCACGAGTAGCTCAGTGGTAGAGCAGCAGATTGCAAATCTGTTGGTCACCGGTTCAATCCCGGTCTCGGGCTTTTATTTTTTGTACGAAGCCACTCCCTGGAATAAATTTTATTTTGTTTTGTTTGCTCTCTTGTATTTATATACCTTGTTCTTCTGCCATAAAAAACAAGAAGGGAAGGTTAAGTACATTTGATTCTTCTATTAATTAAATAATTAATAGCTGTTTGAAGTGCTATTGATTTAAATTAACAACAATGGCACAACAAGGTTCTTCTACCTCTGCTTTTGTAAGTTCTTTGATATTCAATTTAATTCTCTTTACTCTTTTTATCTTGGTGTTTATCTTTTTAAGAAACAAATATATCAATGTTTATAGACCAAGAACAATTAACGAGACTTTACCAAATCATCTTGTTCCCCAAGAACCACCTAGGGGCCCATTTGCTTGGATTGAAGCTTTGATTCTTAAACCTGAGAGCTTTACTATTCAATATGCTGGTGTTGATGGTTACTTTTTTTTACGTTATTTGAAAACCTTTGCCTTTGTTGGTATACTTGGTGGCCTTATTCTTTGGCCAATTTTATTTGCTATTGATGCAACTGGCGGTGGTGATGGAACTGGATTTAATATTATCTCTTACTCTAATAATATTCATAAATGGAGAACGTTTGCTCATTTGTTTTGCTCATGGTATTTCTTTGGTCTTATTATTTACACAATTTACACTGAATTGGTTTTTTACACTAGTTTTAGACACAATATGCAATGTACTCCATTTTACAGATCTCTACCTTCTTCCAAGGTTTTATTACTTGATAACGTCGATGAAGGTTTACTCTATGAAGATACATTAAAACAGTTGTTCCCCAGTGTAAAAAATATCAGAATCACAAGAGATACTAAGAAATTATTGGAAACTTGGGAAAAGAGAGAAAAATTAGTTAAGAAACTTGAAGGTGGATTTGTCAATGTTTTGAAAAAGTGTGTTAAATTAAGATTTAATGCTGAGAAGAAGGATAAACAAATTCCTGAACCAAGTGATAAAGTTGAATCATATATCAAGGAAAAGAAAATGCCATCCTATAAATTAAAACCTATCATTGGTGAAAAGAAATTAATCTTTAATGAAGGGATTGATCAATTGAAAGGTTTCAATAAAGATATTGATAAATATCAATCTAAATATCCAGAGTCATTCGAGGATAAAGTTGGTTCAGTGTTTTTAGAATTTTCTTCACATTTTGAAATGCAAAGAGCTTATCAAGCTGCCGGATCTAGTGAACATTTTAAGCGTTCAAGAAGATTTCAGTCATTCGTGCCTGAGGAAGTTATTTGGAAAAATGTTGGATTAAGCTTTGCTGCTAGAAAATCTAAGAAAGCAGGTGCTAATACATTTTTAACTCTTATGATTATCTTTTGGGCAATTCCTGTTGCTGTTGTTGGTTCTATTTCAAATATTAATTATTTAACAGACAAAGTTCACTTTTTAAGCTTTATTAATAACATGCCATCTGCTTTAATGGGAATTATCACTGGTATTCTTCCAACTGTTTTATTGGCACTTTTAATGTCACTTGTTCCTCCAATTATTAAATGGTGGGGTAAATTTGGTGGTTGCATGACAATCCAAGAATTGGATACTTGGACTCAACAATGGTACTTTGCATTTGAAGTTATTCAAGTTTTTTTAATTACAACCTGTGCTTCTGCTGCTTCTTCCGTTGTTACCTCAATTATTAATGACCCTAGTAGTGCAATGTCATTGTTAGCTCAAAACTTACCTCCTGCTTCAAATTTTTACATTTGTTATATGCTTTTACAAGGTCTTTCAATTAGCTCTGGTTCACTTGCTCAACTTGTTGGATTAATTCTATCGTTTGTTCTTGGTAGATTCCTAGATAAAACTCCAAGACAACTTTGGACTCGTCGTATTTCACTCGGTACTCCTTCTTGGGGTACCTCTTATGCTCTTTATGGTATGTTCACTGTTATCATGTTATGCTATTCAATTATTTCACCAATTATTATTGCCTTTACTGTTATTTCTTATTATTTGATTTACTTGGCTCATCTTTATTCCCTCGTCTATGTTTCCGGTCATACTAATGATAACAGGGGTAGAAACTATCCCTTGGCTCTATTTGAGGTCTTTGTTGGTCTTTACCTCGCTGAAATTTGCCTTACTGGATTATTCGTTATGATAAAAAATTGGCCTGCTGTTGTTTTAGAAGCTGTTGCAATTGCTGCAACTGTTGCCTCGCATTTGTACTTCCGTTGGCTATTTGAACCTGTTTTAGATACTGTCCCTGTTGGTGCAATCAAAGGTAACTATCCAAATGATTTAGGAAGAGAAGACATTAAGAGAGAAGCTGAAGAATACTTTATTAAAACACCAGATGTTAATCCAAAATTAGGAAATTCTGATAATAATACTGCAAATAAGGATGCAACAAGTTCTAATAATGATAATGACACCACGTTAGAAAAGAAGGAAACTGAATATTCTGCTTCTCATACTTCTAATGTTGCTAATGTTGACCCAGATGCTAATATATCATCTTATACATTTGCACCAGAGAACAATAACGTTGAAAGTATGGATATGAGTATTAAATCATTGTTCAATAAGTTTATACACCCAAAGAAATACATGAGTTATAAGTTTTACAGAAATTTCATGCCAAACTTTTGGCTTGCACCAATTGCACCAGGCTTAGTTGAAAGCCTGAAATATGAAGCTCCCTATGTGACTGGAGACCAACCACAATTGTGGATTCCAAAAGATCAACTTGGTTTAAGTTCAATGATCAAGTCCCTTTGTTCGGAACGTGATGTCCCAATTACTGATAATTACGCCACCGTTGAGGGTAAAAAAGCTAAAGTGGAAATCACTGATGACGCTTCTCCACCCGATTATGAACCTAAATTAGTTTATTAAAGGTGCTGGTTATTACAATTCCTATTCCTTTGTTTATTTGTTTGTTTGTTTTTATGTTGTCTTGCTGTTTTACTTTATTTTAATTTCCTTTTTTATATATTATTTAGATAATAATGATAATTTTCTATTTTTATTTTTCTGATACTGTCAAAGAGATCCCCAGAAAGGTCCATCTTTATAACAATACTTTAACCATAGGGAAGAAGACCCTTGATTTTGAAAATAAGCTCAAGACACGTGAATAGACGAAACTGCTCATAACAGGTTGTCACGTGACAAAATTGTGGCTCAAATTTTTGTTTTTCTAGAAGGTTCCACATGTGATATAAAGTCAAGACCTGATCTCAACAAAATATGGGCAAGAATTTCATTGGCGTTCTCTTCTTCATATACTCACGTTTATTATAAACACTTCAATAATGGCTTACACCACTAGACAAGTTGGCGCTAAGAACACCTTAGAATACAAGGTCTTCATTGAAAAGGATGGAAAGCCAGTCTCTCCATTCCACGACATTCCATTGTACGCTGATGAATCAAAGAAGATTCTTAACATGGTCGTTGAGGTTCCAAGATGGACTAACGCTAAGTTAGAAATCACCAAGGAAGAAACTTTGAACCCAATTGTCCAAGATACTAAGAAGGGTAAGTTAAGATTTGTTAGAAACTGTTTCCCACACAAGGGTTACATTCATAACTATGGTGCTTTCCCACAAACTTGGGAAGATCCAAACGAAACTAACCCAGAAACCAACGCTGCTGGTGATAACGATCCATTAGATGTTTGTGAAATCGGTGAAGCCGTCTCCTACCCTGGTGAAGTCAAACAAGTTAAGGTTTTAGGTGTTATGGCCCTTTTGGATGAAGGTGAAACTGATTGGAAGATCATTGCTATTGATGTCAACGATCCATTAGCTTCTAAGTTAGAAGATATTGAAGATGTTGAAAAACACATGCCAGGTCTTTTAAGGGCTACTAACGAATGGTTCAGAATTTACAAGATTCCTGATGGAAAGCCAGAAAACGTCTTTGCTTTCAACGGTGAAGCTAAGAACAGAAAGTACGCTGAAGAAGTTATTGCTGAATGTAGTGAAGCTTGGAAGCAATTAGTTGCTGGTAAGACCACTGATAGCAAGGGTATTGAATTAACTAACACCACCTTGGCTGAAACCCCAACTTTCAATGCCTCTGTTGAAATTCCAGCTGCTGCTCCATTAGCTGATGCACCAATTGACAAATCTGTTGACAAGTGGTTCTACATTTCTGGTTCTGCTTAATTTTCTTCTCTTAAGAGGAAGCTAGAATTCCTTCCTAAAAATTAACGAAACTATTCATATGCTTTGTTGTAATGACTTCTATATTTATATCTATTTAAAAAAATCTCCCTTTTTTTTTCTTGTATGAATACATATTCTATAGAACTTTAGCATTGTAAACAAATATATTGATCTTAGAAAGATCTTTAGTCTCATTAGTTTCGACACCACCACTGACATCAACACCTAAGCAACCTCTATTTTCAAGAGCCTGTGCAACATTTTCTGGTGTTAGTCCCCCTGCTAATATATATCTACCATTATGTGTACTACCAAACGTAGAAGCATCATCCCAGCTAATCAAGTTACCCTCTCCACCAAATTCTGAATCCAATAGCGATATTAAATGTCTATGGCTAATAAGTGCATTTTCAATACCTGGTTTATTCAAAACGTAACGTGGTATAACTGGTACTTCCAATTCATTAATAAACTCTTCAAAGTTCTCTGATCCATGTAATTGAACAATATCTAACTGAAGTTCATTGACTAACCTTTGAACCTCTTGCAATGTTTGATTTCTAAAAACTCCAACTAAATATGGTCCGTTTTCCACAATTAAACTTGACACTGCCTCAAACCATTCATTACCCTTTACTTCCAAACTTTTTGCATGTTGCAGTAGCTTCTTAGAATCAATAAATTGTCTCTTTCTTTGTAATCGTGTTCTTTCACATAGTTGAACAATCTCCTTAGCAACGCCCAAATCAACAGTTCTTGCTCTATTAGGGACCAAAATAGTACCTAACAAATCAGCACCGGAACCTACAGCAACTTCTGCTGCCTCTAAACTCTGCAAACCACAGATTTTCACTATTTGTCTTGTCATCTACTATAAGAAGAAATTGTTAATGAAAAATTATCAACTTTCCTGTTATCACGTTCTCCCCTTATTGTTAAGTATTGTATAACTTGTGAAAAAAATGGGGTTCTTTAGTCGCTTTGAGAAGAAGTTCAATAGTATGTCCATTACTGACTTACAGGACCAAACTCGTATTAGTCAAAATGTTCAATCATTTCCTCAAGTTCCCGTTAGAGATTACTTGGAATCCAATCAACAAATTTCACAAAAGATGTCGATTATTGAAACCAATTCCGCCGATGATGATTTATTTTCTACGCCAATTGGAGGAAACTCTCCACCAGTTTCTTGTATCCAATCTTCTGCTGTGCATCCTGTTAAAGTACCTCAATTTTATGATAATCTAAATTCTCCAATTGAAACCAATAACTTTTATGGTAATCTATTAGTCGATGATCAAAATTTACCTGTTTGGACTCATCCATATAGTGTTTGGAAATGTATGGATGATCAGTTTAAGGGACTTGGTATTTCTCACTCAGGTGCAAACCAAAGAGTCTTTGGTGATGATCCAAACTCAAATCCTGTTAAGTACTTCTTTAATCCTGTTGGCATTTGTTCCCTAATGCTTTCAGCTGTCGAATTTCAGTCACAAAATTATGATTTCAAAGTTGGTGAATGTAAAAGGTTTAGCATTGGTTTACAATTTAATATTAACAATGGTGTTTTAAAAACAAATTTAGTACAAGGTATGGGGTTTATTACTGGTAATTATCAAAATCAAATAACCCCAAGGATAGCTTCAAAAGTCGGTATACAATCTTGGGATTCTCAAAGTCAATTAAGTAACGGTCTTAATAAAAGTATTCTAACTTTATTTGATCAAACCAAGTGGGTCGTCTATTCAAATACTGCATTTATTCAAGAATCTCCAAATTCATTCGTTGCAACTAGCACACCATCAAATGTATCTTCTGTGATAGTTCAGATAGCAAAACTCACTGATGATAATAGTGTCTCAAGTTATGATCAAGTTGCTGGATCATATGTCACTGATTGTGTTTTAAAAGGTACTGTATCCGATAATCAAACAACTGGTAACTATTCTTTTAATTACACGTTGGAAGGTCAATCTACTTCGAATCAAGCACTCCAATGGTTCTTGCCACACCACTACCTAGCAGCAGATTCTGATTCCTTATCACATGAAGCACATGGGTTATTCCTAGACTCAACAGTAAAGGGTGTAATGCATGCCTTCATTACTAATAAGTTCAATATCGTTGAGCAATTACCACCAAGTGAACTTCAATTTGATGTTTGGTCTGAAAAATTTGGTGTTCATGGTTACTCTGACCAAGCAAAAGAAGTTATTCAATCTATTGCCCAAACTGAAATTAACGATTTTGATGTTGTTAATCAATCCAATACCGACTCAATGTATACTGCAGGTAAGATCCTTGATAAAGGTGCATTTATGCTATACACTGCGGCATTTATTCTTCAAGATCAAAATTTGACAAATATTATGCTTGATAAAATGAAGCTAGCCTTTGATAGATTTATCAATAACAAACAACAAGCACCATTGGTTTATGAAACTAATTGGAAGGGTATTGTTTCAACAAGTGGACTTAATGATGGAAACTTTTACTGTGATTTTGGTAATTGCTTCTATAATGACCATCATTTTCATTATGGGTATCATATTCATGCAGCAGCAATTGTTGCGTTAGTTGATTCTAAAATTGGCGATGGATCTTGGATCTCCCAAAGTAGGGCATGGGTTGAAACCTTAATTAGGGATATTTTCAACCCTAGTGATAAGGATATATTTTTCCCAGTATTAAGATCATTTGATTTTTTTGCTGGTCATAGTTTCGCAAATGGCTTATTTGCTCATGGCGATGGTAAAGATGAAGAATCATCATCTGAAGATTATCATTGTTATTATGGTATAAAATTATGGGGTATTGTTTCAAACAATTCAAATTTGAGTTCTTTAGCTTCCTTGGTTTTATCAATTGAGAGAAGAGCAATGGGAATGTACATGTTATTTACAAATGATAATATTATAATGCCCCCAAATTTTATTAGAAATAAAGTTTCAGGTATCTTATTCGAAAACAAAATTGATCATGCGACCTACTTTGGTATGAATAAGGAGTACATTCATGGTATTCATATGATTCCATTAACTCCAATGAGTAATTACATTCGAACTTGCAAATTTGCTTCTGAAGAATGGAATGAAATGGATTTAGGAGGTTTAGCAACTTCAATTGATGGTGGTTGGAAGGGATTACTAATGTTGAATTGTGCTTTAGTTAATCCAAAGCAAGCGTGGAATTTCTTTTCTCAGGAACAATTTGATTATTCTTGGCTAGACAATGGTATGTCTAGAACATGGTCATTGGCATACTCTGCTGGTATGGGTGGTGCTTAATATTTTATTTTGATATTTAATTTATTATTGTTCTGATTTCGTGGTTCCATGTATGGAATAATATCAATATTTTGATAGAAAACCGTTTTTTTTTCCAGTTTCAAAAATTTCTTTTTATACAAGAAAAAAATTTTTATGAAATTTAGTTTAAGATGGTAAATCGATAATTATCTCCTTTTTTCTTTGTAGACACAGCTTATTTTCCTATTTTTATACATGTCTGGGGATATTCCAAAGTCTAAGAAGGAAGTTAAAGTTGGTGCATTATGCCAATTGTGCCATAGTAGAAAGGCAGTGATGAAAAGACCAAAGAATCTTCAAAAGCTATGTAAGGAATGCTTTTTCCATATATTTGAGACAGAAATCCATTTGACAATTCAAAAGGAAAATCTATTTTATAAAGGTGAAACGATTGCAATTGGTGCGTCAGGTGGTAAAGATTCAACTGTTTTAGCTTCCATTTTAAAAACTTTAAATGAACGATATCAATATGGTTTAAATTTAGTTTTATTATCTGTTGATGAAGGTATTATTGGTTACAGAGATGACAGTTTAGCAACCGTTAAAAGAAACCAACAACAATATCAAATGCCGTTGGAAATTGTCTCTTATAAAGACCTTTATGATTGGACCATGGATGAAATCGTTGCATGTACCGGTGTCAAATCAAGTTGTACTTATTGTGGTGTGCTAAGAAGACAAGCATTAGATAGAGGTGCGATAAAATTAGGAATAAATCATGTTGTTACTGGCCATAATGCCGATGACATGGCGGAAACTGTTTTAATGAATTTATTGAGAGGCGATACAGCCAGAATTGAAAGTTCTGTTAATGTTACTACAAATTCAACAGGTTCCCCAGTTAAGAGATCAAAGCCATTTAAATATACGTATCAAAAGGAAATTGTCTTATATGCACATTATAAAAAATTAGATTACTTCTCAACTGAATGCACTTATTCACCAGAAGCCTTTAGAGGCACTGCTAGAATTCTAATGAAAAATTTAGAACAAATTAGACCTTCTTGTATTATTGATATTATTCATAGTGGTGAAAATCTTAAACTAAAACCAAGAAAACTAAGAATTCAAAAATCAAAACAACAGAGGAACAATGATACTAATGAAACTGAAATCCGTCCTGATGGATCGGTTTCCTTACCAAGATTGAATGGAAGCAGATGTGAACGTTGTGGATATTTATCAATGAATAAAATATGTAAAGCTTGTCTTCTATTAGGTGAATTGAATGCAACTAGACCTAAGGTTGAATTAGATAACGAAACCAATAAAACTGATGGTCCAGCTAAAATCGTTAGAACTTTAGAAAAGTTAACATTTTAATTTGTGTTTCTTTTCACATTTTACTAATAATAATACCTCCCTATTTTATACTAAACTTATCATAATTGTATATTTATAAATAAATCCATCCCTATTTAATTTTATTTAAATTCATATAATTTTAATTCATGTCCATGGTTGATTGTTACCGAAAAAAATATTCTTAAGCAATGTAGGATTTATATAAGACACCTTCCAAATCGTCTAATTGCTCAGTGGTAAAAAATCTAGAATCAATATGCCATGTATCCTGTCTAGTCTTTTTGAAGTGACTTAATGTACTTTTGGCAGTCCTGGTGATTAATCCATCATAAGTAGTACAGTTAACTTCTAATAATGTCAAAACCTTAGGTAACCATTCTGGCGGTGGTGTAGTATATGGATACAATTCAACCAATGCACTTAATCCTAATGTTGCACCATGTACATTATGTAATTGTGTCTGTGTTAATCTTTGACCTTTAACAATCTTGTTCTTCATTAAAATAGATTTAAATTTCTTATATGAAGATTTAATAATTGCTTCTCGTTCGGAATCCCAAAACATGTTCAATAAAACCATAAACAACATCTTATATTCTTCTCTAAGTTCAATATGACTAGAAAACAATCCTTCAAAGCATTTATTAAACAACCTATTTTTTTGGTCAGGCGATCTTTCTAAAAATCTAACAGAATCATAGGTGAAATTAAAAGTGGAAAGCAATCTACTCTGTGCCTTTGTTGGGTCCTTCCAATTCATATTGTTACCAATAAGATCAATAATTCTTTTAGTTTCTTCATTATCGTATCTAATATTGGCAAATATAACAAACCAAACATCAATACGAATCTCAGCTAGTTTACATGCATCTTTCATTTCAACTAAGTCATGACACAATGGCACAACATATGGCTCAAAGTATTTAATAAGTAATCCATTTTGTGCAGTTTTCAAAATATTCAACATTAGAAGTCTGACACCTCTTACATGAGCCATAAAATCAGAATTGGTGATTTCTTGAGCAGTCATTGAATCGACGCCAACCCTCAATTTCAAAGTCCTATCTAAAAATTTCGTTAATAACTCTTCAAATAAAGGACCAGATTTAAACAAAAATGATGCTTCACTGCTATTAGATATATTCACATCAGCCATAAGAGTATCAAAGTCCTTATGCAAAACTGAGCATTGATAGAATAAAATATCAAATATTGCAGAAGCAACTTCAGTTGAAATAGTTTCATATGGATGATCTAAAATACTAAATAACTGCTTAGTAACTTCATCAAATTTATGAAATCTGTTCATTGTAGATTGCATGTAACTACTCAAAAAGACAATTCTGCACCTTAAAATAAAAGGTGATTCTTTAACATTCTTTGTAACTTTAAAATCACAAATCGTCTTGAGTAATTCAGGAGTACGTCTCATATCAAAATGTGCTGGTAACCACCAACAGAAAATAGACCAAAGATTATAACTTGATTGAGTCAAGTCGTTTTCAAAAACTTTACTAATTCTAACAGCAAATTCTTTATCCGCAATTTTCATTGCCTTTTGGCTCCTCTTACATGCGAATAAAACACCAGAAATGATTTCAGTGCATGCAACATGAGTTGGTCTCTCGTCTGAATCATAAATTTCATCAACAAGCTCTAAGAAATCATTGAATTTAACATTTGGGGTCAATTCTTGTAAGCACAGGGTGGCAATTGAGCTGAAAAAGTAAACAATACCTGGTAAAAACGAAGTATTAACTTCTGAATCATCAATATGATTTTTCATTAGCTTAAGGAGCCACTCTTTGGTAACTAATTGACCAAACTTTCTCATTGCAAAATCTTCACTATCGTTTAATTTCAAATCTGTAATATCCTTGTTTAAAACAACAGACAGATTATCATTCCAAGATAAAGTTGGCACCCACAACTTATTATCAATGAAAAACTTTGGATTAGAAATATTCTTCATTTCAGCAAAGAAATCATCAGGGTCATTACCAATAATATTACCAACGGTATCAATACATGGATCAGTAGGCTCAACAGCCAAAATATTGTTCAAATCATAATTGAAATATGCTCTAGTTTCAACCGTATCAAGCACCGAAGCAAGCCAGCACATACCCTTTTTGCTTAATTCAGGGTGAGAACCATCGATAAAATCAAACATCACAGTCAATGCATTTGGATTCAATGGGAATTCATAATGTGAATGAATAGAATAAATAAGTTCTAGAACAATTTGCAAGAATTTCCAATTCAATGATTTATCCAATCTCTTGATAGCAATATTGATAATATCATTCAAATTTTTCATTAAAACTTCCTTCTTTCTTTGTTTGGCCAGTTTCAAAGTGTTGATTTTCATTTCAACATCAGTATCAGGTGGTCTAATACATTCAATTTCCTTTTCATTCAACAAACAAACAAGTAATGGAATTTTCACATATCTTTTAATAACACGATATAATTTCATTGCCATTGCGGTAACTTCTATCTCGTTAATTGCAAGAGACCTAAAAATCAAGCTCTCGTATTTTGCTAAGCTAGCGGAATTTTTAACAGCCAATCCACGTAAACGCCTCTTATCGAAGACAATCATAATATTGACTAATTTTTCTTTATCATGGTTAACTAAAGCAATTTCCCATTCGTTGAAAATCTCAAAGACAAGATGAGTACAGTTGATGACTCTATTCAAGACAGAGGCTAAAACAGAAGCCGCATGGCTTGCAGTCCCTGAATATCCAGAAGCCGATAAGCAAACCAAGTGTTTGATCAACGTTTTATCCATAGGAGTAGGTAATCGTGTACAACGCGAAATGTTCACCCTACTACAATGATAAATGGACATTCTAGCACCCATAATAGTTCTAGTAAATGGAAGGTACAAGTTTGGGAAATCTTGTTGAGCTGCAAAATGTGCGTTATCGATGTACTGTGGATTATTAGAACTATAGTAACCACAATCATTAACCCAAGTGTTAATACAATGAATAACTCTAGTAATAAGATCAACGTAACCATCACTTTTGATGAGCAACTTAACTAAGTCATCCAAACACTTCGCAATTTCAATTCTGGTTTTATGAAGCTTCTTATAAGAAGGGTCCATATACTTTGAAAATTTATCCCCAGAAAAATAAGCACCAAAGGAGTATAAGATATCTGACCTTTCTGTCAAGGAGCTGTCAACAGCTTCTAATTCACCATTTAAGGAAGGTGTAGAAAATCCACTAGGAGAAGCAGAATCAACATCGACAGTCATTTCAAGGTCTTCCACTCTGTTATCCGATTGACCATCGATGACAACGTCAACTTCTTTCATAACAGGGTTGATATCTTCGGCCTCAGTATCTTCATCCTTGCTTTGCTGATCGTCTGATTTAGAACTTGAGGGTGATTTTTTATTCTGGGCAACACTATTCATGATGGCTGCAACACTAAGGCTTTTAGATTGACTTTCGCTACGTTGCATTAAACTAGAAACAGAATCACTGTGCGCTAAATCGGTCAATGAAGTAACAGATCCAATCGGGGTGCCACCAAGAGCATTGTTGAATTTACCCAAATGGCCATGAGGAGCTTCATCTTTGTATGAAGGGTCGAATAAAGAACAGACACCTCTCAGCAAGCCATCAAGTTGGTCTAAGTGAAATGAAATGTGATCGACTTCTTCAAGAGTAACTTTATCAAGATCTGAAGAATTGGATATGAATTTATTAATATAATTGATGGAGCAACTTGATAAATTTTCAAAAAATTCAGCAGCTTGATTAATTTCAACTTCGGTTGGAACATACCAGTTAAATTTCAAGTTCTCGTGAGATAATCTGTACGGATCAAATTGAAATCCACCCCAGCATTGTTCATTATATTTTCCATCATTTTTATCCAGCCAATCTTTAGAAATCAATCTTCTTTCGGTGATTCTTAACATTGAAACAGCTTGCAGCATACTATTTGCCATCATAGAAGCACTAAATGCACACTCACCTCTTAAGCTTGAAGCCTTTAAGATGATAAAATTTTCGATGTCAGCTAAGTAGGGAAGAACAAATTGCCCAGCACCCA
Source organism: Saturnispora ahearnii (assembly GCA_030564945.1). Lineage (NCBI taxonomy): Eukaryota > Fungi > Ascomycota > Pichiomycetes > Pichiales > Pichiaceae > Saturnispora > Saturnispora ahearnii. The sequence continues at coordinate 205,445 of JAJMAQ010000008.1, read as the reverse complement.
AAAAGACACCAGATATAATTTTCATATCCCAAACTAATTTCTTGTCCTTGTCCATGACGTCTTGTGAACGAGCAGCACCAGCACCATGAAAAATTTCATATTCAATGGACGTCATAAAATATTTATAAAGTTTATCCAATTGAGTTTGTGGGCTTCTTCTAACAATAACCTCACCAATATTGGAAAAAACAATTGCAACTTCATGATATACATTATTTGTAACATAGTCAAAATATTTATTAGCTAAAACGTCAAATAATTCATCACTGGTAGATTCAACCAATGCTTCAAAACAACCTGTAATAACTGCCGACGCTTGTGATTCAACTGTGTTATTGTCGATACTGACAGAACTTTCTAAAAATATAAAACAACTGTCACAGATTTGATTAATAAATTCATGAAAAGAAGAAGAAGCCGATTTCAAAGCTGATAATTCTAATTCTTTATCATACTCAAATGTAGGGGTCAAATGACCATCGTACAATAGATGCGACTTGTTTGGAGCGCTTTCATAAAACTTAGCTTCAAGGTAAGCCAAATGATTAGTAGTTAGTTCAGCAGCTAACATACCACCGTCACCATTTCCTTCACTTAAATCAGCAAATGGAATTAATGATCCAACATTTTTGATAAATTCCGTGGTTAAGATAGTCTTATCGGGATCATTAGCATCAACGCCAGGAACTAGCATCATTAAAAATCTCACAACATGAAGTCTGTAGATTGGAAGCTCAACCATAAACCTAGCTAGACTAGTTAATTGTGTAATAACAATAGGGATACGATGAGTGGAATTTAACGAGTCAAATGAGCTGTACCAGTCGGGTAAAATACCATCTAAAACCATCTCTGGTCTAATGAAACAAAGAATTTCCAAGGAATTAGTATGCATTTTTCTAACGCCTGAGGATTTAGATTGACATCCTAACTTAAGAGAGGGTAATAACAAGTTAACAAACTTTTCAACAATGGCATCATTTAATTTAAATTCATCAGGCAACGTGCTCAGGTCAACATGTTGAGGACCAGTATACTTTTTATCGATATTTTCTGATAAAAGTCTCATATGTAAGTTAAGGGTGAATTTACTAATTATGTTCGCAAGTAAATTAGACCATGGTCCAGAGTTTGATGGATGCAGCATAGTAAATGTGGAGTTGATAAATGTTCCTATTTGATCAATGATACCCTCATTTTCAAAGGCATGTTTAGCACTCAGTGAGTTAATGATAACACCAATAAGATGAGCACAGTACTTATTATTCTTTTCACTTTTAGATCTCGCTTGAGAATTCAAATAAAGTTGGTTAACGACAAATGAAAATTGATCCTTAGTAAAGATACCATACTTGCTGTCAACTAGAAGAGAATTATCTCTAGCACCATATTTCAGAGACGCCATAGTGATACGCATTAGAAATGCAATCAAACAGTTAATTTCATTGTTAGATCTGTTTGACTTCCATAGAGAAAAGAATAAAGGAATATAATGACGGACATCATATTTGTCGTAAGAAAAAGTGCCATCTTCCTTTTTAATTGGAGGGCGAAACTTCAATGGCATCAATGAAGATAAATGCACAAAGAAAGAAGATGCATTTTGATTAGAGTAAGTACTAACCATCTTTTCCATTAACTCAGGAACGGTATCGTCATCAAAGAACATTCTCATTGTGATCGCCAATTCAACTAGCCTTTTAGATCTATTACTGGTCATAGAAGCTCCAAAGGAGGTTGGTTGACAAACAGTAGCGGAGAATTCGGTGTATAAAGGTCTCCAATCAACTCTAAATCCCGAATCTAACAAGTCATCTTTGGATTTCATAAGAAGGTTGATGATTTGAATATATTGAGAGACATCGATATTCTGACCTCTTGAAACAGAAACAGCATAAAACACTCTGATTAAATCAGAAGACAATTTTAATGGAATCAAAAGACCCATTAACAGTAAATTTTTCAATTCCTTTGTCCAGTATTTAACAGAAATAATGGAAGCTGATTCTACACCGATTTTCATAACGGGAGTAGCGATATCAGCATCATCATCGTCACTATCAGAACTATAATTATCACTTTCATTTTCGTCTGCCTCATCGTCTTCATTAGCTTCCATTTCTGTTTGACCTAAAATTTCAAATGTTTGACCATCAGTAATGGCAGTTGCTGATTGAATATATTCATCAATGTTTCTCTTTGTTAATAAAACTTCTCTAGCATTTTCCAATTCTTCAACGCTAATTGTTAAATTACCTTTTAAATCTAAACTTTTGATGGAAATGTACAAATGTGCAATAACGTGACTTAAATATTTATACTGATCTCTAATTGTCTCAGTTCTATAAGGAAGTAAGTCTTTATACATTTGAGTTTTTTTAGAATTAGTAGCAAAAAACTTACTTTTAGGATCATGCAAAGAAGCTCTTGCCTCGTCTTCATTAACACTAATGTTTAAATTGTAATGCTCAAGACGATCATTTTCAATTTTAGAACTTGGAGTCAGGGGACGGCTTGATTCACCAATTGGCCACTTCAACACATTAGGGGAACTGGGTCTTTGGAGATCCATAAATTGCTTGTTACCTTGTCTACGAGGAGTTGGGCCTTTTAATGAGATTTCAGGTATCGGAGAACTCATTTGATAAAGTCAGTTAAAAGAGCAATGACGAAATAAGATTGAAGGATATCTTGTTCGGTTAGTAAATTAAAAATGGATTGCTGCAATAAGTGAAAAGTAGTGATTGACTTTGTTATTGAAATACTCTTCTAAGGCACTACTTCAATAAACAAAGGTTAATTGTGTAAAGAAAGCAGATTGATTGAAGGAGTTTACAGTGGCAAAATTTCAATTCTTTAAAATTAAGGAAAGTTAAAACTATTCAAGGCTGTGCAATAGTAATTAGGTAAGCGATTTTCTTAAAGACTTTTTTTTAGAAAAAATTTCAGAAGAGAAAGAAAAAGAGATGAAACTTAGGTATCGAGTAGTAGGATTGAAGAAAGATGGCTAAGTCCAAGTCTGGGTTATTGCAACAAGATTTAGATAACAAAATCTATAATTTAATTTTAGCTCTGTTGGATGAAAAGACAAGTGCATTGCAAAAGGAACAACAGGAAAAGGAAATTAATAAGATAGATCCAAATGAACCATCAGTGTTTTCAATGGCATTAGCTTCTGATCTTTCATTTGATGAAATTTTAGAATATTCCAAGGCCAAAGAAAGGTCCTTTGGTAGAATGAAATTTGAATTACTTTCAAAGAGTATTGATAGAGCCTGGGCTGATATCAAAGAAGAAGAAGAAGCTGAAATTTCCAATCTTCCGCTAGAAACGCAAGAAAAGTTAAAGAATAAGAATAATAGTTATGCTAACGATGAAGAAAATACCGATTCTGAACTCATGGTCGTTAAAGATTTAAATTTAGCTAATAAAAATATTGTTAACTTATGGAATCAGAATGATCAGCAGCAATCTGAAGAACCACCTAGTACTAGTGAAACTTCTAAGAATAAAAAAAGGAAGGCCAAGGATATAGTAAAGGGTAATAAGAAGGCTAAGGTTGATAGATCTCCGCCAAATGCATCTCTTCGTTCTCTTGGTGGTTTAAATAATATCATTGATGAATTAATGGAAGTTGTTGGGTTACCTATTTTACACCCTGAAATATATTTGTCTACTGGTATTCAACCTCCAAGGGGTGTTCTATTACATGGTCCACCAGGTTGTGGTAAGACATCCATTGCCAATGCTCTTGCTGGTGAATTAAAGGTTCCATTTCTTAATATTAGTGCACCATCTGTTGTTAGTGGTATGTCTGGTGAAAGTGAAAAAAAAATTAGAGAATTGTTTGAAGAAGCAAAGGCTTTGGCACCATGTTTAGTCTTCCTTGATGAAATCGATGCTATCACCCCAAAGAGAGATGGTGGTGCTCAAAGAGAAATGGAACGACGTATTGTTGCACAATTATTAACATGTATGGACGAATTAGCATTTGATAAAACTGGTGGTAAACCTGTCATCGTTATTGGCGCTACCAATAGACCAGATTCATTAGATGCTGCATTGAGAAGAGCTGGACGTTTTGATAGAGAAATTTGTATCAATGTTCCAGGCGAGGACGCTAGATTGAACATTTTAGAAAATATGACACAAAACTTGAAGATTCATGGAGATTTAGGTTTAAAGGAAATTGCCAAATTGACACCTGGGTTTGTCGGTGCTGATTTGAAAGCCTTAGTTACAGCCGCTGGTATTAGCGCAATTAAGAGAATGTTTGGATCTTTGGCGGATCTTCCTCAAGATTTGATCGATGAGGTTGAAAATGGTAAAATTGAAGAACAATTAGAAACTGTTGATGTTGACGATGCAATGGAAGTTGATGAAGAACTACAAGAATTGGAAACTGAGCCTGTTGAAGAACCAGTTGAAGAATTAGTCAAAGAAAAATCATTAACAACCGAAAATATTGATTCTCTATCATTTATTCAGAAGTTTTTAATCAAGCATCCAAATCCGTTAACCGCAGCACAGTTAGCACCATTGAATATTTGCAACGAAGACTTTATAGCTGCCTTACCTACTATTCAACCAACAGCAAAGAGAGAAGGATTTGCAACTGTTCCAGATGTCAATTGGAACAACGTTGGTGCACTATCGAAGGTTCGTGTTGAGCTCCATATGGCTATTGTCCAGCCTATTAAGAGACCAGAGATTTATTTAAAAGTTGGTATTTCAGCACCAGCTGGTGTTTTAATGTGGGGTCCACCAGGTTGTGGTAAGACGCTTTTAGCAAAAGCCGTTGCTAATGAATCTAAGGCTAATTTTATTTCTGTTAAAGGTCCAGAATTGTTGAATAAATATGTTGGTGAATCAGAAAGAGCAGTTAGACAAATGTTTGCTAGGGCAAGAGCTAGTGTGCCATGTATCATTTTCTTTGATGAACTAGATGCTTTGGTCCCAAGAAGAGATACCAGTTTAAGTGAAAGTAGTTCACGTGTTGTCAACACATTGTTAACGGAGTTGGATGGCTTGAATAATAGACAGGGTATCTTTGTTATTGGTGCCACCAATAGGCCTGATATGATTGACCCTGCTATGCTTAGACCTGGTAGATTGGATAAGACTCTCTACATTGAATTACCAAATTCACAGGAGAGATTAGAAATCTTGAAGACTGTTATTAGATCAAATGGAACTCCAGTTTCACCTGATGTTAACTTGGATGCAATAGCTCATGATGAAAGATGTAGAAACTTTAGTGGTGCTGATTTATCATCCCTTGTTAGAGAAGCATCTGTTATTGCATTGAAAAGAAATTTCTTTAAAGGTATTACTAACTTAGATGAACATGTTGAGGACATTGACGTTGAAAAGGTCGTTGTCAGTTCGCAAGACTTTGAAATCGCTCTTGATTCTACTAAACCATCCGTTAGTGACCGAGATAGATCTAGATATGAAAAGTTAAACAAGAGACTTGGATGGGATAAGACAACTAATACAGAGACCTCTAAGGAGGAAACTATGTAAATTATTATCTTTTTCAAAATACATAGCAATGTTAAACAAAACCATATTACCTTTTTGTTTCTCTTTTTAATTAAAACGGAAACTAATATTATTAGTAGTATTCGATGTTCCGAAAAATAATTCAACATAGTTTAATTCAGTTAGTTGTGCTGAGCATTGGACCCCAAATCGCGTTACGCAGAAATTTGACGCGCCCCTCTACTAAAGGGAGACGCGTTAACAAAGGCAATAAATTGCTCTCAGTTTCTTAGAGGAAGTACCGTTTACAATAGGACAGGGCCTTTCTTTCTTTTATATATTCTTATTAAATAGGGACATTTCTTCAATTGGATAACTAGTGAATATAAGTTGAACCCGTTTTATCCAAGTGCTGTGTGTATCCATTATTTGCATACATATTTTTTTATTACTAAATTAACTTAACGTATCTGCTTAACTAAAGTTATTCAATAAAAATTGTTATTTATCATATTATTATAGACAATTTTTTATCAAACATTAAAGAATGAATACAGAACTTCCCACACCAACTACTTCTGAAGACACTACAAAGAAGATGTTCAATGAACAACTTGAATCGCCAACTTTGAATTTAAAATCAAATAGACCATTGTCAATAATTGAGGAAGACGCGTCTGTTTATACACCAGATGCAACATTGAAGCTATCATCATCGCAAAAGTCCGACAATGATGAACCTAATCGCATTACAGATGAACCAGCTATTAATCGTTTAGACAAAGAAGTTTTGGCAACAATAGAAAAACTACGAGAATTGGAATCAAAGGTTTCTGGTATTAAAGATATTAAGGAATCATTATTGAATCTAAAAGCCACTATATTAAGACTAAATTTAAAAAACACGCTGTTGAAGAATGAATTGGAAAATACAAGATCAATGTACTCTCATGAACGTAGTATGTTATTAGGAGATGTGAAAAATTATGAACAAATGATAAGTGCAAGTAATAGTGAAAGAGAAGCTGTGAATTCAAGGAATTTAAAACTGGTTAAATATATTAAAACTTTGAAGAATGAGAGGATAAAGAAATGTGTTAATGAAAATCGACAATTGAAAGCTCGGTTGGATCATATAGAAAGTATAAACGGTTCCATTGTTGAAAGTTCTTCTGTTTTACTGTCACCAACTTCACAAGCAATGGGTAAATTGAACACATTAGGCAGAATTGCAACTGTTTATCTAAGAGAGAGTGAACCAAAGAACACTTGATGTGTCCATTCTTGTCTATTTTTTCAATTATCACTACCATTTTCTGTTTATCATAACCATTCCATTAGCTTTCTTTATCATCTTACATCTATCTTTGTTTCTTCTTATTCTTTTCTATTGCAATTAATTGGAATTAGAACCGTCCATTGTAGAAAGTTTTGAATTTTAAAAATGAATGTAACGACTTTTATCATTTATGTATCATTATAACAGAGTAAAAAAATGATTTTACAAATAAATAATCAAGCAATTGCTTTATCCTAAGCCTTTCAATCTATTTCCTAAAGGGTGGAGGTGGAACTGTTGTATAATTGTAATTGTACAAATGATCTGTAGTTGAAATACCTTTATATTTTAATGTTTCAATATCAACTAATTCTTCGTTCAATTCCTTCAGACTATTAACACCGAGAAACTTCATATCTCTAACCATTTCTTGCTTTAGAATATCCATTGCTCTTTCTATACCTGGTTGACCATAAGATGCCAATGCATAGATAATAGGTCTCCCAATACCAACCGCTGACGCACCTAGGCATAGTGCTTTTATAATATCTGAACCTCTTCTAATACCACCATCAATAAACATATGGAAATCCTTATTTTGATGTAAACCATGTTCTTTTAACAATTGTTTAGATTGAGCCAAAACTTCAATTGGAGGCATTGCAAAATCCATTTGACGACCTCCATGGTTAGATATTAGAACACCACCGAGGCCAATCTGTGCAGCTTTTAAAACATCTTCCTTTCGTAGAACTCCCTTTAACACTATTGGTAATTTAGTTGAGTTTTTTAACTTTTCCATATCATCCCAAGTAATGCATTTATATTCAACTGTTGAAGAAGCAAAAACGTCCAATTCATTGTAAATTGAGGGATCTAGTGAGGCTCTTATTTTGGCATCCTTTTCACGATTACCAATACATGGTAAATCAACATTAACAAAATATGCCTTAATATTCTTATGTTTATCTTCAATATTTTTAAAATATTGTGGAGCATTTTTAAGTTGTTCTTCATTATAAAAATGAATTTGATGAAATGATAATTGTTCAACATTAGATTCTTCCATGAATTCATCAAATGGAAAAGATAATTGGAATGGAATTAAATATGGGATTGATTTCTTATCGCATGCTCTGATGACATTTTTTTCTGCGTCGTCATGAGCCATTGGAGCACCAGCAAATGCAGTACAATAAAATGGAGCAGAGAATTTTATACCAAAAATATCCTCAGTTTCAGTGGATGCATTTTGGACATCAATTAAACACTTTGGTCTGAAAAAGATTCTACCAAAGGCATAATGATTTTCTCTAATGGAAAATTCATCATCTGAACCGGTTGAATAATAACCCCAAACACCATAAGGTAAAATTTGTTTAGCAACATATTCGAAATCTGTGATATTGAATATCTGTGATAAATCAGGTTTATTTTTAACCCTTTCTAATCTTTCACGTTCTAAACGTTCTTCTCTTTCTTCATAATCTTCATCATCTTCTTCTTCGTCTTCATCTTCAATGACAATGATTTTTCTCTTTTTCTTAGAATCATTATCAATGGTATTTGCCATTAATACAGTTGCAACTAACGATAAACCTACTGTAGATCTCCAATAAAAACGATTTTTATTTATAGGTCTAATCCCCGTTGATAAATACCCCATTGAGCGCAAAGATGGCAATCCTTTAAATTGTCTCAGGTTAACGGCTTTTCTCAACATTATTTAACAATTCGGCTTGTTGGATACACTCTTCAGAGTTTCCTCTACAGAAAAGGATGCTAACGGAGAGAGATCTCGGTTTATATGGATCATAAATATTGTTATCAAAATGGCTGATTGCCGTTTTTGGTAGGTGCCGCTATTGGCTTGTCAAAGCGAGATTTTTCTAATACAGGCGAAATACTCCATGACGGCTCTTTGTGTTGTGCCTTTGCTCATTTTATAGTGGCAAAATAGCTGACCACAAAATGAATAGGCACCTTCCAAATAAATCCATTAAAGATAAAATGGTCAATTCTAATTAGTAGTGTTAGTACGTTCCTAAAGTTAAAATGTGTGTTTCATTAACTTACATTGATAAAATAATTAAAAGGGACACAAGACAATAAAGGATTGTTAGAAATTTAAGAAAGAAAAGGACTATGTGAACAGTCGTTCGGATTAAATTATTGTTCAGAAGCTCTTGAAGATAAAAACCAAGTCCATTTACTTCCATCGTTACTATATACACGTTATGTTAGAAGTTTTGATGTGGTTTTAATGAATGAAATGAGAAATATGAAAATTGAGCACCATCGCGATTTCATTGAAATTTGAAAGTTTTTGATTATTCGAGGACTGTCATGTTCTCATAATAGAGAAGAGAAAAAAGGGGAATACTAAACGATGTCTTCAATGTTAGAAAAGTCTCTTGATGAGATCATTGGCAGCAAACCAAGACAAGTACGTTATCATGTTATCAAAACATGAAAAGGAAGCAGGATTTTGTTGAATCCTTATTTTATCCCGATCTCAATGCAAATAACTAATTTTATATTTAACAGAATAAACCAAGTAGAAAAAACACGAGAATTGGCAAGCCACGCCACCAAACAACACATAGACCACGTCAAATGAAAAGCAAAGGTAATATGAATGAAATTAGGGTGTCTAATTTAGATACTGCGTTGACTGAACAGGATATTGCAAATTTATTTAATAAAATTGGCGAAACAAAATCTGTTGATTTAAAGATTAACACGCATGGTGTTTCTACTGGTATTGCGTTCATTGAGTATTTTAACCCACAAGATGCTGCTGAAGCAATTACTGCTTTCCATAGAAGGAATGCTGTTGGTAGAACCATTAATGTTACATCTACTGCTTCATTATCCGATAGAATTGGTATTGATATCAATAATGATAAGAGAAGGGCAAAGAAGGAACCAAAACCGAAGAGAGAAAGAGCTAAGCCAAAGTCTGCTGAAGATTTAGATAAGGAATTATCAATGTATATGGAAGCAGAAGGCCAAAATAGTGAAAATATTCAAACTAGCGAACCAATTGAACAGCCACCACATAAACAAGTGATTGATTCAAATGAACCATTCCCAGTTGTTAATGAAGTTGACATGCAATAAAAAGCTTTAATTTCTTTATAATGTATAATAATCAATTTTGCTTTTGAATTACAATTTTATGTATAAAAAGAATAATTATTGTTTTTGAACCAACCTTCTCTGGTGAAGGAAAGAAAATGAATAATATAACATAATAAATATTTCATATATATCTAATAATAGTGATAATGAAGTAATTAGAATCTTGTGATTAAATTCTAAGTTGTTCTAAGAACTAATTGCTTAGTGAGAAGAGGAACCCAAAGCAACAGCTGGTGGACAACCAAGAGCACCCTTAATAGAACCGTACAAAGCGAATTGCAAGGAGGTAAGAGTACCAACCATGACAAATCTGGTTGGCAAACCGGCAAAGGAACCAACAACACCTAATTGCTTGGCTAATTGGAACAATAAACCAACAGTGGATTGACCTGGAGCCTTCTTAGTCTTGTTAACCTTGGATAATAAAGTATCAGCAGGTTGAGAAACGAAAGCAGCCATACAACCAGCAATAACACCAGAAAGAAGGTTAATACCAGTAACAGTAGAAGAAGATAATTGATCCTTTGGAGTAGCAACGTAACCGTAAATAGCTTCAGCAGCTCTTTCGAAAGTTAAGAACTTAGCAATGTTGTATGGAATTTGTTTGAACAAGATTGGGGTAAAACCAGCGTAGAAGGAACCAACACCTTCTTCCTTTAAGATTCTAGAGAAACCACCAATCAAACCGTTAGCAAAAGTTGGTTGAGAGACCAATCTAATTCTAGTGGCTTCTAATGGACACAAAGCAATATCAGCAAAGAATTCAGCGGTAGCGGCGGAACCAATGTAAACGGCATCCTTGTATTGAGAAGCTGTTTCGTAACCCAAGTTGTCAATGAAGATCTTCTTGAATAATTCGTAACCACCGAACTTGAAGGCACCTTGGATAGAGTAACCCAAGACAGTTGGTCCAAAACCAGTTAAGAGAGCACCAGCACCTTCATTAGTGATAATCTTCTTGAAGGAACCAAACATACCGGTGTTGTAAACAGTTGGTTCTAATTGAATTCTGGTCTTGACGACATCGATAGGAGTCATAGAACCGTGGGTAACACCACAACCAATAGCACCAGCAAGAGCAAACTTGGCGTAATCACTAACAGTGAAGCTTGGGACAACAGGAGTAGAAGACATCTTTGTGTTAACTTTAAAATCAAGAGAAAAAACGTGTTTTCAAAATGGAAACAATTTTTTCGCCATTTTAATTTCCAATTTGGAGAAAAAAAGAAATTAAAGGAAGAGAATTTTTTCTAACCGCCAGCATGCGCCACATTTGGGTGCAGATACAAATAAAATTCAATATTTCAATTGGAGTTTTGACACCGGATAAAGGTTATTAACATGTTGATATTTGTACGAATATATATGTACCTTTAAATACTCTAACACCAACCTAAATACCAATTTATTAGCATTACTGTTCAAATCGTAAGAAATCGCGCAGTTCTTTGATTGGCTCTTGATAATGCCTAAGATGTGGCGCATGTGATAATACTGCTCAGCATCACCAGACAGCCTCTAATTTCAACCTTTCTTACCATAAGACCAGATATTTTTAACTTAATATGTTATCTATTATTATTAACAACCCTTATAGTTATGTAATGGTATTTTTGAGTTTTTATTATATGAACCAATTCTAAATGCTGTCATTTTATGATACGGGTCATTAATAACTATGGTAGATGATGGAAAAAAAATGGAAATGCGAATTTGCGATTTCCAACATACAAAAGGGTGTTTTTGTTGAATATTACCACGGTTAATATAGTACGTTAAATAATGTAAAGTGCAATGGAGAAATAAGAAATAACTATATTAACGCTTATCTCTCAGTGAACCAATTTTCACTGTTAATATAAAATTTTTTCAAATTATTCCTTTTTCTCTTTTCGTTTATTTCATTTTTTTAAAATAATTTGTTTCAATATAGTTTTAGTTTACTAACATTTCAATGCGCTAGACTAAAGTAAAATACAATGTCTGAAGTTTCATCTGCTAATATTGTCAATTCTAAGTGGGATACCGTTATTTCCAATGGTATTGTCAAGACTGGACTTGGACTTGGTGCGGGTATCCTTGCCTCCGCTATTCTTTTTAAGAGAAGATCATTCCCTGTTTGGATTGGTCTTGGATTTGGTTTAGGTAGATCATACGCTGAAGGTGATTCTATTTTCAGAGAAGCTGGATTGAGAAAGATTGATGCTTAATAAATTCTAAAATTAAAGACAAATAAATATTCTAAATCATTAATGTTTTTCATGTATCAGATTAAAGGAAATTAATTTACTTTTATCACTATTTTCACTATTATTATTATTATTATTATTATTATTATTATTATTATTATTATCTTTCATCATTTCATTCAACTTCTCTTTTTATCAAAAAAAAAACCCGGAAATATATTGAGAGTTCCGACACGAAATAGTATTTATTTTTCTCTCTCTTTTATTTTTATATCTTACTATCTTTTTTAACCTACTATTTTATTATTTATTTATTTATATACTTTAATAAAACAAATTGAGTTTTCAATACATTCATGGTTTTACTTAATTATACATGTCTCTAACTTTGTACAGAAAATCTATAAAAAATGTTCTTCGCTATTGCTTTTTATCAGTTTTACCAAATAAACTTAATCTTCTTAATGCACCTGTAGATTCTTGCTTATGTTCACTAATATGGTGCTGTTCTTCACTTTCATCATCTAACGGTGTTTCATTAACAATTGGAAATCCACTTGTTGATAATCTATGCTTTTTAAAAAATCTAGATGTTGTTGTAAATCCATTTGTTAAAAACCCTGATGATGTTTGCGAAATAGTAGATGAATTGGATTTGCTATATTTATGTGTTTGAACTTCATCATGCTCATCATCTTCTTCATGTGTCTTATTGGATAGAGTTTTATTTGGTGATAACCCAAATTTAAATATTTTGTTCTTTAAAGAAAACGGTGACGATTGATGCTCAGTCAAATCATTGTTATCAACATCAATATTTAGTAATCCAGAATGTCCTTCAGGTGGAGTCGATGGATAAAGATAATTATCTCCAGTTGAAATATTTATTGGTGCACTTAAGAAGTTATGGATACTATTGGTACCTCCATTACCAGTGATAATACTATTGTTATTAGACCAAATGGTTCTATTACTACCACTTCTAGCTCTACCTCCATCATTAGGGAAAGATGACGCTAAATTAGAATCAACATATGAAAATGAACTGTTTAATAATCCCCATTGTGTTTCACCATTATTCTGAGAGGTTGTAGGTGCAGTTGCGCCATGTTGTGGATTAAACGGTGACGCTTGTGTTGTCCCATCCAAAAATAAAGAAGGAACATACCCATCATTAGCCAATTGTCCATGAATTGAGGTTGGTGGTGATCTTAATATATCCATTTTTGAATTTGAGCCATTCTTCTTATGCATCAGATTCTTTGCATTGTTGGTAAGAGCACTCAGAGAGGTAATTCTGGTAGATTGTTGTGGTGTATTGATAAAATTATTACTTGCTGTTCCATTCAAACTATAATCAAATCCAGCTATTTGTGATAAATTAGGCGAAACTGGATGAATTGAACCCTGTGATTGGGTTAACGAATTCGTTGAAAATATATCGATACTTTCACTGATAAGGTTTTGGGGTAATAACAAGTTAACATCAGGTTGATCGTTAGTTATTACATTCAACGAGCCATGATTATTACTATTATTGTTATTATTGTTATTGGTAGTACTCCAAACATCATTGTTCCATGAATTATTAGACGGAATACGACGATGGGAGACATCAATTTGTGAGAATTGCAATTCGGGTGAAACATTAAATCCAACTAATGATGATGAATTATTCATACCTTTGCTAGTAAACGAATTTTTACTTGAGAGTGGTGGTTTTGGTGTTCTATGACTCAAAGAAGATGTATTATTAGGACCACCAGCATTCGAATTAAATACATTGAGCGTCGGTATACATTCAGATTGATTTGTTGGCACTCCATTGATCTTCCTAATAAGCCCATCTTCACTCTTCTTCCAAGAATTAAAAATATCTTGATCCTTAATAATCAATTCATCACGTAATTCTTCTGCCCACTCAGGAAACAATTTAGCAATTGCTTCAATAATTTCAATTCCTTCAGCATTAAATAAACCTGTATTGGTGTTTAAGCAAAATGGTAGTTGATCAGCTAGAGCATTTAATTTCCTTTTGGTACCCTCTAATTGTTTCCTAGTGTTAATTTCATTTTTCAAATCTTCATTAATATCTTGAAATTCATTAATAATTGAAAATATTTCCTTATTTAAATCTTCGATTTGACGCTTATACTGTTCAATTAAAACTGGTTTCTGAGATTGAAATTCGTTCACTTTACCCTTCATTTCATTAATTTGTGTTTTCCATTTACTAATTTCCTTCTTTTGTTCATTAATCTTCAGTTTCTTCTCAGCAAGCTTCTTTTCATCCTTGGAAAATCTAATTTTACCTTTAAGCTTTTGTTCTTCAAGTAATTTAATTTCTTGTCTTAAACTTGCTCTACTGGCATCTTCGTATTTCCTTCTATCCTTAGCTTCATTTCTGGTAGCTAATAAATTGCTCTCTTCTTCTTTAAATTCAATGGATGCATCGTTATCTGCCCTTAGAAGTGAATTATATTCACTCAATGCACTTTCTAACATCCACTTCAATTCATTAATATCTGTAGTTAAATGTGGTAAATTGTTATTATAATGAATTAATGAGTTGTTATTTTCAATAGTACTATTAACTTCACTATTTAATCCTTTTCTGTCAGGCGAGTCACCAACTGTACCACTTCTTGATCTAGGTAAAGGTGACGAACTTCTAAAAACATCAACTTTAACAATAGAATTCTTTTCTTCTTCATTTAATAAATTTTTAACAATACTATCAGGATAATCCATGCCTTCATCTCTAATAACATGAGGTTTAAATTTATTTGCTGCTGTTTTAATAAAAACTGATGAACTTCTTGATCTATAACCAGCAATATTAAAAGCAACCAAATCAATTTGATAGTTTGTTCCAGGTTTTAAATCTTGTAATGTAACACTTTGTTGTCTACCATTAATAACATTTGATTGCAATCCATTAATATATAGAACAAAATGTGAAATGGAATGTGATTGCACTTGCGGTAGAATAGGTAGTTCAACACCACTTGGTTCTTTCTTCTCAGCTTGTGGTGCTTCAAGATAGTTATCCCAATGTATTAAAACTGTTGTATCTGTTATTTTGTTAACAGATAGCAATGGCACAGTCGGAATAGCAATGGCTAGACTGTTAATAGATGTCTCTATTGGTAATTGTAACAAAAGTTTAAATCTATGACTTAACCAAAGTACCCCAGCTATGGCAATAATGAGTAAAACAAACATCATCTCCTTGTATGTACTTTCTGATATAACACTAAGATGAAGTTGACGTTGTTACAATGTCTATATAACTTTTTTTTTTATTCCTCTCCTACAAAATTTGTTTTTCTGAATTTATTTATAACGGTTCATCATTCTACATGCTTACATAATCTGACACATCTCTCTCTAAGCGAGATGAGAATAATAATAATCGTACTAAAAGTAAAAATAGCAGAGGTTAAAGATTATACAAGGGCGAGAACATTTCTTCAGCCAGGAGAAACAATATGCTAATATATATATACGTAGGTGTATATGCAAATCAAAGTGAAGTAGATAACAAAAAAGCGCTCACTTATAGTGGAGATTTGACTATGGCGGTTATGCAAATAAAGATTTCGGGTATTGTTTAATGCTTGGAATCATGACCAACAAGAGTAGTGTCTGAATTAGCAGAATTAGAGCGGTACAATCTAACAGCACCTCTTGTTGTGTATGGATGAATCAAGGAATCTTGAAATGCTTCTAAAAGAGCCTTTTTCAAATTATCAATTGAATCAGTTGAATTTTGGAAATGGAACGCAATTCTATTACCCATAGTCTTAACATTGTATTTCTTAGAAGTTTCGGCATAAATGCTTGGGTTGATTTTAACCTTCTTTGGGTCTAAAAAGACAAAATTCGTATGACTTGGACACTCAAGAGCAATACCATTTTCTGTACACCAAGAAGCAAATTCCTTTGCATAGGTATGAGAGATCTTAATCTTCTCAAAGTTATCATCGATTGCAATACTTGCCATCTTTGCTAGCATACCGGCTTGTCTAATACCACCACCATTTTGCTTTTTGAAATGGTTAGCCTTATCGATGAATTTCTTTTCACCAACTAAAATTGAACCAAATGGTGCACCAAGTGATTTAGAAAGACAAAGAGAGACTGAATCAAATAAATTACAGTAGTCATATATTGAAATACCAGTTGCTGCACTTGCATTCCATAATCTAGCACCATCACAGTGCAATCTAATATCATTCTCTCTACACCAATCAGAAATCCTTTCAATCTCGTCATATGGCATGATGATACCATGTAAAGTATTTTCTAATGAAACAACCTTAGTTGGTGCCATATGAATATCACCATCATCAGGAATAAAGTTGTCTAAGATATCGTCTAAGGTTAAGTATAATCCATTAGAAGGAATCACAGGAGTAACCATAGCCTGAGAAAGTGTAGCTAAACCACCAGCTTCATGTGCATAAACATGTGCTCTGTAATCACAAAGGATACGATGAGGTGGTTGAAGCAAATGTGCTCTTAAACCGATTTGATTAGACATTGTACCGGAACAACAGAATAGTGCAGCTTCTTTACCACTTAGCCTCGCAATTTTAGTCTCTAAATCAAGACAATCATCGTCTTCTTTGTAAACTGAGTCACCAGTTGAACATGTTAAAGCAGATTGCAACATATTTTGAGTTGGAACAGTAAATGTGTCACTTCTAAATTCATTATGAGTTGAAAAGATTTGTTCGGTAGTCATTGTTATTATTAATTTGGGTTTTATTAGCACACTCAGATAAAAGGAGTCAATTAGTAAGATAATAAGAGAGCAAAAGAAACAACTGAAGAGAGGTTATAAATTTAAGTGCTGAGTTGGGTGGTTTTATAGTTCGGAGAATTCGTTGACTAATAATGATAACTCCATAAACGAAAACCCGCAGTCCCACCTAAATCTAAATCTATACTATGTCAAAAAACTCATAGTACTGAGTTCAATTGAAACGATAATAACTTGAAAATAGTATCATTTTAAAGATATACTTTAGATATTCCTAACAATACTTTGTATATTCACAGAATATGATTCAAAGACGTTCAAATTGTCAATTGAAAATGTCGGAAATCGATTACCGCTTTGTCCGGAATGAAAATTTTTCCATACTGGCATCATCAACCCTCTTTCAGGGTTACTAGGTGGTTAAATGTATATCAGCTAGAATCAATGTAAGGATGATTAGAGGTATCTAAGCGATTTCTCCATTATCAATATAAGACTAACGGTCTTTCCAACTGTCAAAATCAACGGCTTGACACCCCCAAGGTGTCATCTAATTCCAAGTCAAATGATACCCCTCACACCGCACACATATGGCGAGAAGTCAATATTTTCCAGTGACTCCTTTTGACTTGAACCCAAAACAAGGGGTAAAGTCTTTGACTCTGTGTGCCAAGTCAAAGACGACAGGGGAACTACCTCTTATCAACATGCAGGGATGCATATGCTTTCAGCGATAGTTATTCATGAACAAGAGAAGGCTATTTCGAAGACTTATAACTAATGCTGCTAATAACATACAATTTTGAAATGTAAATGACAATGCATATAATAGTAATGTCACAGTTTGAATTAATTTACTTGTATTTTACTTTTTTTTGAATCCAAGTTCTCGACAAAATCTACAAAGTCAGTTCGCAGCTATATTTAAACATCATTTTTACCTGTTTAGAATAATAGTGGTACAAAGGTTATATTTTATACTACAAAATTAATATTGTAATATGTATTGGCGGTTTAGAAAACGTAATAGGAGAGGTTTTCAATACTATATTATGCTATATCAAACAACATTTTAATAGTAGAAACCAACATATAATGTAGTTGATATCCAGTACAAGACAAATATAACCCTAGGATATGGCAATTTTTCATGCAATTGTTAAGAATTTTGGTTTTTTAGGAGGTGGAGGTGGTTTTCTTTTAGTTTCAACAATCGAACTATCTACACTATCCACTTTATCTTTATTCCTTTTCTGATTTCTCTTTGGGCCTTTACTTCTACGTTTATTCAAATGACGCAACTTTTGGGGACTCTGATTTAAGTCAGATGCAGAACTAATTGAGCTACTCGTTGAACCTCTACTTGTCTGCTGTGATATAAATTCTTGTCCTCTTCTTTCTAATGGTGTGCCAAAATAAGTTGTATGCTTATTAAACAACCCTGGTAAGGCTATCATAACTTGCCCACTTTTAGTAACATATTGATTTACAGATTGGGTTCTTGGTATTGACCTTGGAATATTAGCTTGAGGAGTTCTTGAAACTGTTTTCCGGAGAAAATCAAACTGAGATTCTGGTATTTCCTTTGGTAGGTCAATCTTAGGTTTTGGCTTTAGTGCTGGCTTTGGCTTCACTGGTGGTTTGTTTTTAATCGGAAATTTGATATCATTCCTCTTGATCGGGGTCATGGTATCGTCAAATTTAATGGGCTTTGGTCCATGAGTATTTCTTTTAGGTGTTTGGGATTCAGTCTCTAAAGAAATAGAATTCACAAGATCATTCAATGATTTTGGTCGACTTTGTTCATTGATTTTGGTTCCTTCAGGTGCCATTAAATGCGGTATGAAGGTAGTAGTACGCAATGTTTTCTTTGATGATGATTGAGGTATTGGTATTTCACCATGGGAGTTATTTTTTGTTGAGGAAGAGTTTAATTCAATCTTCTTCTTTGGAACCATCGGAGGTACTTTCTTTGTCTTCTTAACAACTGTCATATTATCTGCCTAATGTATCTTTGGAATGTAAATAACTGCTGCGCTTACAACACACAGAGAATTTTCATTTTTCTCACAACATATTGGAAAAAATACTCCATTGCAAATTACAGATAATAAATACACGATCAGTATAAAAATAGGGTATTTCACTTGGAAGTTCAATACTTCAATCAGCTCAGCAAGTACTAGAATAGCTACAATGTATACTTTTAAAACGTTAAAAAGACAGATTTTGTAGAATGAAACGCGTAAGTACACAACATTTTGTGGGTTTGTGACGGAATTTGACAATATCAACTATGTTCTTTCAATGATAGATCAGTTATTTTAAAAATATATTTCTCTATAAATACACTCATCCTGCATAGGTTAAGTAAAAGCCATAACCCCTAACAGCTCTGGTTAATCAAACAGTTAAAGTCCATTTCGTAAAGAAGACCTCCCTCTTTTGAGAGGAAAATTAAATGTAAAGTTTTGCGCGTTTGAAACAAGTTGGAATAACATTAAATACTTCATCTTCTAAACATAAATAACGATATGCTGGTCGTTGACCGCATCATTGAAGATGTTAGGAAATGCAAGGTTATACCAGAAAATGACGTGCAAGACCTATGCTTTTTAGCACAAGAGATTCTTATCCAAGAAGCCAATATTCAGCTTATACATACTCCCATTACTATATGTGGTGACATCCATGGTCAATTACACGACTTAATCACGTTATTTAAAATAGGTGGTGATCCACCAGAGACAAAGTATTTGTTTATGGGAGACTTTGTTGATAGAGGATTTTACTCTCTTGAGACCTTCCTATTATTATTATGTTATAAAGTTAGATATCCTGATAGAGTATTTTTAATTAGAGGTAACCATGAATCACGTCAAATTACTTCTGTTTATGGATTTTATGAAGAATGTACTAGGAAATACGGTTCTGCTAATGTATGGAGATACTGTTGTGATGTTTTTGATTATTTAGCTTTAGGAGCTTATATTGTTGGAGCTACCGGTGGAAAAGATGGCGTTTTCTGTGTTCATGGTGGGCTTAGCCCTGTAATTAATACCATTGATGAAATTAGACTTATCGATAGGAAGCAAGAAGTGCCCCATGAGGGTTCCATGTGTGATTTACTTTGGTCAGACCCTGAAAGAGATATTAAGGCCTGGATGCTATCTCCAAGAGGTGCTGGTTACCTTTTTGGGCAGGGTGAAACTGAAAGATTTTTACATACAAATAAGATCTCTTTAATTGCAAGGGCACATCAATTAGTTATGGAAGGTTATAAAGAAATGTTTATGGGTGGTTTGGTAACTGTTTGGTCAGCACCAAATTATTGTTATCGATGCGGTAACGTTGCTGCTATTTTAACGTTAGATGACTCTCTCAATAGGAAATATACAGTGTTTGATACAGTTGCTGACACTGCTGATGAGTTGCCATCTAAAAAGCCAGTCTTGGATTACTTCCTTTAACGATTTATAAACGCATCGCCCCATCCTTCTCTTTACTTGTAATGTTTTAATGTCTTAATCTCCTTAGTGCAATTCGCCACATGAAAATAATTTTTCCCTTTTTCCATGCGCAAGGTTCCTCTCGGGGATTTTCTCAGAAATCTGCATCATTGCAGATTTCCATGGAATAAATAAAAAATAAGTTATTCTTTGTTCCTGTTTTTTTTTGTTCACTTGTTTTTTTTCCTAAACAAAGATCCAGCCATCTTTCACACGAACCGTAAGGTTTAGTTCATATTCTATTATCTATTTATTTTACGACAGGAATTAAAGACCCGTGTTTTAAACTATCTTTTAATTCTCCTCGTGTATTTGAATCTAACGTTACTTCTTATTCTAGATTCAAGTTAATCAAAACAAAGTTTACTTTTTTTGATCTCCTGAAATAAACAATCATAATTTTCATTGCCTCTCAAAGTTTCAATATTTAATTAAATAAGAGCATGAGCGGCTCCACTTCAACATCCACTCAAGATGTTATTACAGCTATCATAGTTAACGGCGTTATATGCACAATATTTGTTACGGTTTTCTTTGTCTTGAGACTAAAATTCAAAAGAATTTATGAACCAAAGTCTTATTTTGATTTTGTGCCTGAAAATGAGCGCCCTCAACCTTTGAACGCTTCACCAATCAAATGGTTATTGGAAGTTGTTAAAAAGGACCCTAAATTCATCATCAATCAAACAGGTTTAGATGGTTATTTATTCATCAGATATCTTTTTATTACATCAACTATTTTCCTCGTTGGTATGTTAACATGGATCATTCTTCTCCCCGTCAATGCTTCTAATGGCAAAGGTGAAACTGGTCTTGATCAACTTTCTATTTCTAATGTTGGCTCTCCAGATCGTTATTATGCTCATGTTTTCATGAGTTGGATTTTTTATGGGGGTGTTTTATTCGTTATTTATCGTGAATTGTTATTCTATTGTAATTTGAAATTTGCTTCGATGGCTACTCCTCATTATTCTAAAAAATTATCTTCAAGAGCTGTTATTTTTCAAGCAGTTCCAAATGAATATAGAGATGAAAAAGAGTTTTTTAAACTATATGAAGGTGTTAAAAGGGTTTGGGTTGCTAGAGGTCAACCAATATTAACTAAAAAGGTCAATGAAAGAGATGCCCTTTGTTCAAAACTTGAAAATTCTATGAATGACCTTTTGAAAAAGGCATACAAAGCTCAAAAGAAAGCTCAAAAGAAGGGCGAAGTTATCGAACCTGTTGATGAATTAGTTTGTTACGTTCCTCAAAAGAAATGGCCAACTATTAACTTATCCAAATTCAACCCGTTTGCTAAAAAATTGGATTTAATGGAGTATTGTATGGAAAAGATCCCTGAATTAAACAAGGAAATTGAAGAATTACAAGCAAATTATAAAGATTCTCCTCCAATGAATTCCATTGTTGTTGAATTTGAAAACCAATACTATGCCCAACAAGCGTTTCAATCTACTTTACATACTACCCCTTTACATTTAACTGCTAAGCAAATCGGTGTTGAGCCTGAAGATATCTTTTGGCCAAATATGAGATTGTTCTGGTGGGAAGCTTTAATTAGAAAAACTGTTTCCATTGCTCTTATTACCTTCGTTATCATTATTTGGGCTATCCCAGTTGCTTTTGTTGGTCTGATCTCTAATTTGACATATTTGACTAATAAATTACCTTGGTTGAAATTCATCTACAACTTACCTGATGCCTTACTTGGTTTGATTACTTCTTTATTACCAACTGTTTTATTAACCATTTTGATGATGCTGTTGCCTATATTCATCAGAGTATGTGCTAAGTTCTCTGGTTGTAGAACCACCCAATCCGTTGAGCATTTCACTCAACAATCTTATTTTGCTTTCCAAGTAGTCCAAACTTTCTTAGTTGTTACCATTGCCTCTTCAGTTTCATCTGTTGTTACTCAAATTGTTGAACAACCAACTGCTGCAATGGCTATTTTATCTAACAATTTACCAAAGGCTTCTAATTTTTTTATTTCTTATATTATTTTGCAAGGTTTCTCAATTGCTGGTGGTTCCTTGCTGCAAATTGTTCCACTTATCTTGTTCTACATCTTAGGTTATGCATTTGATAATACTCTTAGAAAGAAATGGAGTAGATGGTCAAGTATGGGCTCTTACGCTTGGGGTACAACTTTCCCAATCTATAACACTTTAGCTGTTATTACTTTATCATATGCTATTATTTCACCAATGATCTTGTTGTTCTCATTTGTTACTTTCTTACTAACTTGGGTCACTTATATGAACAACGCCAATTTTATTGTTGGTAAGGGACCTGATGCGATGGGGCTGTATTATCCAAGAACATTATTCCAAATGTTAGTTGGTGTTTACTTAGGTCAAGTTTGTCTTATTGGCTTATATGCAGTTTCCAAGTCTTGGGGTTGTATTGTTTTGCAGGCCATTTTCCTTGGGTTTACTGTTTTCTTCCATCTACAATTAAACGAAGCCTTTGACCGTTTGCTTCAAGTTGTTCCAAACAGCGTCATGAGACCATTAGATGGTGAAACTGAAACTTTATCTTGGTCTCCTGCTATTGCCAAGGATGAGAAGTCTCCATTCTACTCATCTGATGAACTAGCACATGATGTTGCTAATGTTCCTTTATTGGCTGATAGTGATTCTCCACCAATTTCAAAGAAACAGAATTTACTTTTGAGATTTGTTCAACCGTGGGTTTATTTATCCTATGTTGAGGTTAAGAAATATTTACCAGAGTCGTTTTATGATTTACCACCGGAAACAGACGAACATGCTTTTGATTACCCTGTAGTTAGTGCCAAGTGCCCAGTTCTTTGGATTCCAAGGGACCCAATGGGTCTTTCTAGAGTTCTCATTGAAAAATTCAACGGTATTCTTGAAATTTCTGATGAAAACAGTGAATTTAACAACAAAGGCAGTATTAATTTTACTGGTGCTGCTCCAAAAGAAGGTGTTAAGATATGATACTTATTTATAGGTCTTACCTTTTGTAACATGAAAGCTTCATCTTTTTTTAACTCCTTTCTACATACTTTCTTTTAATTTTTAATTTTTAATTTTTACTTTTATTTAACACTTCAGTTTAAGAACTAAGTTTTTTTTTCAATTCTTGTAAAATAGGTTAATATTTAAACTGCAAGAGGATGAAACGTGTTTGCTATGACTACACTTTATGATGTTTTGAAAAGGGACGAACGACAGCAGGGGATTTCATGCGGTGTCAAGAAGCTAGATCATCTTATTAGAGGTAATAGGGGGTTTCTAGGCGGTAACATCTATGATATTTCAATGGTTATGGGAGCTCACGGTATTGGATATTGGGATTTAATAATGAATGTTATTACTGAGTTTTTAACAAAAAGTGATGGAAAGGTGCTAGTATTTGAATCTTTTAATAAGATTCCTTGGTTTAAAATGAAAATCAGTGGTCCTAAGAGAAGAAAGATCGATGTTTTAAGAATTGATTCAATTTCTGATATTGTGATTTTTTTTAAGGATATCGATCGGTTTAAGGACTACGGATTAATAATTATAGATTCATTTCATTTTTTTTATCATAGCAATCTTAATCAGTTGAATGGAAAGACATCAAGTGATATCGTTAGCCCTGTTACAAAATTTTATCAATCAATGAAATGTTTATATGGGCAATTTAGAAAGACTTGTCATTCATTTCATAGTATAATAATAACTAGTGGCCACATGGACGTTTTTAATCAAAAGATAATGAGCCATGAATCAACACAAGACTATTTCCATCAAAGAATTTTAGTTCCGATTATTTCCTTAAGAAGCTCTCTATCATATTTTTACACAAATAGGTTAATATTATATAGAGATTGGATAATTGAGGATGAACAGGTGTTAATTGAAGATGTTGAAGTATCATTTAGGTTATTGGATAATGGAGAAATGGAGTGTATGCCTCATTATGTTTGTTTAACACCCTGCCCTATCAATCAAGAATCCATGTGTATTGGCTGGTTTGGTGTGGATAATAAATACCGTATCTTAGATTTAGATACACTTGAATCATCAAGTGATAGTAAAAACACCTTCTTTAAAGAGGGTGATATTGACACCGGTTTTGAAACCGAGGTTGATGAAGAAGAACACGGAAATGCAGATGAGATACCAGAATCTCAATGTTAATCATGACAATATTTCATTCAATTTTCTTTAAATACATTGTACTCTAATGTTACTTTCTTTCACTTGCATGCCTCTTGGATGTTCTATTAAATTGAAATAGTATTAGTCCCCTTTTGGTATTACAGTTCACTTGGTACTCTAACATAATAACATAATAATGCCCTTTCAAAGGCAGGAATCAAATTTGATTTTAGCATTATTTTTACTTCTTTATCTACACCCTTAGGTTTTTATATTCTTAATTAATTACTCTATGTGCTAATTCTAATCATAATTAGGCATTTGTTCTAAGAATTGTATTTTGAATATATATTGGTGCTTTTGTTTTTAGTGGAGTTTTTGACCAATACATGAATAAGTTGGATCTAATCCTACTTTTCTCTATTCTCCTTTCAACCGATGAGGTGCCACTTGGGGCGACTATTAAATATTTCACAAGTTTTAATACATCAAAACTTGTTATGTAATACAACATTGATACTTCAGCAACCTTAAATTTAACAGAATCTTCATTTTCCCGAAGTCAGGTTGTTGTTGGCACATTAAACATGCAATTTCAATATAAAGGTTACCTTCACTTGTTTCTCCCGTAAATGGTGAATTTGCATCTAAGGATTCAGTTGAACAAAATATTTGTAAATTATTTTTCAACTGTGCTCTTCCAAATCTTACTCTTCTTAATTGGAAAAGTTCATCAAAAACCACTTACAATTACATATCATCCATTGATCACCACCATATAAATCAATTTTCACCTTTTGCCAACTAAATAATTCTTTTTCTCCTGTTCATTAACATCACGGGGTTCATTTTTACCTGAGCCTTATATTACTCTAACGAGTTTAAACTTACTAGTAACTGAGACTGATTGACAAGGTGATGTTTCAATCTTGACAGGAGTGGATGGGTTGGAGACTTCTAAAAAATATTCTTTTGGGGGCTTGCAAGCCTCAACAGGAGGGAACACTAAGTCAAACTGAGATTCGGATGAATATGTTCTTGGCCTAGAATATATATCATTCTCCATAAGTTAGTTAATATAGTTAATGCCTACTTTTTGTGTTTTGTGGAATATCTTAGTTCCCTTTTATACACTTTTGTTCTGCTCCTAAGAGATATCTAACACATCATCAGTTGGATCTAGTAGGGTGTTATATGATGTACATTTATGCAAATTGGGAAATAATAACCAATACCAAAGGAAAATGGATTAATATTTCAAAAATACTCATAATAGAATAGGAAATGGAGGTTAAATGATTTTATCCAGTTCCTAAAAATACCTTTATATAATGGATTTTATTTTATTTTATTTTATTTTATTTTATTTTATTTTATTTTACTTTATTTTATTATAAACATGGAATTTCGATAATTTCAATGACAGAGAGGATCAAGATCAGACAGCACTATTTTATTCTGATAACACCAGTAAAGCGGCAACTTATCAATAAAAAACCGAATATCACTTTCAGCGATGAAGGCAACCTGTCCCGTAATGCATGTATTTCACATCTTACTAAATCTAATGCCCGAAGGTCGCTGCTGTAATTAAAAGATTATCCTCGCATATTGGTGCATTCTAGAGTCACCTTTGGGCGTGAGTAAAATTAAAGGACATGCGATTGCATCAATAGTGAAACAAATTATTGTATTACCAGACTGGGGAAATCAAGTCATTCCCAATTAGGCAGACGTGCTAGATTTGAATGCACTTAAAGTGATTATAAAATCTCCATTCATCACTAAAGAAAAAAGATACCAAGATGATATAATCCACTAGAATATGCTATTCTGTTTTGAAAATAGACACTTGAAATGATGGTGCAACTCGGCACAAATGATATAACGAAATTCTTAAGATTTTTTTTGCAGACTTTGAGCCCCTTCAAATTGCCAAATTAGAATTTAAAGATCTGCAATACTTCAGTAGAGTTCCTCATGTTAATTGATGGGGAACGAAACTCCAGAATAGATTGCATTAGTATATCTCCACCAGTTGTTGAACTCATCTGCAGGTAGCTGCAACTACCACGTTAATTCCAATATTACGTCGCAATCGGTTCGGTGCATTCTTAGTTTAAGTCCGAGTCCGTTACATCTGGGCTTTTAACTTGTGGCTAGGAAAGTAATCATACATACAATGGCCATTTATTTTATTTTTAATGTATTAAATTTTTTGGAGCTCTTATCGACAGCCAACATCTATATGTTTGGGAGAGGCCGAGTATGTGGGTATTCGGCAAACTGTCAGAATTGATAAGAATTAAAACAATTTGAAGCTTTCTTTTTTATCGTATCGGACGTATATATGTATATAGGCGTCTAAACTCAATACTGGTGTTCTTACTTTGGACAGTGGTGCTTCTTTTTTGGTGATTGCCCTCGGAACTTGGATGCAGCTGAATGTGATTGGTATTTTTCTGTCAAAGCAGCACTCTACACTGGCTACAAACACCTTGATACAAAAAGGGAGTATTAGAATGAAAATGCTATTGGGGGCAACCAATAAACATTTTTGATTTGTCAAATTAAATGCAGACTCAATTAATGGTTTTAATAAATATTACTTATTACAATTAAGTTAATTATGTTCTGAGAAGAAATCAGTAATTATGATTATTAATATAAAACTAATTACTCATAATCAATAAGTAATCAAATATCTTTGATTATATTGCTATGACTAATTTTCTAAAATCTCAGCATTCTAATATTATTTTATAATCATTATTTCATCTATAAAAGGAGGATTTCTTTACCTCTACTTTTATTATTATTGTATAACTTTTAAAACTAACTTTGATATAGGATTTCACATGATTATACTCCTATTACTAATTTACTAATTCACTAATATATTAACGTACTAATTTTATTTTTATAATCATTATTTAATCTTTAAAAGGATTACTTTACTTCTACTTTTATTTTTATTTATCACTTCTTTAATTAACACAGATATAGGATTTTATAGATATTAGAATTATTAGTATTCAATGCATTTGCCTTGCATAGATAACAACATCAACATTGGTTGCATAATCCACATTACATTTCTTTTTAATTACTTAAACTGCACTGGTATACTAGTTCCCTACTGCGAAACGAGCCAGGTTCTATTTCAAAAGCAGTTTTTCTTAGAGAAACAAGTATACAATCGGGCTTCAGAAAATAGATACCTGAATACTACAACAGAGTGTGGCGTTGTAGGAATACTTTTCTCAGCCACACTGTGCCATACTACTTATGCGGATAATAGCAATCCACAATTTTTCCTCACGAAAAATATTGGCTCATTATTATATAAGAGATTAGCCCAGTGGCAAAAGTTGATTGCTAAGCGATGACCTCGTACTTTTTCTTTCACTAAAGAACCCGAACTTCTCATAACAATGTCTACTGTGAACACTAAAACTCTTACTTTGAACACTGGTGCTTCAATTCCTGCTATTGGTCTTGGTACTTGGCAATCTACTGAAAAGGAAGTTTATGGAGCTGTTAAATCTGCTTTAGAAGCTGGTTACACTCATGTTGATACTGCCAGAGTTTATGAAAATGAAGAAGCTGTTGGCAGAGCCATCAACGATTACTTAAGGGAGACAGGTACTCCAAGGTCTAAGATTTTTGTTACCACCAAGTTATGGGCTACAGAAGTTCAAGATGCCGAAGGTGCGTTGAAGAGATCCCTTTCACGTTTACAATTGGATTACGTTGATTTATATTTAATCCATTGGCCTGTTGCTCTTGCTCCTGGTAACGAACTCATACCATCTAATCCGGATGGCTCAACAGCGTCCCTTTCTTACAAGGAATGGAGCTACGTTGATACATACAAATCGTTACAAAAGCTCGTGCCTTTAGGTCTTACAAAAGCCATTGGTATCTCTAACTTCAACATTGCTAAGATAGAACATCTTTTAGCTGATCCTGAAGTCACTGTTACTCCAGCAGCCCTTCAAGTTGAGCTACACCCTTACTTACCACAATTTGAATTAGTTGCATATGCAAAGTCAAAGTCAATTGCAATTGAGGCTTACTCTCCCTTAGGTTCTACCGGTGCTCCATTGTTGAAGGACCCTGTTTTGAACAAGCTTGCTGAAAAGTATAATGTTTCACCAGCAACAATCGCCATCTCATGGGGTGTTGCTAGGGACACTATTTTGTTGCCTAAATCAGTCCACCCAGAAAGAGTTGTTTCTAACCTTCACACTATTGAATTAGCTCAGGAAGACATTGAATTGATTAACGGGGTTTCAAAGACAACTACTAAGAGAGTCGTCAATCCAGCTTGGGGTGTTGATATTTTTGGTTCTGGTGCCACTTATTAATATACATATTTACATTAAGAAAAAGTAAGCAAGGCATACTAGTATGATGTTTATATAATTATTAACGAAAATTTTGTAACTGATCTTTAAAATATTTTCTTTCAGTTAGAAATTGTGATAAAGCACCTTCTTCAACTTCTATTCTAGCTTTCAAATTTTGATAAAATTCTAATCCCTGGTTTAGATTACCTAATATTTCAAAGTATCCTAAATAAGTTGAATTTAAAACTTCTAAAGATTGTTCTCTGTCATTTGATATCTTAATGTCTCTTTTCAAATGCAAAAATGATTGCATATAGGAATTGAATTCCATTTTAATAGACTCTTCTTTTACTTTGAAATGTTCAACGTTTATTATCTCCTCATTGAAGTTTTTAATATTCGTTTCAAAAACTGAATCACTTTGAATAGTACTGTTATTTCTATACTCCCTAATAACATGAGTTATTAAAGAACTACCCAATTGGTCCATTTTGATACCAATTTCATCTAGTTGAGAAGTACATTTAATTCTTAATTCATTCAATTCGTTAATTATAAATTTCAACTTTGAAACACATTCAATTAAACGTGGATTTAAGATTTCAAGGTTTGATTCTGGGATATAAGATTCTAGTATTTCAAAGGATTTGTATAACTCTAAATATGGTTTTAAATCATTTGTTTGATTAACAATAACCATATCTCCCTGTTCTGCTTGATTAATGTATTCTTCAAAAGTTTTAAAATTTTCAATTAGTTTATTTCCGTTAGGATCATCAACTAAACCTTGTAGTTGCCATTTATCGACACCATAAAATGAAGTTAGAGATTCATCTTCTTGAAAATCTTGTTTAATTGTTTCCCATATGGAATCTAGTTTATTCCTACACTGAGCTCTCAGTCCGTTTATTTCGTTCATGTTATTAATTATTTTATCAATGTTACCTTGGTCAAGAATCTTCTGTCTATACGTTTTGATGGATTCTGGTACCCTTTGAGGTTCAACGATAGAATCTAATTGTGATTGAATTTGTGAATTCTTGATAAACGATTCAATATCTTCTTGAATTCTATGGTTTGGTTCAATGACCTTAAAGTTCATAAATTCAATTATTCTAGATTTAATCTGCTCTCCAGTTTCAATAATTGATAATGGAACAAGATTATCAAAGATTTTCAAATCATTTGTTTCTTGAATGTAAGCCATTGTCAATTCCCTCGGTAATATAGGATTTGCTAGTTGGGCACCAGGGATTTTCTTAAATGCATCAAAATCAGGCACCGGTTGCAAATGAATCAATTCATTTTCTCGTTCTGCTATATTTAACCGTTTACCAATAGCGATGTTCATTTCCTTAGAATCATTTAAAATATTAACATTGAGACAAGTTTGTGGTTGTTGTGAAAGTAATAATTGTGCTTGTTTTAAATAAGAAAGTTCTTCACCATATCTACCTTTTTTTAAAGAATGCTGTGAATATCTAAATAAAGTGGCCGCTTCAAAATGAATAGTTTTAACCTTCAAATAAGCTGACCAATCCTCATTGAAAAAGTCACCCATTTGTGAATGTTCAAATGACAGCTCATAAAACTTAGAGACTTGTGTACTCAATCTAATCAAAACTGTATCCCTAAGAGAATCCTTTAAAGCTTTTAACCAAAAGATTTCTTGAGATTGCGCTAATAATAAATAATATAATGATTTGATTGAATTGGTGTTTATATCATATCTTGGTTGGAATTCACCATTTGATTCTAACTCCTTACAAATCTCTTCTAAGCAACCGGCAGCATATTGAGAATAAACACCAGCAGTTTTCAATTCAACATCTCCAAGAGTCAGTATACTATAAAAGGCAGCCAATTGATATAATATAGAAATCCTTTCAAATCTAAAAGATCTGTTTGTAAATGAATTTGTATTTTTCAAACAATTTGTCCATATAAATTCAATCCCAGAGGGGAATTTTCTTTCCAATATTGTTAAATAACTATAATACTTTTTCAGTTTAACAATAGATTGCAAACTAGGGTCATTAAGACAAACCTGTTGTCTTAAACCATCAACTTCTTTCAACTGGTTAACGAAAACCGAAGACGATTGATGATATTCTTGATCAATCAAAGAACAGATTTCTTTTGTTAATAAAACAGAATTTGTTTGTCTTAACGGTAAGGCTACAATTTTACTGTCCATTTAAAGATTGAATATAAATAAATTGAATTGCACAGCGTGTAACGAATATTCTATGGTTCTCAAGTTTCTCTTTTTATTATCAACTGTCTTTCTTTTAGCTGTCCGATTACGTAAGTTGGCTATAGAGCAAATAGTGTAAAAGAAGTGATATAAGGGAATACTGAGGGTAGGGCTTCACAATCGAGAGGAAACAACGCCAAATGACGAGGTTAATGTTTAACTACAAGGCTGTATACTGATATGAAGGGAAGGGCCACATAGGACTGAATGACTATACAGGCAAAAAGAGTTTTCTAGGAGAGTTATACCTTCTTATGCTCAATCTTCTCTTAGACCGGGTAACCTTAATTATGTAAGATTACGTAACTTCATATTATTGTTTATTTCTTTCATCATGTAGTGGGTGCATATTCTTTTTTTTGTTACATCAATTCATAATTCTCAGTGCTATTGAGTAAGAAAGATTCTCTATAAGCTCCCATGTAATCCTTGTCTTAATTCACAGGAATGAGGGAATGGAAATATTACTTAAAACTGATTCAAGTTCTGTCCCCTTTCTCACGATTTTGTTAGACAACTTAGCATTGTACCGCAAAATTCAAAACTTTGAGTGTAGTTTACCTACTATTGGCATACTTCACTGTAAAATACTGCTATATCAGCTCTTCAATAGCCTTTGATTCTAATAGAAAAGGATTTTAATTTGGGCTGAAAAGCCGATGATTCCAAAAGAAGGTACAGAAATCTGTGTTAGAATATTGCAGATGAGGTTTCTTCAAAAAAAGCTCAAATGCAGCTTTCATTCATTTATAAATAAGAAAAATGTTTAAGGAGAGTTGTATTGCTCCTTGTAAAACACAAATATTCCTCCAGCAATGATAATACTTTAAACTTCTCATTCCCCAACAGATCCTTTTTGTATCTATACGTAATAGCAGTATTAATATTTCAAATATGTTGTAATCTTTGAATAGTCACTCCCAGTTTGAGCAGTTACCAAGACCCACCACCACGTTAAAATTAATAAGACAATTTTCCTGAGGTCAACACTCTTCTAAAGGTAAATACTAAAATGTTGGTGCATTGAATATGCATATAATGTGTAAACTTGAAGCAATAAAAATAAGCATTGATATGTCTTTCCTATATCTTGGCATCTTCTATCGAGAAGTGGGATACCTACATTATTAAATGTATATTATTCTATTTTTAACATATAATTGGCTAAGCCCATCCTTTCCCCTAGCGTAGATCCTTCGTAGTAGGTTGGCTTTTTGACCTCGCCTGATGAAACTCTACAATAACAAATCTAAAAATGGACGAGAATTATGCATAAAGAAGAGATAGTACCAACAGATTGTAGGGGCTAGGTTATTTTGATTAATTATCTTCGAAAAATTGACAATCCTAAAATAAGATAAGATATACCAATCGGCGGTTTAAAGTATGAAACAAATATATATTCTTTTAATAGAATATATTAATAACTTTTATTTATGTATAGTTTAGGATCTGTTTTTCCTTATAGCCAACAGTTTACGAAGTAGCAATAAATCTCCCAGTAGCCTCCATATTCGAGGAAGAGCAGAGTTCTATTACTTTCAGCTAGGCCTGACGGCTTATTTTCTGTTTTTCAACCGGAACATAAGCTTCTGGATACTCCATTGTTTTGAACAGATTTATCCAGGCAGTTCTGTTCAAGCGAGATTCTAAAATCCGAACACATAATTAAAGAACAAAACGCCCACCCCTTTATTCAGTTCCATGCATGCAAGGTCATGCATATAACATGAGGTCACGCCCTATAAATTGGCTTTAAGCAGCAACACATTCTTAAAAATAGAGAGTACAGTAGACAAAAGCAAATTTGGTAGTAACGTACTCATCATGATTTGTAACTAAATACAGATCTGCTATTAAACATTACAATATTGAAAGAGTATAACGCTCTTCTCTTTTTTTTTCATTAAAAAATAGCTAAAGTTTACTTCTTACTAATTAACAACCCAATTTTTATTCTTCTATATGGATTAAAGTTTCACACATTAATGCAACGTATTTCTTGTTTCGATTATGATTCATTAAATCTAGGTCATCTATTCTTATTCTGCCCTCATTATTATATTGAATAGTACCTGAAAATTCTTTCCTTCTGCTGTCTTCTCTGAACTGTATAATTAACACTGAGGTTATATTATATTTACTCATTAAAAGTACTTTCAATCTATGCAACAATATCAAACATTTCGCCATGATCATATATTTAAACCATTCATCCATATCATCATCTCCCTCATAAAAAACTAATTGATACTGTTGTGTAACATTGCCACTTTGGGAAAATATTAATTTATCAATAAATGATAACATACTCAATAATTCTTCTTGTGTTGTAAATTCAATGCAGTTGATGTTTAAACAAAAAAAGGTAACCAGATGTTGTTGTTCAATCAACTGTTCTTCTGTCATTTTAGAAAATTCAGTAATATCTATATTTTTCGTAAGTAACTTTTCAATTGAAGAATACACTTTCCTTATTTTCACTACTGAATTACTCCTATCTTTAACTAACTTGATGAAATACCGCAAGTAGTTCTGACATCTGAGGATGTTCAATCCTGGATATAATTTATTGGCATATCTGACTGTGGCTTTAAAAGCTGAAATATAGCACGGCTCAATTAACGACGAAAATCCTTCAAATAACCTTTGATGCATGTCCATTGCAATTTGCTTTATATATCCAGATTTTGAACATTCTAAGGCAGAGATAGTTGGGAAACATATCATTGGTATAGCAAATCCAAATTTAACTGACAATTGTAAAAATCGAATCGATATTAATGCCAGTTCATCATTTGTGGCTAGGCAACATTCGAGAATTGAATTGAAATACTTTTGAACTAGATTTGAACAGATGGCGTCATTTTGGCCTTCTCTACTTTCTCCATGATATACCTTTTCATCAAATTCAATTTCATCTGATTTCTTTAATGCCAATCCATTCCTTTCACTTGACTGCGTTTCTAACTTTGTCATAAAACTAGTTATAGAGTTGATAATAACTATTTTGATTCTTTCATCTCGTTTTTTAAATCCACTATCCATTAACGACACAACCTTTGGATGGCGAAATGTCTTTGGATGTGTAATACATATACCAAGTGCATTTTTCACTGCATCTGATCTGATTTCTGTACCAATTGAAGAATCACAATAATAAAGTATGTTATTCAACAAATACAACATAATTGACTCTTTTTTCAATCCAATGTTGGACTCAACAAACAAATGTCTAACTAGTTCAAAGTTACAATACTTACCAAAGTTACCAACAAGAAATAAGAGCCTTCTTAATTTTGAATCACCCTTGAAATCTTTATTCATTTTCTTTTTCATACTATAATTCAGTAGCATCTTAATAACTCTAATACATGCTTTACCTAAATATTCAATACTTTCATCATTTAGTTTAGATAATTTCCATATACATTGCATTGCTTCATTTAACTCCAAGGCATAAAACTTTGTTAGTCTAACCAACAATGATTTTCTACATGTCTCAATAAATGCTTCATCCAAGTTCTTTGTATTAAACGTCAATGCCATGTTAAGAACTTGTAGCGTGTAATAACATAATTTATTATTGGAATTGAAATCGTTAATAATATAAGGTTGCAACGATAACAATTGATTCTGACTTATTAGTTTATTGTCAGATTTAATTAATACCGAGAGCAACGCCATAAGACTTTCCTTATCATTAATATCCTTATTCGTCTCGACAACATACTCCAATATTCTTTTAATTAAAATTTTTAAACTGAATCTAATAAAATTTATCTTGCCCTTGTTCAAATCATTGACATAAGTAACTCTTTCTTTAATGAACCTTTCGAATTGAATCCACATTTTATCATTAATTCTGAAGACATTTGTTAAAACATCAATAGTCTCATCCATTTGCTTATTGAGTCTCAAAGTAGTATTAGTAGTATTATCCTCATCAATAAATGACTTTCCTGTATTGACAAACCAGATACATAAAAGACTTTCGCAACTCAAGTTAACAATAGAGGCATCATCATCAACCAGTTTGGAAAGTAGCACCTCAGAAATTTTAATCTTTACTTCTAAATTTGAAGTTTCACAGTATAATTGCGTTATTAGTTTAATGCATTTTTTTTTAATGCCCAAATTATTATCATAGGCTCTTTGACAAATTAAATTAAAGTATTCATTAATTTGATCAGAATTCAATTTCAAATATTTCGATAACAAGTCTAAAATTGAGTCGCTAACATTTGAATAACTTTCAACTAATTTACTCTTTATTATATCTTTTAGCCGATTTTCACTTAATAGTTGAGAATCACTTTCAATTAAAAGTGATAAACTCCTAATAGCAGCTGATCTAATCTTAACCTTGGAATCATTTAGCATATGAGATGTTAAATTCAACAACTTATTATACCCTTTAGCTAGCTTTTCAGTTAACAATATATATTGATAATCAGTCATTATTTCTGAAGAAGTTATATCAGTTATTGATTTTGGTTTAACAGTACCAAATATTTGCTCAATAAGCAAATGTATCTCATTAGACACTAAA
Source organism: Saturnispora ahearnii (assembly GCA_030564945.1). Lineage (NCBI taxonomy): Eukaryota > Fungi > Ascomycota > Pichiomycetes > Pichiales > Pichiaceae > Saturnispora > Saturnispora ahearnii. The sequence goes on along the minus strand of JAJMAQ010000008.1, from coordinate 169,799 downwards.
GGTTTCAAGGCATCTTCAATTTCAAGTTCTTCTAATTTTAGTTTCAATAGATCTATGTATTTGAACAATAAAAACTCATAGGCATTCCTATCATGCTCTCTTAAGTATAGTAATACGTTTTGATATTTAGTGCTAATTTTTTCAAAATTATTAACGTTGAATTCAATAGGTATGTCCAACTCCTGAAGGTTATTTTTAACACCTAAAAGCTTTGATATAACAAGACCAATGATCTCCAAACAATATGCTTGAACATTAGCAGGTGTCATTTCTGTCATGATCAATCTCATACATACATTCAAAGTTGAGTATAATAACGTTTCACAACTAGGGAATCGTGGGTAATCTAATATATTAAAAAGGTCATTAAAGAACAGTTCCAATCTCTTTTTGAAATCTGAATTAAAATCATTAATGATTCTTTTAAATAGTAACTGTGTAAATTTATCAGAAACCTTTTGAATTTGCATTTGGTTTTCCTCCAAGGAGTTTTTGAAATTGAGATCAACTTGGCTGATTATTTCTCTCTCGGACTTTGTTTTATTTGGTAGATCTAACAATTTCCAATAAGACTGATCTATTTTTAAATCCAAAGAAGCATACGATTGAATAAGTTCGATTATCATAACACTGAACACTTGAACTGAAACTCCAAATCCCAATCTGTATTGCTTACTCCTGGATTTAAGAGTTGGTAATAGATGAAACTTATCAACCAAATCTGATAAAATGATATCTCTTTGATCAAAATAATTTTTATAAATTGACACTAAAATATCACAAGAATATTTTCTAAGATATTCTAAAACATTGAATGCACCATCATAACTTTTTTGGGATTTATCAAGCTCAACAAAAACAAGTTCCATAAAAGCATATTCCAATTCACCGAGGTAATTTTCATCAACTGAAGTTTCAGCCAATAGCTGAAGGGCTCTTTGTATTAATGTCGTATACACGCTAACAACAGGTCTTAATTGTGAAATCACTTGAGATGGGAACTTCAAACTGTATAAAGATTTGAAATTAGTCGCTAATAAGATAATAGTCTTCCAAATATACCCAATTTGATTTTCAATGAACAAATCATTGTTATTGGAAAACAGTATATCAATTAAAATGAAAGTAGAAGTAATTGCTATTTCCCAAATGGAAATCAATGATTGGAGCTCCAGGGAATTACATGACTTCATGAACGTATCCCATTCAAGCTCTTCAATCTCAGTTAAAGTAATAACCATCTGATCTCGAATTTTGTTAAGAAGTAGGGAGTCTAATTGTGATAATGAGTTTGATTCAATTAATGATGTTAAGAATCCTCTAATTTGCATCAAATATTGAGGTTTTATGAAATAGTGATCATCAGCAGTATCAAACAGCAGCGGGAAACATATCCAATAAGAATCTTTTGTTTCAAAAATGTGTTTAACCAATGATTCCAAACCATCGACATTGATATCGTTAAGAGTAGTATTTGATAATTGTGTTTTATATTCAAACAGTGCCTTACTATCATTAGTTTTAACACCACCTGCATTCCCAAATTCTGATTTTATTCGTTTATTAGCTAACAACGGAGGATCACCAATTGATCTTTTGTTATTACTACCAATGAGTGAATCTATTTTATCATTAGAATCGCTTTTGTTTGAAAGAATATTATCAAAATCAAAGTTTTCAAATCTGTAATCCTTACTTTCCACTTTAGAAACTGTAGATATTATATGCTGTTGTAATTTTGATGGAGGCGTTATATCATTATGAATGGAATCGCTTGAATCAGTATCCGAACGTTGTGAAGAACTAAAAAACTTAATGAATTGAAGCTCAGGTTCCTGGTCTCCAATTTCATTAATAAGGATATCAACTAAATTAGGATCATCTTGACCATTTTTGAAAACTACATTTTGAGAATGTATTTTAGTATTAAATGGATTCAATAAATTTATTAATTGTTGCTTTGGAGTAAGATAAGTTAATGGGGTGATAGCCAGTGCATCAAAAAGAGATTTTGGTGCTTTAAAATCCCCTCGATGTTGCAACTGCTCTTGAGACATGTTTGACAAAAAGTTAAACCAAAGAGATAGGTTTCAGACGCTAATATCAAAAGTTTAATGGAGTAAATAAGAAAGAGGAAGAGCTGATTAACGCGTTTCAATTTATTTCTTTTGGATTCAGTTGAGCATTAAATAGTTATAATTTTTTCGGAATATATGAGAATATAACTTATTCTTTAATAGAAAACGATAATACTAGATAAAACAGAGAAGTGAAAATTTTAAATGAGTACTGAAATATATGAACCTGAAAACATTAGCGTGAGCTGTGTTAATGACATTATTAAGAAGAATGAAAGGAAACATTTAGACTGGTTAATTGATGAGATCATTAGGCCACAGTTACCATCAATAAGAGATAACTTAGCATTGAATCTTGAACGACTAGATGAGAATGATTCTACAGAATATAAATTACCGTTGTCCAGCCATAATTCAGAGAGTATTAAAGGTACTCTGATTAGAAGGAACTTTAAAATTGTTGGTTTGAATTTATGGATAAAGATTAGATCATTAAATAACGGGAAGCCTGTTAATTTTAAACTCAAAGAAGGTAAAGATGTGATAATTAGACAATTGTTGGATTGCCATGATAGTATAGAGAATGCTATTAGTACCTTAGATAAAATAATGGAAAATAAGCAGATGGATTCAATAATATTCACAAAATATATTGAACAAATAGTGCATGATATTAAAATATCCCGCAAATCATTAAATGTTGTACAAGAAGCTTATGTATTTCCACAATTGAGAATTCCATGCGATAGTTTTGAACCAAGTTTACCAAAATTGTTGGCGCTGGATATTATCAGTAGTAATAGTGAATTGAGGATCGATTTGTTCAGTTTAAATTCAATAACTCAAAGTCCATGGAATATGATATTAGACCAACGACAAAGAATATCTTTTGCAGATAAGGTTAGATCAGTGATATCTAAAGATAGGAAAAGACCAATAAATAAAATTATCGCCAATGAGTATTCCAAGTTAATTGAATGGAAAAAGGGACATGAAGTAAATGACACCAGTATGGCACATAACTTCATGTCATTTTTTGGTAATGGGGGAGATCCTTCACTATCAACGTTGATGAAAACTGCAAATATTTATTTGGAACAATGTATTACATGTACAGACGAGAATAAGGAACCTATAGTTGTTAAAATCGAAGAAACCAAAAGCGTTATCACCAATGACCCAGTTTTATTATCAATTAGCATTAAATTGGATAGCTTATATAAAGCCATGAATGGAATCATAAATAACTTAAAATAAAATATCTGGCACCTCTATATACACAGATAAAAAAATATACATACACACAGAGATTTAGGCTTCTAATGTCGGGCCATTTGTAGACGCATATCTAAAACATTCGATTGCTTAGTTAAAAATTCTTTCTTTGATTGATACTTTGACAATATAACTTTGAGAGTGCCAGCGTCCGATTCAAGCAATGGCATCATTTGATTCTTGAAATTAGCCACTCTATGGACGACAGTTGATTCTGGAAGCACGTCAAAAACTGTATTAGGAGATATTGCTTTCATAATTTTTTCACTATCGGAATTAATACTCTCTAGAGACTTGATGGTGGACTTGAGATTAGTTAATATAGCTTGGATCTTGGTGTTGTCGATCATTTGAGATGCTTCATGATTATTGATCATCGTTTAAGCTCCCCTCCTTAAGATAGACTCTTGCTCGTCTTACGTATATGGACTTCTTTGCGGGGAACCGCCAGTAGCTACAACGAATGAAGTTTTACTAACAATTTAGAGTGTGCTGTTTATTTTCGTCTATTAAAAACTTAACAAAAATTTTTTTAAAATGATGAATTTCGTTTTTTTATTTGTATTAATGGGTATTGTATTGTAGTTAATCATTGAAAGCTCTCAGAAATCTTCCATTCCCATTTTTACATACAGCATTTCGGTATGTTGTCAAATATTTAACGAACGTTGTATCTGACTACAGAAATCAGAGTTGCAGATTATAATGTTTTTACTAAGGGGAATGTAAATCCGTTAATAAGGAACTGTTTTTAATACATCATTGCCTTATATTCTTAGATATGCTAGCTCTAATAAAGAACTTTTTGTAAGTTACACGGTGTCAAAGAGCTTTTAAGTTTTTTTTTATTCTTAAATGAAAAGAAGATAGAATCTTCCAATTTTCTATTATTGTTAATTAGTGGCCTCATCTTTGCTTGGAATAATACCCACGACAGGAGCGATGCCAGCAGAAATTAACTACTTGATCTAAACCAAAGGAAAAGAAAGCAAATGGACATTAAATAGTACAGCTCCAGTTTATTATGAAATTGGAATCAAAAGTAGCCTACCAATGTCGGAATTTATGTGTCTGTAAGAAAATCAAATAATATAGAAAGTAATTTTTAAACGTTCGGTAAGAACTTTTCGTCTGGTCAATTCCATTTTTCGGTCATTTCAAATTTAGTTCCCCACAAGAATAAGGAAGTTTTTTCAGATCAATTCGGTTTGCATCCTGAATTATTTATAGCTCTTATTGTAGTCATTTTAATTTTCATCTATATATGTTACTACTTAGTAGTCATATAGTATAAGCCCTAGTTGTATTCTAGGATATATGAAGCAAATTTCGTACAGTGAATACATGTCTTTCAAACCAGCGTTTGTTATCTATATACTTGTGATGGTGATAAGTTTCTCTTTCAGTTATCCAAATCACTTTCTTCTTACCCTCATTGAAAATTTCACCTCTTAGCCTAGAATTGATTTATAGCACGTAATTTAGATTACGTCATCAGAATATTTTCGGCTCTAAAGTTAGTTAATAATGGGCTCATGTAACAATTAAAAAATATAGCGATGAATGTAAATAGGGGTTTATTACTTTAATTGTTTGGAAGAGGAAAATAATCCTAATCAAAAAAAAAGGAGTTGCTGGTTTATAAATTTCAGAACCTCCGCGTATAACCACAATACTACATTGGTGTCACTTTTCACTTGTTATGTACCTTCATTGGTAAGAATAAACGGGCGGTAAGTTAATTGACTATAATTTAAAAGGTGAGACACTTTGAGAGGATGCTCGCAGCATGCGTAATTCTCACAGCATAAGAACAGAGCTTAGAATTTCACTCTCTTTCAGCGTATTATTGGATTGCTTCCTGTCTGCATGAATATGGAATCCGCGTAGAACGTTCGTCAATCTGGCAAAAAAATTTTCATGCACAAACATAGTCGATTAGGCGCTACTGCTTAGGGGTTATATCCGCTTGCATCTTTGCAGTCTAAATAAATATTCTTGTAACTCTGGTAATAAAATATAATTGTAGTTGCTCGAAGAACTACTATATAATACCTGAACTGGCCACCTCCTTTATTTCCTCTCTACTGTGAACCTTTTCCAAGTTATTTTGAAAAGGACCTTTATTTCAAAGGATTCAAATAGGAAGTTAAAAAGTTAGCAAAGATTAGTATTCATCAGTCCATATTCTTACTATAAATTGAAACAGATTTCACAAAAAGCAGAATTAAAAAATTATATATATATGATAGAAACTTGAAATGAGTTATTATAATAGTTTCCATTCAGCTTCACAACCTTTATCATCATTGTCCGCGTCAACTGCCTTTTCTTCTGATACCATATATCAACCACAGTCACCTAAAAGTTTGGACTTATCCTTTCATACTTCTTCTAATAGTAAATTTAATATGACAAAGGGTTTCAATTCGAATTCACTTCAATATCCTCAAGCATTAAACGCATCATTACCATTACCTTCAACACCAGTCGACAGTCAGAATAATACTGATCATGATTCTACTATAAACACCCCCCATTCACTTGATAATTTTAGAACAGAAAACAACGAAATTTCAAATTTAAAGGATGAAATATTGAACACAAGCAACGTGTGCAATTCAAGAGGAATGCATGATAATAATTATGATACTTATAAATCCATGTTTTATGATATTAATTCACAATCATATTTATTATTATATCCAACAGAAGCATTAATAGGAATTAAGAACAATACACTTTTGAAGGTACCAACTAGAAATCAAGAACAGCAGTATTCACAGAGCGCAAGGCAAGATGGCACTCTAGTATCTAAATCAAGAAGATCTCGTACAGGTTGTTTGACATGTCGATTACGAAAGAAAAGATGCTGTGAAGGTAAGCCGACCTGTTCCGAATGTGATCGATTAAATATCAAATGTAAATGGCCAATTCCTGGTGCTGAACGGAAAAATCGTGATAAAAATATTCAGTTGGAACCAGACGAAATGTTTCATGAAAGTTATGGTATTATAAAGGTCTTAAGAGGTGTTATTGATCATAAAATTGAAGAATGAAAATGTTAAAAAGTTTTGATCATTATCTAGAAATCTGTAGTACGATTTCTCTCCATTAAAAGGAACCACAATTAAAATAACAACCTTTAACAAATATACACGCAGAAGGAAATATAAAATGATCATACTACAATCATTTGCAAACTACACTATATTAATTTATTACTTTAAAAGCTTTTAATTCTTCCCTATTTCTATTCTAAGAAAAAAAAAAGAATGCATATTGACCCCCTGTTAGGAACACAAAATAAAAAATTGAAGGCGAAAAATCTCCATAACTGTTTGAAAAGGGAAGAGTGTAGCAGTGGTAGACAGAATGGGCAACATGTTATCAACATCTTTTGCTCCTGAATGTAATGAGCTTAAGAAGGAATACGACACCTGTTTCAATACTTGGTACACCGAGAAATTTCTGAAGGGTAAAGGTCTTCAAAACGAATGTGAAGATTTCTGGGATAAATATAAGGAATGTCTTGATGTTCATCTAGCAAAACAAGGTATTAAACCATTACTAGATGAAGCGAGAAAGGAGGCTCCATTTGAAAACGAGGGGAAGACTATTGATGAATCAAAGTGAAGCTTCCTTACTTTCTGCAACTACTTTTTCTATTATCTTGTTTATATAGTACTTTAACATCTTATAAAAGTTTATCTTTTATTATTATTTTTATTATTATATCTAACTATAGTCATCAAAATCATCTTTAAAATTTCTAAGATCATCGTTATCACCTCCTTCATTATTATATTCTTCGTCTTCACTTTCATCATCACTTTCACCAGGCATGGCTAAACCTGGTGTTAAACCAACAGTTGCATCATCTCTCTTCATTTTATTGAACATCTTTCTTTCATGTCTTTCCCTATTTGATAACGCAGCTTCATGAACTTCATAACCACTTAATTTACCATTTTTTATATCCAATACTTCTCTTTGAAGTTCTTCAAGTTCTTCATCTAGTCCATTTAGTTGTTTCAATTTATTCAATTTATCTTTTAATACAGATTTGACAACTTCTTCATCTCTGTTCTCTAACTTACTTAACCTTTCAACTTTTTCATTTATTTCCATCGTCTTATTGATTTCTTTATTGCGTTGCTTGCGTTCCTTTAATTTACTTCTTTTCTGTATATGTTTTAATTCTTTAACACTATTGGTATCCTTACTTATCTTGTTAATAATTGATGCATTTTGTATCTGTTTACCCTTTTTTGGCAAGATCTTCTTATCAGAAACATTTAAATAATTTTCTAATAAATCATTAACAACGTTTACACTCTTCTTTTTAGTTTGTTTAGATTTAAACATCCTTTGAGTTTTTGAAATTATTTAGGGAAAACCTTTTTCTGTATGTTAAAAAGAAAGAGAAATTTTTTTTTGTTTTCAGGGAGTATAGATGAGATATAAAAAAAAAAACACATACAAAAAGATACATGCGCCACGTCAAATATGGCGCAGGCATTAATATAGCATAACATAACATAACATTTATCATAACATTTCCTCATTTAATCACAACTTAGCCTTGACAGAATCTTTAATTAAAGTTTCTTTAAGCTCCTGCGCTGCTTGGGTAAGACATTGCGCCATTTCATCAACCTTGATATTCAAAACGTTATCCTTATAGGCGGTGACATTAACATGTAGCCATTCGTTATTAACCATATATGCTAAACCAAGACCTTCAGGAACAGTTGGAGCCCATCCATAACCGTTGAACTCTTCACTGGATAATTGTGAAGTGGAAACGTACCAATGAGAAGAGTACTTGAACATTGAATTTTTAAAGATTTCAGGAACTGGTTCCTCCTTTCCGAGAAATTGGTTTAAACCGAACAAATGACGATCAACACCATGTCCCTGAGATGCCCTTATAGCATAAGAACCATGCGCTGCAACGGCGTTCCTAAAAGCTTCAGCCTTTTGGGCATTGGATGTTGAAACATCTTCCCACGTCTTAACAAAATCCAACGTGGCAGGAGTAACAGAACGACAAGTTTCCGTACGGCCAGCAAAGTACATTCTAGTAGAAGCAGCTTCGTATGTTGGTCTTAATTGACCTGTTAATTTGTAGTACGCCAATTGCATTAACATTTGAATAAATCCATCTGGAGAAAGCTTAAACTTCTTAATATCATTTTTACCCAAACCATGATATTGCCAAACATTGATATCTAAATCATTAACTCTCTTATTGAATTTAACCAATTCAGTTTCAATTGCATTTTGAATAGTTGGAGAAATTTCAAATTTAAGTTCTTCAAATTCACCAGGAACTGTTGAATCATTATTGAAATCAGAAATAGAAACCTTTGCTAATTTCTTAACTAACCAATCGTTCATACTTAAAGTTGGAGTACCATCCATTTTAGAATGTTCACCAAGAAATCCTGAAGAGCCATTTTTGGCAACAAACATTTGAATTGGTTTATCAAACCACCTATTCCAACCATTTCCGTGCCAACAGTTTCTTGATTTAGCTTCTAAGGTCTTTGGAATTTCTTCATCTAAACATAAGACAAAGACAGATTCTTGAATTTGATTTGCTGTGATTTCATTAATTGGAGATTTAAGTAGTTCAGTGTAATTCTTATACCAATCATCTCTATTACCACTTGTTAAAACACCAACAGGAGAAGTATTTGAACCATTCTTAAAACTGTCAACTTGAATCTGTGTCAAGGAAGTAATTAAACCTCCAAGACCAATGTTTTCAACTTGTAATTTGTAAAATTTACCATTTGAAACAACAACTATGAATTTATTTTCAGAACTTGATTTAAAAACGATATTCGTGTCTCGTGATTCACCAGGAACTCTACAATTATTAAACATCCATTTAAAACTTTCCATACAAAATGGAGCACCTTTACGAACTTCAGGCTCTAAGCTCTCATGTTCAATATAAGAGGCATATTCAGTAACAAATTTAACAATAGCAGCGGCCTTGAATATTTGATCTTTACCAACAATAGAATTGATATCCTTATGAGAATAAAAGTATGAAACATATGGAGAAACAGGATCTCTGTAATCCAAGTAAGCGTAATTGTCCCAAAACTCCGATAACCAGTTCCTCTTATCACTAGCAAAGGTTTCTAATTTAGATTGAAGTTGTTTACCTTGATTGGAGTCAGCGAATTCATCAATTATTTTACAATATTGAATAAACGCCTCATCATTGGCGCCATGTGGGTAGTATGGGATCAATGAAGACTTGTAGAGTTCCAAAGTTTCGCTCAACACTGGAACAGGTAAAGGAGGTAACTCAGGTTGGTGTTTGAAAAGGTTTCCCTTTAATGGTACCTTAGATTTCTTTGTCATTTGGGAGATAATAGTAGTTGAAAATAGTCTTTGACGAATCATCTTTTTAGTTATTGTTGCTATATTTATATATCTATCGGGGCTATAAAAATAAGTGTTATATTCGGTGTAATAGCGGGTGTCATTACAAAAGATGCTAAGTACAGAATCGGGGCATAGACCCCTATTTAATCCATTCCAAGATAAATGCGGAGTTGGTTCCGTTGAAATGACTCCGAGCTTTTCCTCATGGGTGTATGGATATCCAAGTGCGCCACTATCCATAGAGCATCTCATAGAGGAAGACATGGTCACCACCTCGACCCCAACCACGCCCCCCACAAGCGCACACTAGGAACCGGCCAGTGGCATCTAGTCCTAAACTGGACACTAAACCACCACCATGGCTCGGAACGGTCAGAAAGGGCACCCTTTTGTTGCTGTTGTCAACATCCATTGTCAAATCATAGAGTCTCACGTTATCTTCACCTCCAAGTAAAAGGTATCTGTTACCAATTCTAGAGACACTAGAAACACATCCACTGGCTGTCGGTAGACGAAGTGTAGTCATTGGCTCCTTTTGTGATTTCCTAATATCCCATTGTTCAACAACACCACGACGGCGTCCAACCCACACGCTTTGTCCATCCATGGACCATGTCGCAGACATACACCATGGTTCTCCATTACGTCCGACTTCAATAACACAGTTGGACCCGGGGTTACTATTGCCTTCTCCAGTGCTAGACTCACGTATATCCCATATATTTATAGCTCCATTAATTGTAGACGTTAGGAACGTTGTTGATGATTCAATCACTCTGTTATTAACAATTGTATTATTTTGATCATATTTAACACTATCAACATCACGTTCTTTTTTACTGTCTTCTTCTTTTTCTGGTTGTTGTTGTTCTTGTTGTTGCTCTTCTTCATCCTCATCTCCGGATCCAAATAATGAATCCATATCTTCATCATCCTCATCATCTTCTTTCTTTTCTATTTTAACATTATCCTTAACACTTTTATCTTCACGTTCCCTTGGAAGCATTTCAATTTCAACACTGACATTTTCAGCTCCAATTGGTCTCCATTCAATCTTGCTAACTTGACCCATGGTTGAATATTTACCCTTTGTTTTACCTGTGTTTAAATCCCAATGAAGACATGTCTGATCCCATGACCCACTAATAAAAGAAGTTTCATCTCTGTCTAAACATAAACATGAAACGGTTTCAGAATGTGAATATCCTTGATATTTATTACTAGATTCCTTATCACGAAAATACCATTGAATATCGCCTTCATTCATTCTACAGCTTTGCATTGCAATACCACCATTGTTTAATCCACTTAATAACCAAATACCCTGTTTATCACAGGCTAAACTATAAACCGGTGAAATCTTTGGTGTATATAAAACACCACTTGGTCTTTTACTATCTCCACTTGGGTGATTTGATAAAACGTCCTTTTGTTTTTGTGGTATTTCATTTTCCCAAAACCCTTCAACAACAGCTCCTAATGTAATTGAATCAACTATTTGATGTCTTTGCGCAACTGTTAATGGTGCTTGACCCTTTAATGATGAAATTAAATTGAATTTTCTAACAAATCCATCATCACCCCCAGTAAAAAGCCATTTTGGTCCCTTACTAAAGCAAACCGCATTGGTAGACGTTGAAGTAGGGATAGCCAATGCTGGTAATATGTCCAAAACGGTCTCTCCCATTAAATTATTATTGAAATAGGTCTCTACTATTTAATATTCGTATAGTTTGAAGAGAGAAAAAAACTTGAAAATTTTGGCTCTTCATAACCTTCTAGTATTGGAATATATTTTACAAGAGATGACTGACGAATACGCAGTTATTACTGAAAAGTTAACTTATCATTACCCTGGAGGCACTAGGGGTCTTTTGGGATTGGATTTGAAGGTTAAAAAGGGGGAAAGATACTTAATTGTTGGTCCAAATGGTGCCGGTAAGTCAACATTGTTGAAGATCCTTGCTGGTCAAAAACTAATAAAGAGTGGAAGTATTGAAATTTATGGTATTGATCCTTTTAACTTGAAAGTCAAAACTACTAAAAGTATTACTTACTTAGGTACTGAATGGGCTAATAATGAAATCGTTAAGAGAGATATCGGCGTTAAAGAGTTAGTTCAATCAATTGGTGGCAACAATTATCCAGAAAGAAAGAGACTTTTGATTGATTTACTTGATATTGATGTCAAATGGAGAATGAACCAATGCTCTGATGGTCAAAGACGTCGTGTCCAGTTACTTATGGGTCTGGTTAATCCTTGGGATCTTTTACTACTAGATGAAGTTACGATTGATCTTGATGTTCTTGTTAGGCAGAGGCTTTTAGAATATTTGAGAGATGAAACTAGCACTAGAGGTGCCAGTGTCATATACGCAACACATATATTTGATGGTATGGGTCATTGGGCTAATGATGTAGTTCATTTAGTTGACGGTAAGATTGATGTCTTATTGAACGAAAAGGACCTTCATTATGTCAATATGGATGATACTACTATTGCTGAAACGGGAGTCAACATTCAACGTATTGAATCCCTTCATCCTCTAGCACTTCACTGGTTGGATGTTGACCGTAATGGTTTATAGAGACCTAGGAGTTTTCTCTTACTGGGATGTATTTAATAAAATATAAAAATATAACATGATATATAATGTAATAATGTACTGACAATGCTGAGCGGAATTAGAGAGTTCCACCCACGGTAGTAACGATCTTAGAATGCCTATTGGCATATGGACCAGTCGGAGAAGAAAAATTCAACCACTATAATGAACAACATCAAGAGATCCAAGAGTACATGAAATTTACCATTTGACTTGTTCACTTCGGCTCCATTTCCAATATTGTTTATTTCTCAAACTTTACAGGTAACAATAAGATTTTTTTTCTCCACAAATTGATCATTGAAAACTCTTGTAAATCAGAGTTATCTAATTCCGGGAGAAAAATCAAGGCTTCATGTTACAAAAGAGATCTCATTCTACTCTATCGGAATCACCAGCTCCATCGAAACACTCCGCTGACAAGAAAAGCAGATCAACGTCTTGTCATCTGTGTCAAAAACGAAAACAGAAATGTGACCAGAGAATGCCATCATGTACAAATTGTATTAAATCCAAGGCAGAATGTGTTCAACCACCAAGATACGGTGAACTGAATAAGGCTAACGTCAAGGATGACTATACAATTTTACTTGAAAAGAAAGTTAAACAACTAGAAGCTATACTGAATGCAAATAGTGGTTCAGTCTTGACTTTATCGAAAAAGTATCAGCCAATAGGTGATCTAATCGAATCTTCTGAAACAGACATCAGTACAGCTGGAAATAACTCACAGTCGTCGGTACATGACAACTCGAATACGGACGCTAATTTAACTACAAATGCTGAAAGCACTAGTGATCATAACGACAGAGACAGGTCCGATTCTTTGTCTTTACCAGTTTCTCGGTCATCTGCTATTGATGCTGCTAATTCTTCTACAATTGCCTCCAGTTCCAATGCTTCTACAAAGGTGAATTTATTAACAAATCCTCTTTCTACCAAAATCAAACAAGAACTTCCAATGAAGCAACAGGTCGAGCAACTAAAGTCCTATAATCATTTTGAATTAGTAATTTCAGCACCTCCTGCTCAATTCTTATTGCATCAGAAACAATTATTGAAAAATTCAATACTTTACAATGTCAACCTCTCTCAATATCTTCAACATGAACCTTTTATGAATGTTGACCCCAAATTGGCGAAAACATTCCAAGATATGTACTTTCGAGGTGTGCAAACATTATTCCCCTTGTTTGATGAAGTTGAAATTACTGCGTTTAGACACAACTATTACAATAAGAGTTCTATCTTCTCTGGTCAACATAATGGTTATCACTTTCTGTGCGCTCGAATGTTTCTTATTAATGCTATCGCCTCTCTTCAATTTAATAACACAGGTAGATATAGAGGTCCAGATCCATTATGTTTCTTTTCATCAGCCTTACGACATTTAGTGCTACTCTCAGATAATTTAGTTGGTTTACATAAAATTGAAATTTTATTCCTTATTGTATTCTTTCTCTCAAGAGCTGATACCGATACTGTTAATATCCATATATTGATTGCTGATTCAATTAAAACTTGTACAGAATTATCTCTGCATAAAAGTAAAGCTTATCAAAATATCACCCCTGATATTAGAGCAATTAAATTAAGAGCATTTTGGTGTACTTATCTATTAGAAAGATCAATTTGTTTAGCAATTGCCAAACCTTTTATCTTAAAAGAAGCTAAAATAGAACCCTCTGTACCATTATTCCCTGATACCAAAAAGGGAGTGTCGTTTATCAATCAATCAATTAAAATTAGAAGAATCGAATCAAGGTTTATTGAACAATTGAAAATCTTAAGTTCTGTAGCAATGGTTTCAAAATCTCAATTACCTCAAGTTGAAACATTTTTCCAAGAATTACAAAATTGGAGAAATGACTGTCAGCATTTTCAATCAGCCGTTGAAAGTGAAACACTTTCAATGAACTATTATAGCTCTATTAGAAATTTAGTCCAACCATATTTAGAATTATTAGATCCGGAGAATAAATTATTCAAGGAATGTCAAGCTGCTGCTGGTCAGATTTGTCAAACTATTAAATCTCTTCATCATAAAACTGTAAGTGGTTACTCACTTTTGAACATTCATTCCACTTTTATTGCAGGTATTACACTTATCTATTGTTTATGGCTTCAAAGAAATAGGGATGACATGAGGCGTAAATTATTAGGGGATGATAAAAAGCATACGAGGCCAACTGTTTCAGAAGAATTATTTACCGGTCTTGATGATTTGAGAGCTTGTTCCATTAGTTTATACGTCATGTCCGAAAGAACTAAGTTTGCTTTAAGTTTTAGAGATACATTTGAAGAAATTATGAATGCAACAATTGGTAATTTAATTCTTCGATGTGGCCCCGATTCATCTGAAATTTTATTACCTTGGTATTTATCACAAATGAAAACCACTAAGGCTGAAAGCAAGGAAAATAAATATATTGCTACTTCAGATTCTAATAATAATAAAAATAACGAAAATGGTAATGGTAATGAACAGAGGCATTCATTAGCACCAATTCAAAATGCCAATTCATTTTTATCAAAACATAATCCAGCAACCAATAAATCTGCCACTGTTACATCTAAATTTTCAAAACCTGCGTTGACCCCTGCTTTGCATTCCATTTCTTCAAAACTTAGAGGGTTACCTCCTGCAACAGTGAGACGCCCATTACTTCATTTTGGGTTTGAAACAGTTGATGTTCCTAGACCTGAAGACGAAAAGAAAGATGAAGAGGAAAGAATTAGAATGGGTAAATGGACTAGAAGTACGATTCCAAAGGGACTTAGCCATTTATTATCTGCTCCTGTTCCAATAACAGAAACTGGATCAACATCTGGCGAAAATGATGAGGAAAATATTAAGGAAGAGGATTCCCCTATAAATGCCGTTGAACCTAGTCAAACGCCCTCTTGTACATCAAGGTTATTACCACCACCACTTGTTTCACAACTGGGTATTCCTCCGCCTTCTTCACGTTTATCCTCTTCTTTAACTAATATAGGTACTAAAAGTATCGAAGGTTTACAAGGTGCACCGGTTGTTCAAACACCTTCAAACATCAGAAAAATTGCTCATTCATCTCATGGAACTCTTGATGGTATTTCGCCTGCTAGAAATTACAGTATCGCATCGACGAGTCCAATTAATCCATCTCCAATAACGACTACAGTGCCCAATAATATTGGAACTGTTAATAATTGGTTTATGGAACCTAATACCCAGGGTGTTGTTTTGCCTCCCGGTTCAATAAATAGTGACCAACAAAGACTAAATCGACAGCAAGATCGACAAATAACCTCTCCCGATGAGACGAGGGTTTCTGGTATGATGGTTAGTGGCGTTAGTGATACTCCAATTTTGCCAACATATATTTCTACGCCCGAAACAAAAGATTTAACGACAGCTTCAAATACGTCTGGTTCTACAACAGGTAATAGAACTAGTTACGCATACCCCCAAATACCAGAGTTATTTCCATTTGTTGGTAGAACTACTAACATGATTAATAATATCTCCGTTTGGACTGGTGAATCTGGTCAACAGATCCCTCAAACTGGTCTTCAAATAAGAGATGTAAATGAACCTACCAATGGCCAAGGTATGCAACATCAACAACAACAACTGCAACAACAACTTCATCATCAACATCAACAACAACAACAATACTATCAAATCCAGCCACAACAGGGGATGTCTCAACTACAACAATCCGCACAACAAACAATGCAACAAACAATGCAAAACGTCAATCAGCAAAATGCACAACAACATCAACAATCAATTTATTATCAACAACAACAACAACAACAACATGGAAATATTGCTTCATTAGCAATGAGCAATAGTACTGGGCAATATGGTACTAATTCAATGACTAATAATAATATGGTTATGAGTTTGGGATCAAATCAAATGTACGAACAAGATAATATTTTAATTCCATCGACACCATATTATAATGACATTGGATCGGCGATGATTAATTCAAATGAAAATCATAAAGTTGGATCATTCAGTAGTCAAGATTTTAATAATGTTAATAGAAGGGATGAATGGAACTGGGAAGTTGATTGTGATTTTGGATTCTTCCCTTAAATCTTTTTTCACTTGAAATATCATTTTTTCATTATATTCCTTTCCTTCTTAGTTTGTAATTTAATATTATATGTTTGTAATAGTATAATAATTATTAATTGTTGACATTGATGTCAAAGTTTATTAAACGAAAAATTATAAAATTTTTAATTGATAAAACGGATTTTTATTAAACATCTTGCAGTATAAAAACTGGTATAAATTACCAAATTAGCAATTTTACCAACCAATAAAAACAAATGAAGAAAATAACGATAATAAAAACAAAAAACAAAATCAATTTAACTAAAAGAATGATAATCTGCTATAGCCTTAACTTTAATCACTCACAATAACAACTATCATATAAAAGAGGTTTTTCCTTATCAATAAAGACAAAACTATATAAATATATATAAACAAGCAATATTACATCATCATACTCTGCTTTTTCTTTATTAAAAAAACTGTTCTGAATTGCTTGCGAAACAAAAATAATTTAAGTAAATGTAAAAAAAAGAAAATATCATTCTTGACCAAACCCAATGGTATTTTCAACTGCAATAGTTAATTTCTTTTGTAATGATTCATAATTCTTGTATGGTGGTAAATCAACTCTATTGAAACAAGTATGCGATTTTGGTAATTGATCGGGTTCACCAGCCTTTTCGATAGTGAATCTTCTTGGTCCATCGGATCCTTGAAGATCTTTAAACCCATTGACTGGAATTCTTGAAGTACCTGTTGTGAATTGTAATAAACGAGCTCTTTGTTCACTATCCCATTCAGAAATAGCTTGCCAGAACCATTGAATAACTTGATCTGATTCTTGATAGCCTCTATAATCAGTGTGCTTTTTCCAATCTTCAATATCGATTTCAGCTAAACCACCAATTAATAACTCCAATTCTCTTTCATCAAAAACTTGAACCAATTCTTGTGGAATTAGTTCGTTGAATCCTTCCATAAATGAACGGAATTGTTGCTCAACAGGTTTTGAAATAATCCATTCTGTTTTCAATTCAACAAATTTTGCTTTATTTTCATTATCAACATCGATTTCATGACCACCAGGAATTAAATCAATAACAACCTTTTCACCATATCTATCTTCTTCAACACTGAAAGTTTCATAAAGAATATCTGTAATATCATTTTCTAGCATCCAACAAAGAGATTTGTACATTTCAGAGTCAACAGATTCCATATCTTGTAAAATAATCTTCTTATGAAGCATCAACTTGTACATGGCACCAACAAAGAAAGCATCAAGGAATCTTCTATGGAAAACTGCTAAACCAACAACACGACCAACAAATTTGAAATAATTCAAATGTTCTGGGTTAATACCTGAGTTTGGATTGATTTGTAACGTATAATTATCAGATGAAGCATATTTAAATAAACCGTAGGCAGGATTGAAGACTTCATGAGATAATTGTTGAAAGAATTCTCTTGAAACACCACCATAATCTAAACCTTCTTCACCTTCAAATTTAATCATTAACCTCTTTTTTAAATCTTCAGGAGTTTGTCTCATAACTTCTCTAAATGAATCTTCTAACAAGTTTTCTCTTCTAATTTTAATATGACACTGACCAGGTAAGATTCTCAAAGCAGGTTGCGATCTGAAATAAATCAGTTTACGTCTGAAGTCACGCTTATACTGAGGAACATTTTGGTCTAATGAAGATGGTAGTCTCGGATCATCCCAAGTAGTGGTTTTGGTATTATGATCAACAAAGTAAACTCTTGAAGTATTAGCAAGTCTCATTTCCCAACCACTTGGTAATGGTCCCATCGCTGATAATCTTTGTGCATTGTAACCGGAATTAGCTCCAAATGATTTAACAAATTGTTGCCTTCTTGGATCAACCCAAGTAGTGGTTCTTGTATTGTGGTCAACATAATAAGGTCTTCCTTCAGGCGTTAATCGTTGTTCCCAACCAGGAGGTAATTCTCCAAGACCAGGTGTAGTTTCACCTGTTGCTTCCATTGTCATCGCTTCATTTTGATCAACTACTGAAAGTGAAATAGAGTTGGTTGTATCGATTGGCTGAGTGTTATTAATACTGGCGTTATTATTATTATTAAGACTACTCGGATTTGTCACGAAAGAAGTTCTACGAGAATCACTTGAATCAATTGTTGGTCTCTTCCAAGTAGTGGATCTAGTGTTGTGATCAACGTAATAAGTTCTACCAAAGTTGTCAGTTCTTCTTTCCCAACCAGGAGGTAATCTACCTAATTGATCTTCAAATGAAGAGAATTGTCTATGTGAATTTGAGGAAGCATCGGAGCCTATACCAGAATTTGTTGAAGTAACACCAGTTGTACTGCCAGATAAATTGGATCCTACTAAAGCAGAAGTGCCAGGAAATTGAGAAGCGGAATTTGAAGGTAATGGAGATGACATATTGCTTGAAGAAGTACCCACAACTTTATTTGTTGATTGGAAATTGGTTGGATCTCTAGGATCGTTGGCTGCAGCCTTGTTTTTATGGGAAATAGTTATTATAAGTTTACCGGAAACAGGTAAGTTGGCGTTGGATCTTTTGAGTTCTTCGGCAACGGTTTGTTCACTCGATGGATCATTGAAGTTAATGTAATCACCAATTCTAATGTTCACCACTCCCAAAAAGCCTTGATCCTTCTTTTTAAACTTTCTTTGATCAAATACCTGCACAATTAATATTGAATTTTCGTTGACAGTGAATTCAAATGATTGGTTCCAATGAGGAGAAGATGTCTTTTTGCAAGTTTCCGTTGTTTGCGTTTGAGCGCCATCGAGAGTAATGACAGCAAATGGATCTGGTGACTTGAAGATCTCTCTCTTGTAAAGCCCCTCAGCGGCAATGATCTTGACCTTGATCTTCGAGCGAGCGGACATGGAGGTCTATAGGCGCGTATTGAGTATTTGTCGGAAGAAGTTGGTAATGAAGGAGTTAATATAAATTGACTTTTCTCGTGACAATTTGCCTCTTTCGCTCTCCAGCGAATTCTGTTGATAATATAGGTTGGTTTTAAATAACAGTTTTTAAAAAATAATTTCTTAAATTTAAAGAACATACAGATGGTCCATGACAATATAAAACCACCACCATATCAGCACCAGCCATTATTATAATTCCCCATGATTTTTTGAATGCTTACTATCATCATTGACATTAAAACCACCTAACAGACATTGTTCTGTGGCGCAGTAACTCCGTCTTCTCCCTATTAATTTTTTTACTAATTCATCAGCCTCACATGCAAAAAACGAGAGAGTATTCTCGGGTCATCACAATAGTCAGGTGACTGCAGTGTGATATCCTCCATGCCTAAATGCTGGGATGCCGCTCGACTTATTAGGCGATATGAAATTCAACTGCAGTTTAATTGTTCTTTATTGTGTCTCCAGGATGCTGGTCTGAATTTGGTGCTCTCTAGCTATTATGCCTCTTCTTGGCTACCACATCATTTCCTCATTGGGAAGTGGCTGGTGCACTTTGATTTCTCTCGTCCTTTCTGATATTTAAAAGACGTTTATTCTCCCATGCAGAAGACTCTAACATGATAAGAATACTCTGTTGAGAGGATATTCATTACTACATATTATACTCTAGGTATTTATTAAAGAGTTCAACTCTCTTTTTGTAAGCACTTTTAATTTTATTGATATCTACACCATCGTCTCAATAACATAAATATTCTAGTATATGAAATTAAAATCTAATTATTGGAAAGTTAGCAGCAATTCTTCTTTGGATTCATCAGATTCTAACAGCGAATATTATTTACCTTCCAATACTTCACTTTCTAAATCACAAAATTTCATTGCAGTTGGTTCTAATACACAGTCTGAAAATTTAAAGATCTATGAATTAGAGGGTTCAAGTTCCCTCATTCATTTAACTTCAATTTCCTTACCTGATATCCAATCTCTGAAATTTTTATCTCCTGTCGATGAAACTTCGCAAGAGTTCAAATTCTTAGCAACTGGTCACTCCAAAGGAATTGCTCATCTAGCAACTATCCCAATCTCAAGGGAATCTTCAATGCAAAATGCAGAAATTATAAAAAGGTTTAATCATAATCATCATTTAAAGAGTTATGCTTTTGGCTGCTCACCCATCTTGAACACTGGGAAACATGCTTCAACTATCTCTTCAATTGAAGTATCCCCAAAGACATGGAATTCAACTCCACTAAATTCACTTATAACTGTTTACAATCACAATGTTTTTCTTTGGGATTCTTGTAGATCAAAGAAACCAAAATCTGTTTTATCAACTGTTGGTATTTCTAACTTGTCTGCTAATCCTACTATTGATGGTGTTGTTGGTATTGTTGGTGAATTTGGTTTATCTTTACTGGATTTCAAATCAGATGAATTAAGTCCGTTTCAAAATTCTGCACTTTATTCTTCTAGCAACGAGTATCAAACTTTCGGCGATACTTCTGTTGCTCAATCATTTCAGAGCAAACGGTTATCTTGTTCTCCTTCCTCTTCTTCTTCTTCTTCTTCTTCACCGAGATCCCAAAAAACTTATCTTTCAACTACGTTAACAAAAGGTAAAACCATCAACAATAGATTAACAGGTGCAACAAACGTCAGTTGGCATCAAAATGGTTACATTTTGTCCACGTCTAATGTTTCAAATTACAAAGATACTGTTCAAATCTGGGATATTAGAAAGCTGGAGCCTCTAGCTGTGCTTGAAGGATTACAAGATGAAGTTGTTGAATTGAAGTGGTTAAATGATACACTCTGGACTGCTGATAAAGATGGCTATATTTGTAAATGGGATATCAATTCAGTTAAAACTGGTTTAAATTCTTCAAAGAATTCCAATTCTTGTCAAAGTTTCCAAGTTGCAAATTCTAGAATAATTGGAATGGATGTTCTCGAGGATCCTGATAATGATCAAATAATATGCCTTGATTCTAAGTTCCTTAGCATGCATCATGGTATTCCTAGTGACTACATAGACTGTAATGACATAAGCGATGATGTCAATTCTGGTTTATCCACTCCTGGAACAGAACATTTCACGGAAGCATCTGATAATCATTTTACATCTTATGAATATTCATTGAAATTACAAAGAGACATAGATAACATGATATCCGGTTTGAACTATATTGTTAAAGATAATACTGTTTATTTGTGATATGCATACCGTTCAAAAATACCGTATTTTTTAAAAAAATATGTTCTTGATATTTCAATATTGTTGTGAAAATTTACCACCTACTACCATTGATCCCATTTTTCACTATTGCTTTATATAATGACCTTAATCTTAAACTACGCTTTCATTTATTTTCATGTATGTAACAAGGCAACCGAAGGTGATTGATTTTCATACTCATCAATTAAATATTCTTCTCTATGTTCATTAAACCATTTCCAGAATATATTTAATACTCCTTTCATTTTTTTAATTGAACTCATATTCAATTCATTCTTGGTCATTATATTAGGGAAAATTGACATCAATCTAATAAGGAAGATCCCACTGTATAGGTTACTTAGTTCAACTCCACGCTCCCTTTGAAGTTCCAACATAGAAATGTACTGCATTCGTTCATACCGGTAAAGTAAGAGTGTTCCAAGTGCCTTGTTAAAATATTGCTGAATAGATTTCATGATTTCTAAATGTAAATCTAAATTGCGTTCTTCATCTTCGTATAGTAACATAAGATAAGACGAAAATTCCTTTAAAATATAATCAACGCTACACTTTGCTGGCAATTGCATCAGTTTCTGATCCTTGGATATATTTTCCCAATCATCAACTAAAATTAATTTGAGTTCATCTGGAACTAAAATCTTGATTTCTTCACTTGAAAATCCTTTATACTTTACATGCGATGAATTTAGTTCTAGTATACCTACCCCTTTAGTCTTTTTTACACCACCTTTACCGTTTTCTGTTTTAATACTCCTTTTATTACTTTCATCTTTGTCATTTTCAACCCCTTCTCCTTTAACAGGTTTTTGAACCATGCTTTCCTCCAAGCGAGCCTTAAGCATGATACTATCGTTACTAACAGCAACCATCCGATCTACACTAACCCATTCGTCCCATTTGGCATTCCATCCAAGATAATGAACTAAGTATATTGTCTGATCCATCAGTTTCTTTGGCATTTTCTTGTTGGATGGCTGCACAA
Source organism: Saturnispora ahearnii (assembly GCA_030564945.1). NCBI lineage: Eukaryota > Fungi > Ascomycota > Pichiomycetes > Pichiales > Pichiaceae > Saturnispora > Saturnispora ahearnii. Next base: position 147,201 of record JAJMAQ010000008.1, on the reverse strand, counting down.
GCTTTAACTCCTCTGTCTTTAGTGTCTTAGGATCATACCATTTAATAATCTTAGCGTCATAGAGAAGTGGACCCTGGTAAACAAACACTCTATCTCCCAATTTGAAGGCCTCTTCTGTCATGTTTCCTTAGCAGTAATATATGAAACTTGTGTCTTGTTTTGTATTTTTTTAATATTTCCTCGCAACATGTAATAACGGTTTATATATTCTTCAGAAATAAACAGGTTTAAAAGTGATTAATGAATACAGAAAAGGACCTCCCAAAGTTACCTAGACTTTCCAGCTTTAGTCATAAAATACCTCAACTACAAACATTATCATTTTCCGAAGAGAAACCTCCCATTTTGACACAAAACTCACTACCAACTCTAGACTTTGATAACTTAAATCGAACAAAACAACATCCACCATCCTTAAGTTTTCAAAACGTATCACGTACGACATTAAATAAGGATGTTACTAAACCGTCTTTGGAATTGAATATTCCAAAGTTGAATACAAAGGTTGTTGTTAATCAACAGGTTTCAAGAAATATGATATCTGCTGGTAATATAAGTGAATTGCATAATAAGACTAACTCATTGCACAGGAAAAACGTTAAAAAGTTGACATTAGAACCATCACCAAGATTTGATGCTAATAATTTAAAAGATGTCACCACCTCTTATGTTTCAAGTGGTGAATTATCATCCGCAATTTCAACACCATCAAATTCAGCAGCTGGAGATGGATTATTCTCTTTATCTTCGCCAAATTTATCCGCAAGTTATAAACCTTTGGAGAGAAGAGCTGTCAATACTGATAAGCTTATCCAAAATATTCAAAATTTAGAATTAGGCGTTGAATATGTCATGGAAATTAGACCTGAAGATTTAGTTGTTTTGAAAAAGCTTGGTTCTGGTCAGTCAGGTACAGTCACTAAAGTTTTACATTTACCAACTCAAAATACTATGGCTAAAAAGGTTGTTCATTTAGAAACAAAGGAAATAGTTCAAAGTCAAATCATTAGAGAATTAAAAATTATGCATGAATGTGATTCTCCTTTTATAATTGGATTCTATGGTACTTTTCTACATGAGGGTAATGTTGTAATTTGTATGGAATATATTGATTGTGGATCATTAGAACATATTTTTAAGCTGACTGGTCCATTTCCTGAATTTATGTTAAAACACATTGCCTATTCAGTTTTATCAGGTTTAATATACCTCTATGATACACATCGTATTATTCATCGTGATGTTAAGCCTTCAAATGTTTTGATGAGTTCGAAGGGTAAAATTAAACTTTGTGATTTTGGTGTTTCCAGGGAACTTATTAATTCTATGGCGGATACATTTGTCGGTACATCAACTTACATGTCACCAGAGAGAATACAAGGTGGTGTTTATTCAATCAAAGGTGATGTTTGGTCTTTAGGGATTATGCTTTATGAGCTTGCATCTGGTAAATTGGCTTTTCAAGATGAACAAAAGAAATCACAAGGAAATTCAATTTTGGAACTTTTACAAAGAATTGTTAATGAAAAACCACCAGAACTAAGAGTTAAAGATGGGTTTAGTGAAGAATTAAGCAATTTTGTTTCACGTTGTTTGAAAAAGGAAAAACAAAGATCAACTCCTTGGGAATTAATGAATCATCCATTCTTACGAGATTTTATTGATGAATCCGACGAAAAAGTCTCTCATGAATACAGATCTGATATAAAGAGATGGGCAAGAAACGTTAGAAGGGTCCAGAAAAGTAAAAACTATGTTTAAACAGAATAGTTACTAAATGATTACAATTTCATATAAAAAAAATACCGAAGGTATAAGATAAATACTGTATACTTAATATTTCAAGCTTTTAAACGTAACACGTCAGCAATTAAATACAAACTACCAAAGATAATTATTCTTTGATGACCCTTTTGCGATATTTCATAAGCTGATATGAGTGCCGATTTTAAAGTATTAGAACATTGAGTCAATTCATGCCCATACTTATTAACGCTTAGTTGAATTTCTTCTGGTAAAATAGATTCTATCCATGGCATACCCTCCACCGGTGTTGAAAATTGAGTGTTAATAATATGATCATTTGATTGCACAATGGTTTGCAAAATAGGCATGAAGTGCTTACCTCGTGTAAAAGCTACAATAAAAATAAACCCATTATCAGATCTAATTATGTCTAAATACTTTTTTAATTGAATAGCTGCTTGTGGATTATGTGCACCATCCAAAAGTATATTTACGGTGTCATTTGTTTGCAATCCAAGTTTGTTTACTGGAAAATTCATACTTTGCAACCTGCCTGGCCAACATGTACTATTGACACCTTCAATTATACATTCTTCAGTTATATTAGAAGTCCATTTTAAATCTGATCTCAATTTTAATTTTTCAATAATTTGGTAAGCCACTGCCAAGTTATCGTATTGATAATCACCGAGCAGCTTTGGTTTGAGGATGATTGGTAATTGATTCCTTGAAGCAAGAACCAAAGAACATCCAACTTCTTCAGCTTCCTCCCTTGCTCTATCAAGAACTTCAATATCATTAGTGCCGTCAATGATAGCAGGAACATTTCTCTTAAATATTCCTACTTTCTGACTGGCAATTTGTCTAAGTGTGTCACCTAAAAGACCCTGATGATCTAGTCCAACCTTGGTGACTGCCGTAATAAGAACATCTTGAGAATCCAATGCATTAGTTGCATCCTCTCTACCACCAACTCCAACCTCTAGTATAGCAACATCAACCATTTGAGATACAAAGCAGTTCATTGCTACAGCAGTCAGCAGTTCAAATTCTGTACACTGGAACCCCATTGCTAAGTTAATATCGTTAACTTCCTTAACAGCTTTTCGATAAATAGTTTCCTCAACGGGTATATTATCTATTTGAATAGAATCTCTTGCCTCTATTAGATGTGGTGAGTTGAAACGTCCTGTTTTAACATTACATTTCTCTAAAACGTAGGAAACATAAGCAGTGGTTGATCCTTTACCATTTGTTCCCGCAATATGGACAATTGGAGGAAACCTTTTACTGTGAATACGTTGTAAATGTTCCAAGAGCGGCTTGATCCTTCCTAGAGAGAGGTTAAGAACCATTTTTCTCACCTTCTTTCAATTATAAACCATGTTACATAAATTTCTGCGATTGCCTTTTGTTTTTGAAAAATATTTAAAAAAGGCCATGATCAATTTTCACTATTTACTTTTGAAAAGAGTCCACTTTGATCGTCGATTTGTTTAATGTCGACGAAGATTTTGCAGAAGAAACTCCGTAGGTTCTTCAATCTACCTCAAAAGGGTGAAACCTACGAATTCCGGTCTGGTTTGGTGTCCAAATATGCTGATGAGAGAAAGGACACAATTCAACGTGTTATTGCTGCAATGACAACTGGGAAGGACGTTTCAGGTCTATTCCCATTGGTTTTACAAAATATTGCCACTCATGACCTCCAGCAAAAGAAATTGGTATACCTCTACCTTATGAACTACGCCAAAACACATCCTGAATTAGTTATTTTAGCAACAAATACATTTGTTATTGATTCACAAGATCCAAATCCCTTAATCCGAGCATTGGCTATTAGAACAATGGGTTGTATAAGAGTTGACAAAATGGTTGATTATATGGCTATACCATTGAAAAGAACTTTAGAGGATGATAATCCATATGTGAGGAAAACAGCTGCTATCTGTGTTTCAAAGTTATTTGAATTAAATCCCCAAATGTGTCTTGAACATGGCTTTTTAGAACAGTTGGTTAAATTAGTAGACGATCCAAATCAAATGGTTGTTGCTAACTCGATTGCTTCTTTGATGCAGTTAATGAAAATTACTCAAAATGATAAATTGTTTGTTATTGATAGTGTAATCTTGTCAAAGTTACTAGTTACACTCAACGAATGTAGTGAATGGGGAAGAGTTTCTATTTTAAAGGCCCTTGCTAATTACAATGCAAATGATGTTAATACGGTCAAACAAATTATTGATAACGTTTCACCCCAATTGCAACATGAAAATCCTGCAGTTGTTTTAAATGCAATTAAAATTCTTATTAATCAAATTCCTAAAATATCATATGATGATTCCAAACCCATCTTAAAGCGTTTATCTGCACCTCTTTCTTCATTGATGAGTTGTTCTTCTGAAATTCAATACGTTGCTCTTAAGAATATTAGAATTTTACTTGAATTATACCCTAATATTCTTGATCGTGATTTACGTGCTTTTTTCATTCATTATGATGACCCACTATACCTTAAATTGGAGAAAATAGAGATTTTGGTTAGAATTGTAAGGGATGATACCGCTATGGTTTTATTATCTGAATTGAGAGAGTATGCCATGGAAGTGGATTCAGAAGTTGTTTCAAGGGCCATCCATGGCCTTTCTCAGTTGGCTTTGAAGATCCCTTCTTCTGCTAAGAAGGCAATGGAAGTCCTTTATGAATTATTTATTAATAGAGCTGATTATGTTTTAGATGATTGTGTTATTGCTTGTGAACATTTATTGAGAAAATTTCAATCTGAATATCTGTCTTCCATACTATCAATTGTTACATCTACGGCACCAGAAGTTTCACAGGAATCATTATCTTCAGCAGATGCAAAATCAGCTTTTATTTGGATTGTTGGTCAATATTCTTCTTCTATGCCATATTTGGACAAAAAATTAGAATATATGGCAGAATCATTTGCTGAATCTGAACCGCAAGTTCAAATATCAATTTTAACAACATTGGTTAAAATATCACTCACTAATCCGACACCAAAAACACCATCTCTACTTCAGAACGTCTTAGAGACTGCAACAAAGGAAATTGAAAATGCCGACGTTCGAGATAAGGCATATTTGTATTGGAGATTGCTTTCTGGTGATAACGAAACAGCAAAAGACGTTATTTTAACACCAATTCCTCAATTGAATTCCTTAATTGAAACCTTCCCTGAAACTTTACTCAATACACTAAAAAATGAACTTGGTATGCTAGGTTCGGTTTATTATAGACCTGGTGACTCGTTTAATGAAATGACAAATGAAATGAAAGAAGGTGTTAAAATATTAAGAGGGAAGGAGCTGAATGAATTAAGTGAAATGGCCAAGAGAGAAATTATAGGTAATGTTGGTGGAGATAACTTGCTTGATATTGGTGATGACGACGAGGAAGATATACAAACTGGTGGTGAGTTTGATTTATATCAAAAGTCCACTGCTAAGCAAAGCACAAGTAATGTTCTTGATGAATTGAACGATTTGTTTGCGGGTTTAAATTCTTCATCACAGAATCAACAAACTTCGACAACTTTTACTGGTTCATCCAATGACAGGAGTAAAACACATGCAGATTTGTTGGGTTTGTTTTAAAACTCAAAATTAGGTTTTATATATTTTTACAATTGACTAAACAATAAGCGATAATATATACATTCCTCTAAGCATATATGTATATATATATATATATATTTATTATGTTACTCTATATTATGATTCAGCAACTTCATCAATTTCCATGTCAGTGTTCTTCTTAATGTTTCCCTCATGTTCTAAATCGTCGTTATCTTCAAAAACTTGTTCATCATCTTCCTCATCATCATTTTCAGCTTCATTTTCTTCCTCCTCAACTTCCATTTCATCTTCACTGCCCTCTTCTACTTCTTGATTAACAAGTTCAGGATAGCAATCAATGATCAACTGCAATATTTTTTCATATTGTTCGCCTAATCGTTCCTCACATTCTTCAACAACTGCACAAAGACTAACCAAATTTGTTGGCAATGTATTAGCAATCATCAATTTTTCAACTTCAAATAATGGATATTTATTTAGTCCGGTGATTAAATTTGCCAATCTTGTTGCTGAATTTTTAGTGAGGTTCTTTATATATTGAATTTGTTCATCGTCTTCTTTTTCATTAGTATATGAATGTTCATTTAAATTATGTGTCAAAGATTTGACTTCCTCTGAAGCAACAACTGTATGCTTTGGTGTTGGGTAAATTTTTGATAAATATGTACTGACGTCTTTGGTTGAAATTTCCAGATCTAACAATTGGGGATTGAATTTCTTATGTTTACGTTTGTTACTTACATCCTTAGCTGGGATAGTAAAACTCCATTCATTTTCTCTTTGAACTTCAGCTAAGTGGGATAATACTTCTGTATTGGTTAAAAACTTGGATCTCTGCTCTATAATCTTCATATTAAGCCCCAATTATTAATATGAAAAAAGGATAACTTAAAAGTTTGGATCAAAACTTTTTTTCAACATACCTAATTAGGAAATTCTAAACTTCAAATTTCAGATGATGTTTAAGGGAAATAGTATACTATGTAGAGTTAAAGATAGATAGTATATTAACTTGTCAAATTAAATGCAGACTCAATTAATGGTTTTAATAAATATTACTAATCACAATTAAGTTAACTATGTTATGAGAAGAAATTAATAATTATGATTATTAATATAAAAATGATTGATCATAATCAATAGTAATCAAATACCTTTGATTATATGACTATGACTAAATTACTAAGATCTCAGCATTCTAATACTATTTTTAATAATCATTATTTCATCTATAAAAGGAGGCTTTCTTTACCTCTACTTTTATTATTATTTATAACTTCTTTAATTAACTTAGATATAGGATTTTGCATAACTGACATTTCTTATTTTCTAGAATCATTTTAAATAGCGATACCGAGTCTAATTTGCTGCTTATATATGGTGTGCATTTATCTAATTTCAAACTGTATCTAAATAGTAAGAACTCGTATTTCATGAGCAAGTGTTGTATTAATGTATAAAAGAAATAAGGTGAGGAAGCTAATTAATTATCTTGTTTTCTTATATGCTTTTAAAAGTTAGAAGCTATTCATGTTAAAACTTTAACAGAGATTCAATGTTTTCAAATTCAAGTCTCAAATCGTTTCGTACTTGTTTTCTAGCGGTGAAACAAAGCGTAACAGCCTTATGAAAACTGGAACCAGAGCTATTAAAGTTCCAGAGGGTTTTAAAAGGCGAAACACTATCGTTAATAGCTTTGAAATTTTCATTTGTTTTATTACCTATCAAACTTGATATTTTGGTATTTTCAGTTTCATCCTTTTCACGGGTCACATTTACATTGGTGGCGCTTAACTGTTCTCTAGTCAAGTTATATTCAGAGATATTATATGTTGAATACATATAAACAATTACACACGGATTGCCCAAAAAGAAGGCAAAAATATAAAAGAGAAATAGATAACACAATTTTAATAAATATTAAGCTACATACAATATCAACCAGTGAATTCCAATTCAAGAAAGTTAGAAGTTCTAAAGGAAACATTTTCGTATTTACGTAAGCTGTTCTTGATTTTCAAAGTACGTGGTAAATCAGCGTCAATGATCCAGTGTTGAGATCTTAGAGCTTCAGCCTCCGCAAACTTATACATATTAACCAATGCGGCAAGAACAACACCAATAGAAACAATATGTGACGGGCGAATTGTACCTTTTTCCAAATCAGTGCCACCTGAAGACATATTAACACCACAAGGAGCACCAAGAGAAATGGAATTCGTAGCCTTGGAATTGAAGAAATCTATAATAGAAGCCAAAGAATTCTGCTCTGATTCTGAGATATCGGTAAAGTCAGTGTATTCGTCTTGAAGTGCATCAATAAGTAAATCAATAGGTTTATTAACCTTTGTCAATTCCAATTTAAGCGATTCTAAATCGGTAACAACAACACCCTCTAACGCCTTAAATCTCTCTAATTCAATTGTTATATCTTCACTGTTATCATAATCATTGTCATCTTCGGATATTTTGTGATAATAAACGATGACATTGAATCCTTTGTTTAATAAATGTCTAGAAGAAACTAGTGATATGATACCATTTGAATTGCTACCGATAAAGTTGATAACTAGTGGGGATTCGACAATAAGATCCGTAATTTTAGTCGAGATCAAAGCTGCAAGATTAGTTGCTGCTGTTTCATAAAAGTTTAACAACGGCACTGAGACCTTGGTCTTATTATAGTCCAAAATTTGAGATAGCTTAAGTGTACTAAAGGTTGGCACATGGATTCTTGAATCTTTAACAACAAATTGACTTAACTTTGGACTTTGTTGTTGTTGTGAGGTTGATCTTAACTCAGAAACAGATTGTAATCCAGTATTTGATTCATTAATAGAACTGTTGGATGGTACATTTTGATTCACATTTGTTACATTATTATCATGAGGAACAATCAATTCATTAACACCAATTTTACCATTGTCTCTTTTAGCAGGAACACCTCCATTTAGTTGTAATTCTTGTCTCTCCAATTCTGCAAAGACACTTTGTTTGTCGAATTTCTTAAGATTTGCAGCAAAATCAAACTCTTCCAATTCCTTTTTCTTTTGCATTGGCGAATCAATCTTCACATTAATATCTTGTTTAGCCTTCTGCTTTTTGACACGGCGGTCTTTGGCCTTAACAGGTGCCAATTCTAACACTTCCAAATCTTCAATATCAGATCCTTTAAATTTCAACTTAGAATCATCAGTTTTAAGCTCAACAACTTTTTCAATAACACTAACAATTTTGCCATCGAGTTCCTGACCACTCTTAAGCTTTAAATGCACTCTGTACCCATTGAATTGTGACATGTTCTCTTTTAGTGAAGTGTTCATCGTTGGGAATTGAAACCTCCTCGCGATTATTTCACTTTATCCTAGCCACAAAGTGTTGAGATATAAATACATGAATCTATTGCTATCTCGAATAGAGCGACTAGCAGAAGTCTGGACTTTCGATGGAAACAACGGCATGGAAAAGAGGATTGTGGAGGACCCCATGGCGTTATCATGTGGTTGTTGTATTTCAGAACTTTTGGTGAATCATTTATCAAATAATCTAGAAGCTACTTTCCAGTGCCCTGAATGTATGTCTCCAAGGGCTTATGGTCTCAAAATAGCTAGGCCTCTTGCAGATATATCCCAGATTTTATTAGAAAAATCAAAGGTAATCAAAAACAAACCAGATATTGAAAATCTTTCAAATCCTAAAAAGAACCAATCATTTTTAACAGCTTTCCAGGAAGCATTTTCAGAAGCTCAAAGACTTGGAACAGGCGAAGATTTTGAATCACCAGTTGTTATAACGGGTAATGGAAATGGATTGATTTCAGTGAATACAGAGCCGATTGAAATTGGTGGTAAAACGATATCTAACTCCTCATACAGTTCAAGTGCCATTCAAAATAGAAGAATGACAAATTATACATCGTCATCTTCTTCAATACCCATAGGTGTTACAGGAATCTCACCAAAAAGAGGAAACAGTTTTACATCTAACATATCAAGAAAAATATCAATCTCTCCAACATTTAATAATCAAAGTGATAGCCAAACTAATGTGAATAATACCAGCAGGAATTTAGAGCTGTTATTAGCTAAAAACTTTCCTTTTTATAGAAGATTATACACACATAATCTCTATCCGACGTTTTTCCTTAGAACCAAGACATTTATCGGGACAGCGATTTCACCTTCAATTAAATTTGTCGTTTTATTATCTGAAAAGAAGTGGGAAGTTTTTACTGTGAATTCTGATAATCCAGCAAAGATTCCTAGTTTATTCTGCGAAGGGAAGAGTGATGGCTCCTATGGTAAGATAGATCTTACTGATACTAAAAAACAAGAGATTGTTAGAATGTCAAACTTTGGCGATCCGACAAGTTTGAGTTCTGATGATAACGATTCATATGATCATATATCTGCAACATTGGGACTCCTAGAAAACTGGGAGCATTCATCGTGTAAACTCACTGATAGCTTACTTGTTATTGCAGGTACTAGAGGATTCTTGAGGATAATTGCTTTAAATGGACCAAATCCAGGACGCCTACTGTACACATACCATTCGAAATTTCCAATTAGATGCTTTGATATATCACCAAATGAAAATTTGATAGCAATTGGTCTGACAGGGAGGGATAAATATACGAAAGTTGAACAAACAGTCATTGTTCTCCTAAAATTGAGTGTGGGTATCAATGGTGATTTATTTATCAATCCGTATCCATTTACTTTACCGTATCGTGACCCGTTGACATTGATTAAATTTTCACCAGATTCTTGTTTGCTATCGGCAGCTACTGTATTGGAATCTCGTTTCATGACTATATCTATTCGTGACCCAACTAGGCCCTCCTTACTCATGAAATCACAGAGAAGATTGGATACTTCATTAGATGCTGAAGGGGTTACTGATTTAGCATATTTTCCAGATCAAAGATTGATGACACTAACATCGGTTTCACATACATCATCACCAATAATTTTAGATACCAACATTCCTTCAGTTGTTGTTCCTGACGGTATTGCTAAGCCAAAGCTAATTATGAAAGTCGATGAAGTTGGTTCATTGGTTCATAGCTGTGCCCCTTCTCCTAGAGGTGATGCGATTGCATTTCTTAGTCGTAATGGTGTGATATATGTCATGTCTTTTTCTTCCCCTAGATTAGAAGATCATTCCAGTCGGGATAGTCGAAGGACAGTAGACGTTGCCAATGTTGCTAGAGGTTTAAGAAGGCTGGATGCTGCTTCATTGCAATGGGATAAAGAAGGATATAGATTATGGGCTGTTGACCGTATCGGATGTGTTACTGTCGTTGACTGGGTTTCAGGAGCGGTTGATGATATCAACGTTTCCAGATGCAAAATTATAGGATAGCCGGAACAATTATGTATATTATCTTGTATTTAGTTATGTATATTATCTATGGTATGTAAAGATCAAATCACCATAATAAAAAAATGAAATTATGAAACCCAGTATTCAGAATATAAACGGGTGGCGTTTATCAAATCAAAAACTAAGTAATGCACTCTTCGAGGATTAACTCCTCTCCTTCTTCTTCTTCTACAATTATTTCCATCAAAAATTGATACAATAGAATTCAATCCATCATAAACATAATCGAAAAATTTCCCGAGGTTCAAAGCAATATGATAGACAACACTTCGTGAAACAACATATATTGAATGAAAAATGTATGAAACTAATGTGTTTAAATTTCCAAGAATCGCACGGTTCTTTTGAGCAAAATCAGTGTCATAGTTTCTATACTTTATGAGACCACCATGTCCTTTAACAATATCAATACTGACCATAGTCATATCAATTTTAAACGGGTCATTTACTATACCAATACTTCTATTGAGTGATTCAAATAAGGAAGGACACATTTCCGAATGCAATATTTTAAAATAGGCGGCATTCATTGCATATATCAGTCTAGTAACCACCCTTGATTTTAAGGAAGAAACGTATGCGCTAGAAGTTATTTCGTAGCCAGATTCAGAAACTGGCTGCGCTGAATATTGAACCATGAAGTTTAACCAAATTAACTTTGTTGCACCACCCTTCGAAACGCCACCTGAAGATAAAAGGTTATTTAATCCAAAACAATTAAACAGAACAGTCGCAGCGATTTCCTTTATCTTAGATAATACTCTTCTCCAAACTGGTTTATCCGAAATTTTAGTCGATAGTCTATTGGCAATCCAAACATCATCTCGACGACTGTTTGACTCTGAAATTATAGAAGATAATCCATTGTGTAATAAAGAATTCAATTTTGCAAAATGTGACTCAATAACACGTTCCAGTTCCTTGGTATGAAGTTCAGTAATACTATTAGACTTTGGCATATGATTATAGTTAGGTGCAAATAACACTGCCTTGAAATTATAAAAGTACTCATCAGGGCTAGAAATTCCATTTGTTGAATTGATTGGAGAATCTAATGTCTTGGCAAGTTTCAACAAGCTAGACTTGACAGTTGATTCTGAAGTCCAATCAATCCAAAGATGCCTAATATCACTATCATTCATATTTTCTATCATTTGCAATTCTCTTTCGTTATCAACAGTGACATAAAGAACGTAGCCTCTTCTATTTAGATCATGGATCAATTTAGAAACAAAAGGGGAATCCGGTGATGCCAAAAGTAAAATAACTTCAAAACGAGTAGTACCAGAAGAAAGCATAGGTGTTGGTAGTCTCAAAGCCGTCCTAACTTGGTGAGTAAATGTATTCTTCAATAGAATTGGAGCCAAAGTGATAAGAGCTAATTTTGTTAACTCTTGATTATTATAGTAAAAGTCATGAACTTGTTGGATTCCAATGGATAAAAAAGATGTTATTGATGTATGGGGAGGATCGAGTGGAGGAGGGGATGTAATTGTTGCGGCTTTTGTCAGCATAGAGGAAACACCAGATGATATTTGTGACGGGGTGTAATGTGCAATTGTATCTCCAGTAGCTGCTGCAACATCAACAAGGGTGTCGGCAGTAACCTTAACAGCACCTGTGACACTGTTAGCAGTTGCGGCTGCTGCGTTGAAGACAGAATCAACGAAGTCAGGCATGTTGGGATGTGTTAAGCTATTAAAGGCTATAGATGCAAGTATTCTTCGAGAAGGTGAACTTTTTTTTTCTTTCTCTTTCTACATCTCTTGTGTTAATTTGTGTTACCTAGTATATAATGGTTAAACGAACACAATCCAATGTTCTGGACTGGTTCCGAGATAGCGACAGTACTTGTATGCATTTATTGACCATCGAGTTCTTTCGAACGGGGTTTTTTGTGCCATATTTGACCCCTACACAATATAATGTTCTTGAACGCGTTTCAATGTCAAATGAACTAGTTTGGGATGCCTTTTGGAATGGTAAGATATATTTAAGTCTCATTGAAGAAAACAATGCTGGTGAAAGAGCAATGTCGCAGCAAACTGGTGAAGATGATTCAGAATTGGTTTTCAAACAAGGTGTCAATGCTATTATGTCTTTAATGAATACTGTGCGATGTTTACTATATGAGAAGGCTATAGATTATCATTATTCTAATCGGTTATGTGCTGAATTTGAAACTGTTTTAAATAAAATTAACAATGACATTAAGAAAACAGATGAATATTGTAGAATTGAATCCAAAACTATTAAACAATCAACTGAAATTAAAAACAGCAACAATGCTGATGACGACGATGATTACGACGAGGAAGAAGATGATAAAAAGGAAGAAGATAATAATACTAATAACAATAATAATGATGATAATAATTCTGATAATCCGAAACATAAACAGGAAAAGGAAACGGAAACGAATAATACCATTAAAAATAAAGATCGATCCAATATTGAATTGCAAAAAGATGAAAATGGTTATTTAATTTTTGAAATTACTAAAACTGAAATGCTTACTAAACCTAATTATCCAAAATTACCAGAAAATACATCAGCAGATGATGCAATTGGCCAAAATATCCATCCAATGTTAGGCAATGTATCAACAGAAGAAGATTCTGATGTATCTCTTCAAAAGAAAAATGAAATTTTATTGATAAAGAACTTTAACAAAATATACCACACCTTTGAAAATGATGTTAATAATATTATGAAGAAGAGAAAATTGGAAAGAAGTAATCAACAATTAGAAGATGAAGAAGAAGATGACGAAGATGCAACAGGTGTTGGTTCTAAAACCGATTCTGTTAAAGTCAAATTAGAAAAAGATGATAAAACCAAGCAATCAAGAAAGAGCAACAAACGCATGTCGTTTGGAGGTGCTGCTAATCTTACCCTAAAAAATCTTCTAAATAGAATTGAAGAAAATAGAGATCAGATGAATATCACTGATATCGAATTAAAGAACCTTATTATGGATGTGAGGAAGAACAGATCAAAATGGTCAAATTACAATCGTATTGGCCAAGAAGAACTATATGAAGCTTGTGAAAAGGTTGTTACTGAATTGCGTGGTTACACTGAACATTCTACACCTTTTCTTAATAAAGTGTCTAAAAGAGAAGCACCCAATTATTATGAAGTTATTGAAAAACCAATGGATCTTAACACTGTTCTAAAAAATTTAAAGCAGTTGCATTATACCAATAAACAACAATTTGTTGATGATGTGATGCTCATTTGGAATAATTGTCTTCTATATAATTCAGATCCTAAACATTTCATTAGAAAGGATGCCATTGCAATGAGAAAAAAGACATTAGCTCTTATTTCACTTATTCCTGATATAACTATTCGAGATCGTGTTGATGTTGAAAGAGAAGCTGCTGCCTTAGCGGCTAACGAAAAGACAGCAGAAACTGGTGAGCAAAAAGGCAGAAAATCTACTAGAGGTGGATTTGGAACTGGACAAGCATCTAAAAAGGGACGAGGATCAATTGTAATGAATTCCATAGATGACATTTCAACTTCTATGGAGTCCGATGTAGTTAAATTGGAAGATACTGATAGTATGGCTGATAATACATTCACAGATGATCCGACTTCGGTACCAATTCCTGTTCCAGTTTCTACCGAAAATGCTGGAGAATTTGAGACACAGGCACCATTGAAAGCTACAGATGATACTGAAAATATTAGCACTTCAGCGGAAATATCAAGACCGATAACTTCAGGAAATGATGTTGAAGAAGAAGAACGTAATTTGCAAGAAACAAAACAACAAGGTGCTGAAGCAGAACCGGATGATTTAGAAACAGCAACCTGGAAAAGTATCACGTCGACAACAAGATACAGGTTATGTGTTGATCGTGGTAATTTATTTAAGAATGGTGTTATCCAACCAGATTCTGAGGCTATTATAAGAGACTGTAATCAAATGTGGAATTTTGAAAAGTATTTAGCAGAAGATAGTGCAGCCAAGGAGAATTCATTTTCAGGTATTAAGTCATATTTGAAAGGAAACAGCGCTGTTATGCACAGGAACAGAAGGTACTATGATGAAAATGATGACCCATATTTGATAGAATATGATGTTACTGGAGGGGTTCCTGAACTGAAACATGATAATACGCCTGTTGAACAAGTTGAAGATAAATTAATTGAAAATCTATTAGAAAAGGGAAAAACTTTAGATTCATTACCAGAAAGTCGTATGAAGATTCATATTGCGGGTTCGTCTTCTATGATACTAGAAAACATAGCCATTATGCAGGATGTTAGACGTATTTGTTTTAAAATCAATCTCATTAGACAATTGCAAACTAATAAATTTGTTCACCAATCTCAATTTGTTGCACCTCCAATAAATAGAATAAAACTTGAAGATATTGATCCAATGTCTAAGTTACCTACAAGGGATCTGATGGATCATGATATTTCCCAAATTGGTTTGAAAAAAGCCATATGTGCTTTAGTCATGCATAATGGGTTTGAATCCACTTCACCATCATGTGCTATGATGTTAACCCAAATAGCCGAAAATTACATGGGTAATTTAGCAAAGACATTGAAATTACATATGGAATCGAATTCTATTAATAAGATGTCAGATAACAAATCTTCATTATTAACTGTGACAAATTTACTTCAAATAACCCTTTCACAAAATGGTATTGAAAAACCGGATACGCTATATACATTCTACAAGGAAAGTTTGATTAAAAAGAACAAAAAATTAATTGATATCAAATTAGGATTAGAAAGTTTTCTAAGAGATTTATTAAGGCCAAGTATACAAGAACTCTCTGAAACACAATTCAATGATGGATCAGATCAGTTTATGAATGGTGAATTTTCTGATCAAATCGGTGATGACTTTTTTGGTTTCAAGGAGTTAGGTTTAGATAAAGAATTTGATATGTTGACCTCGTCTATTCCATTACATCTTTTACAATCTAAATTAGGGCAACATCTGAATAATGCTGGTAAAGGAGAAACTAATAGTAATTATGCTGAGCTTGAAAAGGAAGAGTTCCCTAAACTTACAAAGAAAACTATTTACGATTTGCCTCCAATTTTCATTCCTTATTTAGAAGAATTGTTGAACAAATCCAAAACCATCTACCATAAGGCCTTGAAAAAACATCAACAGGGTATATTATCAACAGAAGCCGCTTTGAATACCGATTTACATATACTTCCAACAGGTGATATTCCCTCTGTTGGTATTTCGGAAGAAGCGCCTGCAAAGTCTATTGTTAATGAATCAGATCCCGGATCTGCAGCAAAGATGTTAGATAAAAGCGCTGAATTTGTTGAATATGCAAATGATGATGATATTCCTTTGATGGAAACTGAAGACCTGTCAATGAAACAACGTAACAATAGATTGAAGATTCCCCCAAGTGGTAAAATTACTCAAATTAAGAAAAAGAATTCTAATGTTGCTTTCTTCCTGGAAAAGCAAGATGATTTGGAAGGTAAAATTCAAAATATTCTTGAAAAGGTTAGAATTCATAAACGACCTGCTAATTCAGAAACTTTTGAAACGGATAAAGTGGATGAACAAGAAAATGAGCGAAAGGATACTGTTGCTAACGAAAATGCAGATGATGGTGTTGAAATGAATTTGGATATTGATAATGCCATGGAAGATGAGGAAGATGAAAATAATGAAGATGAAGAAGAGGATGAAGAAGAAGAGGACGAAGAAAATGACAATGATAATGAAGGTGATGCCGAGGGTGATGCCGAAGGTGAAGGTGAGGGTGAATTCGAAGATGATGCCCCAACAATAGCCTCTAGTCAACCTATCGATGAAGAAGAAGACGAAGAAGATGAGGATATGGACGATGCCATTGATACTGATATATTCTAATTTGGTAACCAAGTATATTCAAAACCAAACAGAATTTCCAGTTATTTATCAAAAAAATAGGTCGGAATGTACAATTGTATTAAGTTGTTAACATATGTATTTATATATTATTTCCATATCATATAAACTGTTTCATTAAAAAAAAAGTAAAAAGGTAAGAGATTCAGAAGTGAATATCTTCACCTTTCAACCATTGAAAAACCAAATAAACGTTCAAGAAACCAGTAATCCCCCAGGCAAAAAATCCTGCAACGTTCATCCAGTTTCCATTAGAGAAATCAATAACGGCGCAATGTTCATCGTTAACAAGACTGGTATTTTCATCAGCGCTGGAATTAACTGTCAACTTCCTATGACTGCTATTAATCAAATGACTTTCACTATTTCTAACAGAGACAGACATTATCTTTTTGTTAGATGTGAAGTATAACAAGGGAGCTGAAACTAAAGGTAAAAGGAGGGAAAGTACAACTTGCGACATATTTAAGATAGATGCAATACCTTTTCTACCAGAGAACAAGGCCATAGCTAAACATGGAAGAATAGAAATGGTTCTGGTAATCAACCTTCTTAAGAGAGGACTGATGGACCAATTAATACTGCCTTCAGCAATCATCATACCTGACATGGTACAAATAACACCTGCAGCGATTGATGAAAAGAACATAGCTAAGGCAAAGATCAAACCAGCTTGATCAGAGACATACTTACATAGTAACTCGTATATTGTTATAAGATCAGCATCATCAGCGCCCTTTTTACCAAATAATGCGCCTGCAGAAACAATCAAAATGGAAGAATTAATGAAAATGGCGATGATGCAAAGAGATAAAATCATTTCAATGTAAGAGTAGTTTAAACAATATTTAATTGCAGAAAAGGATGGAGTGTAAATTGTTGGCAATTCAGGATTGGCAATGGCTTGCGTGATTTCTTCTTCGCTGACTTCTTTGTTATCAAACTCTCTCAATCTTGGCTTAACAATATTTGATCCCAAATAAAGAGAGTGAGGCATGACTGTAGCACCAATAATACCAAGTGCTAAGTAAATGGCATTTTTATCTTTGAAGAGTGTCTTTGAAGGTAAAAATCCATCCAAGACTTCGCTGTAATCACTAATCTCGACTCTTTGCAGTAGCAAAACGAAACAACCAAAAGTTAATAAAACGAAGACAGAAACAAAAATTTCAAATTTTCTGATATGTTTCATTGAACCATCTGGATTATAAGCAAATATAATAACTAAGACATCAAAGATAGTTAACATAACACCGAATCTAAGAGGTATACCAAATAAAATTTTGAATGCAATGGCACCACCAATGACTTCGGCCATATCGGTAAAGATGACAGCTATCTCAGCCATAACATAAATGATGATATTCAACCATTTCGGAAGATGCTTCCTACAGTTTTCAGCCAAGTCAAGACCTGTCACAGTCCCCAACTTAATACAGAGACATTGTAAAATAACAGCAAAGACATTGGAGAGTAAAATGATAAACATATGAATGTAGTGATATTGGGCACCAGCAGCCGTAGAAGTAGAATAATTCCCTGGATCTATGTAGGCACATGACACTAAAAGACCAGGGCCAATGAAACGTATGAGTTTCTTGATATCAATCATAGTGTAGAAGTATGTATTAGTTGATCTGAAGAAGAGAAGAAGAAGAAGAAGAAGAAGAAGAAGAAGAAGTGATTAACTAATGAAAAAAATTGACGCGTCTTTAACATTACCGCTATTGTATCGTATAAATAAGATACAAAATGCCAATTCAACGTCTAAGTAAACCTGTTGCTTCACAGATGGTGGCTACCGCTGGAATTTCCTCTATAAAATCTGTAGTGAAGGAACTTTTAGAAAATTCAATAGACGCTTATGTTTCAGAGAAGGGTGCACATATATACTTAGAGATCGATGAGAATACGGGTGGCTTAGAACATATATTGGTTAGAGATAATGGTGTCGGTATTGGATCAGACGATAGAAAGGTAATGTGTCTGAACCATACTACCTCAAAGATTGAAAAATGGGAGGATTTAGAATCAAATTTATCAACATGTGGATTTCGTGGAGAAGCACTACATTTTATATGCCAAATGGCATTGAAAGTTCAAATAAGCACAAAGACAGAATCAGATTCTGTTTGTGAAACATGGGATGTCGGAAACACAGGTCTGATTGATGGTAGTATTCGTAGATCATCTGGATCCAAAGGCACGACGGTTAAAATTGAAGGATTGTTTAAGAGGACTCCAGTCAGGTACAATTTTTTGAAAAAAGACAAGAAGAAAACTATCGAACAGATCCACCATATGTTGATATCATATTCATTAATACATTCACATATTAGGTTTCAATTGAAATATATAAGACTTCTCCCTAATGGTAAGGCTGTTCCCTGTGAAAATATCACCTTCAATTCCGGAGATAATCCAATGCAAATTTTGAGAAACGAATTAAATATTAGAAATAGTAACATATTATTTATGATGGAGAAGTCATTCCCGGTGAATGCCAGTGGGTGTAATAACTATAACGTCTTGCTTAATGGGGTATTTCCTAAAAGTACGGCATCTGAGGCAGTCACTCTAAAAAAACCGATTAAGGTCATTTGTGTCAACAATAGGCCCCTTGATATTAAGTTACATATTGGAAGGGCTATTTCCAAGAGAATTAACGAAGCATTCACAGAAAACGTGCTCATTGCTCCGCAAGTTTGGTTTGTAAAGTTGACAATAGAAAATCAATTTATAGATGTCAATATCGAACCTGAAAAGTCAGATGTATTGATTAATAATGAGGAATCTTTCTTGGAATCTTTTTCTGATTGTTTGAAGGAATATATTCATGAAATGCATAAGGATCAGATTAACGAAACGCCAAGGATTGTTGACAATAAAAAAATTGGTGAAATTGAACTTGGAACTCTTTTACACGGTAAATATGTCGAAGAAGATGAAGCTGATAAGTCCATTATAGAAAGGTTGACTTCTGTGGTGGATCAGTCACGACAACGTGTTAAGGATACATATGGGGTTAAACCAGCAGAAGTATTAGATGATGATTATGATCATATCAGAAATTACCAAGTCGATGTTGTTCAACCATTATTTGTAGGTAAAGAAGTATCAGAAGGTGCCAACGAACTTGGAGGTTCAATTGACAGTGAAACGGAAGATGTATCTATTCCATTACCAGTACAGAAGCATCAAATGAGTTATACATCAGAAGAACTTAACAGCAACAATTCAACTGAAAAAGAAGAAGGCAAAATTGTGCCTTCTATTGAAAATGAGTCGCAAATTGCTCGTACACTAAGCGATCAAGATACCAGAGATTCTAATGATTATGATGGTGGTGAATGGTCCAGAACTCTATTTGAAGATACAGAGATATCTTCACAGCTTAGTAAGTTAACATCAGAACCCATAATTGATGACGAACAAATTGATAATTCTACTAAATCATTAAATCCATGGATTATCACGGAAATGGTAAGTGAAATGAATAGTGCTAAGGGAATAAAAGAAAGTAAAGAGATTCCAGGGTTTTCAAAATCAATGGGATCGGAATTTGAAACTGAGCCTATGATTGCAGATACTAATAAAAATATGGAAATTGAAAAATCACAAGTATCTATTAGGTCTACACTTGGACCACATATAACGCATACTATTGATATGTCCCCCAAAAAGAAAATACCAAAAAAACAATCACAAATTCCATCTAAAATTACACCATTTAAAGTAATAGAGATGACACAGCATACATTGGGCACTATAGCAGTAGCATCTTTTCAAACTGAGCAAAGTAGTGTTCCAAACGTTATTGCTTTTGAAGAACAGTGGTATAACCGAAAAGGGGTTCCGTCTGCGCTTATCACTGAAGGGTTATTTGATATATACAAAACCCAAAACGATCAAAGACAAGATCACGAAAGTACTATTACTATTAACGAGTTAGGTTTAACGAAGATAGTCTAAATATTTAATGCTAAGCACAAAACATACAAAACAGGCAATGAACGAAGGGAAAAAGCGAGTCCCTGTTTCCTTTTTTTGATACCCGTTTAGAGATATTCCGACGAATATTGATTCTGGCCTGGATGCTTGTAGTGATCAATAATTGCTGGAGAGGCTCAATTGACGGCAAAATGAGGTATTTATTAGGCATTATCTTTTAATATGTTATAAAGTTCATTGAACTAGTTTCAAAGTTCTGTCAAACTGGGCATTACAAATATGCTCGGTATGGAAGACACATTGCTTATCTAGTACAACAATACTTGGTATACTCGGTTGAATTGGCAGAGACACACTATACCATACTTTCGCATCTAATGTCACCCTTCTAAGCAAATATTGGTTGACTGGGCTACGATTGATGTCCAGTGCATAAACATACGATCGTAGCAGGAAATCCAAATTTGACAGATATTATTTTTTTTCCATTTTAATTTTTTTAATGGTTTGAGCAAGATCCAACTTTTAGTCATAAGTACACTAATATAAAAGGAGCCCATTAACCCATGTCAGAAACTGATTCTGAGACTAAATTACAAGCTCCAGGGAATATGGAATTACAGGAGAGTATTGAAGAGAAATCTGTCTTGAAATCTAAACCTTTAGAAATAAGATCTCGAGATGCAGACATCACATTAAAATTTCTTGAGCAATTCGATGCAGAAACACCAGAGATAAAACCAGAAGAGGAAAAGAAACTATCAAAGAAGGTCATGATTATTATCTTATTAATAACAACATTCACTGAATTAATTTTATTCTCCGATAAAATTTCACTCGCTTACGCAACGATTACAGATATATTTGATGATGTTGGATTGAATCAAAATAGATATAATAACTCATCAACTTTATTTTATGTCGGTTATTTGATTGGTCAAGTGAATTTATTATTGGTTCAAAAGTTTCCTATTAGATATTGTATGTCGTTTGTTACATTTTCTTGGTCCGCAATTATCCTTTTGTCGTGTGCTATTACAAATTATAAAGGTATTTATGCAACTAGATTCTTTTTAGGGTTTGTCGAATCTGTTGCAATGACTACTTTAAATACAACCATGGGTCAATTTTTTACAACTGTTGAAAAGGCTGCATGTGCTCCAATTTTTGCTATTGCATGTTTAGGTTGTACTATCCCAATTGGGTTTATCGCTTTTGGTATTATGCATGCAGAATCCTCTGTTCCAATTTGGAAATTGTTTTTCATTATTATTGGTGGTATCAGTTTCCTTTGGTCTATAGTTGTTTTCTTTTATTATCCAAGTAACCCAACAGATGCTAGATTTTTATCTCAAGTTGAGAAGATTTGGGTTATTAGAAGAGTTCAAAAGTCAACTGGTGCATCAATTGAACAAAAGGTTGTTAAAAAATACCAAATTATTGAAGCATTAAAGGATCCAATTTCTTGGTTATTCTTTGCCTTTTTCCTTTGTCAAATGTTAGCAAATAATTTGGCTTACCAACAAAATTTACTTTATACCGGTATGGGTGGAATTAGTAATTTAAATTCCACATTAGTTTCGGTTGCATCTGGTGGATTTTCAGTTATTTGCGCATGCATAACCAGTGTGTTTTTATTTTATTATAAGGATTGGACAGCCTTTGCAGTTATATTTTGGTCCATCCCATCATTTGCGGGATCAATTGCAGCAGCAACTCTCCCATGGGATCAAAAAATTGCATTAATTGCTATGATCTCATTAGCTTCAAGTTTATATGGTATCCCATGGATTTTAATGATATCTTGGAATACTGCAACTTGTTCAGGATATACGAAGAAGTTGACAAGAAATGGTATGATTATGATTGCTTATTCAATTGGTAATCTAGTTTCTCCACAATTATGGAGAGAACAGGATGCTCCAAGATTTATTCCTGCCTGGATTGTTCAAATTGTTTTATCTTTCTTTATGACGCCAATTTTTACCTTTACTATTTGGTATATTTTAAAAAAGAGGAACATTGAAAGATTGGAAGAAATCAATAATCAAACGGATTCAGACTCTGAAAAGGGTATTGTTATTCAAGAAGATGGCCAGCAAACTGAGGTTAATTTAGCAGTTCTAGATTTGACTGATTTGGAAAATAAGAAATTTATTTATCCACTTTAATGTACCATTTATTTTGTTTTTTAAAATATTGTATCTTTTTAGATTAATAATTAAACAATATTTATTGAAGAATTAAACAAAAAAGAAAAAAGAACTCGTTAGAAATATTATAGAAAAATGCTAAAAAAGTAAAAAAGTAAACGAAAAACAAGTGTAAAAGTGAAAAGTGATAATATTGAAGATTAAAAGATTGTCTAAAGTTAATTAAACAATTTAACATTTTTTTTATATAGAAAAGAGAAACAAAATAAACATAGTAGTATAGTAAGTTCTTTTTTTGCACAGGCGTGCTTAGACCAAGGCACTTAAACTTTCGACTTCACTTCTTTTATCGTCATTTACAAAGATATGATGAGCTCTGAATTCTTCATCGAAATCTTCAACATCTTGCCATTCTTCAAAGAACTTTCTTTCAAACAGCTTACATTCTGGCATGCCATTAACAGGCCAAATCATAGTAATTACTAACAAGCATGCAGTTGAAGAAAAGAAACCAGTAAAGAAACTCAATTCAAAGGTATGTGTTGCACCAATTGGAACCGTGTGAGTGCCTGTTGCACCAACAAAACCAACAATATTTGGAATAATACCTAAGAGGTAAGCAGCATAGGCTCTATAGTTGATACCCTTTGTGTAGAAGTAAAAACCAGAATTGTTAGCAAGATATAAATCTTGCAACTTAATGTAACCTTTCTTAATGATGAAATAGTCACAGAAAATACAGCCAGCAATAGCAGATAAGAAGACAGAATATGCAGAAAGGTAAGTGGTAAATCTTGAAGAAGATGTCATTAAGTTCCAAGGACAAATAGCAAACCCAATAAGAGCACAAATCAAACCACCTCTTCTAATGTTAATAAACTTTGGGAAAATTGCAGTCATATCAGTACCAGCAGAAAGGGAGTTTGCAGCAATATTAGAACCTAATTGAGAAATAGCAAACCCAGTAGAAATGAAAAAGACACCAGCTCTAGAACCAGGGGACATATTATCTAAGAATCTAGAAAGGACATCTAAAGGATTCCAAAAGGTTTCACCATATAATTGTTTAGAAGCGCTTGAGACAAGAATACCAATAAGACAAGTAGTTGAATAAGCAATAGGAGTTGTAATTAATTGCGACCAGAAAGAAGCACCAGGTTTGTTTGCCAATCTACCAAAATCAGGGGAGTTAATAATCAAAGTAGAAAGATTTGCAAGACAACCCATTGTTGAAGAAACAAAAGTCCAACCAAATTCAGAACCATGAAGTCGAGAAGGAGCATGAAGCATTGGAGTAACATCTGGAGATTTAACAAGAGCCCAAGCGAGGAACCCAAACCCAGCAATTGGACAAACAACAGCCTTAAATGTGAATAAATGGCGTAACTTGTGTGGTGGACAAGACACGAAAGGGATTTGAGAGACCCAATAAAGGAAGAAACAAAGCATTTTGAAAGAAGTGATGTTAGCAGAAGCAGGGATAGTATTATGAATTCTAGTTTCTAAATCATTACCAAAGATAGCTCGCAGCATCAACTCAACACAATTACCACCGATAGATGATTGAACACCAAACCAAACACATGCCATAACAACTCTATTAAAAACAGGCCAAAGAGAACCCCAAATACCAAAGGAAGAACGACAAGAAACTGGGAATGAAACATGATAAGCATTACCAAACTTGGCAAAGGTGGCAATGAATACACCACAGAAAAAGTAACCTAACCAAACAGAGAGGTAACAAGCCCACCAAGATAAACCGTTTTGAACACCAGTACCAGCAATTTGCCAAGTATTGACATTAAAACATTCGGAAATACAGAAGTAAACGTAATTGAATTTTGTCCAAGTACGTCTCTTTTCTTCAAGAGGTCTTAAATCATAATTATAAAGGAATAAATCCTTAATAGATAAACCTTCAGTACCATCAATAACTAAGAAATTCCAAAATTGGGCAAATTTAGATTTGAAAGTTGTTTCTTTTGGTTCTTCATTCTCAAGAGCATAGATTGTCTTTTTTGTAACAGATGAAGAAGTCGAAGGAGGATCTTCAATGCTAAGTACTAATTCTTGATCTTTCTTCATGTTAAAAATAGTCATACAGTTTCTTCTTTAATGAAAATTTTTGATTCTATGCAAGGTTGCTATATATGTATAGGAGGTTTATTAAAGGCAGTATAGGATTAAGTCAAATTTTTTATAATATTAATTTATTATTAAAAGGGTTAACCTTTCCTGCTGCTATTAAAGCAGGAAGGAGAAAGAGAAAGAAGGAGAAAAAAAATAGGTTGCTGGTGGTCAAATGGTAATGGCGCCTAATCTTTCCTTATATACTAAAAAAAAAAAAAAAGAAAAAATTCAATACAAAACGGTTTATGTCAAAAGGGGTAAAAAGGAAGAAAAGAAAAAATTTTTTATTGTGACTCCACAATAACGCAAATTTCATCGTGTGATTACGAGAACGGACATAGGATGGTGACTACCTATTTGTAAAGCAAAACCTTAATTACTTATTCAAGGTCCACAGAAGGCAAGAATTACCATGTTTTGTCCTTTATAGGTATGTTTGTTTTTCATCTTGTGCCGTGGCCTTCGAGTATGATTCAATATCCTGATTCTTTTTATATGTTCGCCAATGCCGTGTATGGCCTTAACAGTATACGATACAAATTAGTATTATCTAATATTTGTTAATTTGTACTAACCAATGAAGCCTTATGAGGTTTCATTCAATGCCTAAATAAGCTTGGGGTTCCTTGCAATACAATATCTATCTTGAATCTCAACTGCTTCATATGTACCCTCTAAACTTGCATATATCCTATATTCATTCTGTATAATATTATCGATGACTTCAGTTTCGACAATCTTTCGTTCATCATCAAGTTCAGTACGAACGTAGGTTAATTTAAAGGGTGGAGATCCTGTTAATATGAATTTAATTTCAATCTGTTCACCCTCGTGAATATCTTCTTCAATAGAGTCTCCCTGTATAATTTCAACTGATGGTAATTCATGAACAACTGCTTCAAGATCCTTTCTAAATAATGAACTAAAATCAACTTCACATCCTCTAGAAGATGAATCTGATAGTGATAAAATATTCAAGTTACCAGGGCCCGGTGCACGACGTTTAAAATAATTATTTGGAACTTCAACTTGCTTCTGAATTTGATTATTGAAATCATATGTAATGGTAAATGGTGCAACACCATTTAATAAATAACTTATATGATCTCCAACACAATAGTAATTTTCAATAGATTCACTCTGTTCATTAACAAGTTGGTTAGACTCTTCAATTAAATGTCTAATCTTAGGTAAATCATTCACTTGAATAATAATTGAATCGTCCCTTTCTAAATCATAATCAGAATAAATGCATCCTGAATTATCAATGACTTCATAAATACTAACAACATGTATACCAACATCCAATGTTTCGTAAATAGAGTATAAATTAACTTGATGACTTTGCAAGTCTTCAAAAGTTAGTACTTCATTAACTTCATCAAATTCATGGTAAACGTTTAATTTCAGAGTAATTGGTAACTCTCCGCTCAACATTAAGGAAATTGGTTCAACGTTATCCTTACTGTCACTCAATGCAACACAAGTTTGGTAAGTTGTTTCAAAATTCAAATATTTAGCACTCGGTATTGGATGAACATTATGGCTAATAATGATAGGTTCAAATGCATTTTTACCCTGAGTCTTTAATAGTTTTAATATTTCTTCTGTGTATAGTGTATCATATAAGCCATTTATAGTATAATTGTAATCACCAGGTAAATCTGTTTGTAACTGTAATGACATCTGATCAGAATTTACTTGTTCAACAATGCGCTCAAGAACACCATTTGGCTTTTTAACATCATAATCAATAATAAATGGCCCAAATCCAAATAATGAAATATCAACCTGAGCTTGTTTATTCTGACAAACGTAATCCCTTTGATAGATATATGACTCTATTCTACTCTTAATTATGTCATTCTCAACAACCTTTAAATATGGTTTTGGCAAATATTTAATAGAGATCTTAGAATCTGAAACAATACCCTTACAACCCCCTTGATTAAATGCAACTAGTTCATACTCACCCTCATTGGATAATTTCAACCCATCATCAACATTAAAATTAAATTCTTCAACTCTATTAGTTTCTCCATAAATCTTGTGGTTATAAATTAAATTGATAGGTTCTGAACTTGTTGATTTTAAAGGCACATAAATTGATTCCCCTTCAACAATTTCAAATTCATTAATATTTTCGTCGAATACCAATTGTGGCACATCATTTTTTACCTTAAGGTGAACTTCTTCACCTTGGAAATCCACTTTACAAGCACTTGAGTCTTGAACATCTCGTAATGCAATTATATATTCTCCGCCATGGATAAGTTCAGAAGTTTCAATTCTTATTGTATTACTATTAATTTCATCTAATTTAATAGTCTCAATAGTTGAATCAGGTGAAATAATGTCATAAATAACTTTAAATGGTAGTTTACCTTCCAATTGCAAATCAAACGATGCACTATCACCATTACAAATATTAAAAGTTTGAACTTTTTTCTTCGAACTGAAATATGCTTTTGGCCTTTGTTGGAAATAGGTAATAAATTTGTATTCGTCGTCGTTAAACTTAACTTGATTTTTATAATATTTATCACTTAAGGAAACAAATTCAATTGAATATGATCCCTCGCTTGATGGATTGAATATATGTTCCAAAATAGTACTCGATGTTTTCAATTGTGAAACTGTTTCCACTTTCAAAACTCTTTTAGAATCATTTGGATCAAGTTTAGAAATTCTGTAGCCAAGTTGGAATGGTGGAGAACCAGTAAATTCCAAATTAAATTTAAAACCAGTAGTACCGACACAAGTATCAACAATTGGATCTAAATGAACGTTCACCTTAGGTAAATTGGCGCTATTGATGGTAACACCTGAGGAAAGGGATTTGGCAATACAGTGATCGCTTTTACCACTTTCAATTGAGTAAACACCAGGATATTGAGCTTCAATTCTAGCAGGAGTTTTAAAGTCGAACACATTTGCAAACGTTTCTTCCTTATTAAATGTGTCATCTTTAAAAGGAGTGTACTTTATAATAACTGTAAATGGAGCTTCGCAATTAACACAATTCAAACGGTTTAACTTAACGTCAATGAATTTCTTCTTACCAATTAAAATTGGCAGTGAAGGAGAAGTGTCAATTAAGGAAAATGAAGGAATTGGATGAACATTGAAAGTCAAATAAGAATCTGGACTTTTTAGGTCTGGTGAATAATTAACAACGTTACCAAATCCATCAATGATTCTATGAATAGTGTAAACATACTTTCCATCTTTTAAGAGTTTGTTGCCATTGCCAATTGAAAGACTAATTGATTGGCTTTTAGCCCAAGAAATATCCATAAGGTCTTGAGAAGAAAACTTTGTTTTTGAATTTAACAAAGGAGATTTGAAATTTGATTCATTTGGAATAACTGTTGTTTGAGGTAAATGTGATAAAACACCATCAATTTCTTCTTCATAAAATAATGTGAATGGAGGAACACCTAAAACAGTTATTTGTAAGGGTTCAGAATCGTCATCAACACATTTATCTGAATTGGATAACAAAGGATTAAAAGCAGCCTCGGGGCACATTGGAATCACAGTGTTAGATTTGAAAGTTCTAATTGATTTACCTTTTTTATCGATTGCAGAATTAATGGAATAATAACCAGGTTTATCAAAGGGGATTTCATAAATGAAAACTTTATCATCAGTCAAAACAGTGGAATCCAAAGTTGCAAAATAGTTCAAATCATTGGTAAGGTATTTATTAATTTCCTTTTTAGTATAATTGTAAACGGTATTAACATTATTGATATCTAAATGATTAATTTGTAAAAATTCCACATCATATGAAGATTGGATTCTAATTGGTAATTTAACATTGTAATTATAGATTGGTTTAAGACAAAATGAATTAAAGTAAGGATTAATTTTAATTGAAGAATCCGGAGCAGTTCTAAGCGTCTTTTTACCTTTAAAATGATTTGATTGATCTAATAAAAATTCATTATTATCAACATAGGTCTCCATGATAGCAAGTTCCTTTTGAGGAAATAACTTATGCCATAGAGAACTTAATATAGATAATATTGACAAAGTGAAATCAACAGTTAATAATAAAGTCATTGAATTGATGATTGAAATAATCAATAAACTAAAACCAAGAGTTAATGGGAGTTGAGGTAAATTTAAAAATGGAATTATTGATATTATAATAGTGTCCATTGTAAAGTATTTTACAATAAAAAGTAATTTAGGTGAGAGGAAGTGGTTTGAAGATATTGAATCAGTGTTTAAAACAATTAAATCATAAACTTTCCAAGCTTGAACAAGAACAAACATACTAACAATTGCTTGTCGTTGAACATCGGTGTCTAGCACAGACTCTGGTATCAACGGTTGTCTCTTATGAGTTCGTTTTGAAGTCATGATCCACCCTTCTCTTCTGTGATATCAACACAATAAGTTAATAATGTTGTTAAGAAGAAGGTTGTTATTATAAACTTTTTTTTTTCGTGTTGCCTTTTCCTAAAGTGTGTATTTCTCCATAGAAAAGCTGATTTTGTAAAGAGAGAAACAAAGAGAAAGATGGAGATAGAGAAGGAATCTTTGATTGTGTAATGTACTTTGATGATATTTTGTTATATTTAATTCATAACAGTAATCTAAAATGTGACAATCTTTTCTAGAACTTTCTAACATCAAAATTCATCATTTTATAAATAGTGAAAAATTCACGATGTCAATTGCTTCTGTTTATTAACACCAAGTTTCTTAGCATAAAATAAGACGAAATGGTTGTTACAAACCCAAACAACTGGCACTGGGTCGACAAGAACTGTATTGATTGGGCCAAAGGTTACTTTGAGCATAAATTGATTGGTTTGAACGTTGTTTCCAACGCCAATGAAACTAAGGTTACAATTAGTAACATTAAATCACTTGAAGGTGATTGTGAAGTTTGTCAACGTAAAGGTAAAGTCATTTCATTGTATGATATGTCGTTAACTATGGAATATGAATCATCTACAGGTCATAAGGGTACCATTACAATTCCTGAGATCATGTATGATACGGAACCTGATGAATATCAATTTGATTTAGATGATAGAGTTGATGAAAATAGTAGACAATTAATTAGAAATCAATTAATTAAGCATATCAGATCTATCCTTGTCGATTTTGGTCCAACTTTGATTAACGTTCATGGATCTGATATTCAAGTTGACGAAAATGAAGTTATGTCTACATTTACCAAGGGTAATCAAAATTTAACAGATCATATGAAACCAGTTGTTAAGGAAAGAACTACATTTAATAAAGGTAGTAAAAGTACTAGCAATGAATCAAAAACATTACCAAAGTATGCACAAGGTTATAATATTACCAAATTACACTTTTCAACAGTGTTTAATACCACGGCAGAGCAAATTTATTTAACATTATTGGATCCACAAAGAGTTTCTATTTGGACTAGAGGTCCACCAGGTGGAATTGAACCAAGGGAAGGAGCTGAATTTAGATTATTCGGAGGTGGGGTTGAAGGTAAAATTATTAAACTTGAACAGAATAAAGCAATTGAAATGTTTTGGAGATTAAGTTCATGGAAAGCAGGCCATTATGTTAAAGTTTTATTTAAATTTGATCAAGGACAAAGCGAAACTAGAATGGATGTTGACATGAATGGTGTTCCAATAGGTGAAGAAGATATTGTTAGAGACAACTTTGAAGAAAAATATATTAGAGCAATCAAATTGACTTTCGGATTTGGTGCAGTTTTATAGTTATGTATATATTTGATATATACACTACATATTATCATTATCACAAATGTAATCTTAATTTTTTGTTTATTAATTTATTTAAAGACTGCGTTATATGTTCAATTATTAAGCTATAAAGACAGGCTCTCCAATTAAGCTAATTGGGCTAAAGTTTGCTTAATAGCAGCAGGGTTGGCACCAATAACCTTACCAACCAATTCACCAGACTTGAAGAAAAGAAGGGTTGGCATGGAAGTGACGGACTGAGAAGCAGCAACAGAAGGCAATTCATCGACGTCAACCTTGTAGAAAGAAGCCGATGAGTATTCTTGAGAGAACTTTTCCAACATTGGAGCAATCATCTTACAAGGGCCACACCAAGTTGCAAAGAAATCAATAACAACGAGGTTGTTTTGAGCAATAACTGACTTGAATTCGGCTTCGGATTTAATAACTTGGACCATATTAGAATGTTTATTAGAGATATAAGTTGATTGAGGTTGCTGAGAAGAACTTCTTGCAAACTTTGTTAGGAGAACAACAATTACAACAAGAAGAAGGAAATTTAACATGGCATCTACTTTTTTTTATATGGTGGCAAATTTTTGATATTGATTAATAATAACATTTCTTGTTTTTCTGGAATGTTTGCGAAAGGATGGTTCCAGAATCCACACAGATGTGGCGCTGATGACAAATACAGAAGAAGTTCCTTGTAAAGGGTCAGTGTTTGGTATCATTACAACTGTAAATAACGGATTAGGTATACCAAGTAGCACTCTCAATGTATTTGCGTGGGTATCTATTTGTGTTGTGTATTTTACTCTAAATATTGGTGCGCAGACAACACACATCTAGTCGCAAATGTCTTTATGACTTAATAATAAAGAAAAATCGTTAGTCATTTTGAAAAGAAACATTTCTGAAGATGAGAAGGGCTGGATTTGAGTAAAGTTTTAGCCCAATCAACATTTGTTGTCGTACCCATTTCATTAATAGATGCATTTATAATAAAAATAAAAACATATTATTTAGGACCTCTGTAACCCTTTTATTCGAAGCTTATACTGTATTCTGCCCACCCCCACGTCCATACCCTCTAGTAACTAAAGATATTTTTATTCTCAAATTTTTATTTAGTCCGCCATGCTGGTTTGAAAAATAGTATCCAACTTCCATTGCCCTTCTCTTCATCTTTAATGACACTCTTGTCGGCCCTCTTTTGCTGTTTTGACACTGACGACAAACCAGAACGGCCGCCATTACAGAAGCTTTCGTCAACTCAAACAAACTTACAAAAAGCTCTGACAAAACAACATTCAACCGTTCCAAATTCCAATAATCAATTTAATACACCATTAAAAAAATCTTCATCAACTGTACCATTACTTAAAAAGCAAAATAATAATCATCAATCTAAAAGTGATTATAGTTCAAAAGATTCGCAACAACAAATTGAAAATAGTACTGAAATAGTTAATAAGGATTATCAAACAGTGAAAAAACTTGAAAATAATAATCAAGATAACAGAAGTATCAGCAACAAAAATATTGTTGACGGTGAAGAAGAAGAAGACGACGACGAGGAAGAAGACGAACAAGACGGCTTAAGTACGGATATGAAAGGCGATGATGATGTTTCCATTCAAACAAATACAACAGATACATTAGATTTAGCAAAAATTTTACCTGATCAAGCAACTGCCAAATCTGGTTGGTTATTAAACCCACAGCCTGAACATTTAAAAGGTCGTAAATGTTTAGTTTTAGATCTTGATGAAACTCTTGTTCATTCCTCTTTTAAATATGTTCGTCATTGTGATTTTGTTATACCTGTTGATATCGAAAATCAAATTCATAACGTTTATGTTATAAAGAGACCGGGAGTTGATGAATTTCTTAGGAAATGTGGTGAATTGTTTGAAGTTGTTATATTTACAGCCTCCGTTTCTCGTTATGGTGATCCGCTATTAGATATCTTGGATCCTGATAAAATTATTCATCATCGTTTATTTAGAGATAGTTGTTACAATTATGATGGTAACTATATTAAAAATCTCTCTCAAATGGGTAGACCATTAAAAGATTTGATTATTATAGACAATTCTCCTGCATCATATATTTTCCATCCGCAACATGCAGTGCCTGTTTCTTCTTGGTTTAGTGATACTCATGATTGCGAATTATCTGATTTATTACCATTCCTTCAAGACTTGGCGTCAAATAACGTTGATGATGTCAGCTTAGTCTTGGATGTCAACATATAAGATAAAATGAAAGATAACGAGAGTTGTCAATTTGACTGATGTGCAATTATTGTTAATATATTTTTGATAATTATAATGAAAATGTTGATAATGATGGGTATGATGATGGTAGCAAGAATAACATTAAATTTCAATTAAGATACTAATTTAGGAACTATAAAATAAAAAGGAAATATATTGAATGTTACAGGTATTATCTTTAAAAAACTTAACAGGAGGAAATTAACAATTTTTTTACAGAACAATAAAAGTATAAAAGTACAAAAAAATGAAAACCATATCTACTTCAATCAAAGTTTCCTTTCTCCTTTTTATTTTATTTTTCTTTATTTATTTGTCATTTGGAAATGAATATAGTACTTTTTAATTAGAAAAGGCAGGACCTTTTTTTAATTAATTATTCAAATAAATGTTTATCACATCCCTCTTCTCTATTTGTATAACCTTTTTCCCATATAATAACAACAATAATAGCAATATCTAAATACTCTCTCGTACGGACTCACCTTCCTCCCGTTCTTTCCATGCTTTCCCGATTTTTGTTTTTCGTAGCCCGTTCGCGCGTTCTTACGTAAGCAAGTAATTGTATATTTTTCTAATTAGCCCGATTTGAAGTTTGGCAGTTTGTATTATTTTTTCCGCTCATTTTTTTTTTCAATGACGACAAAAAAGCACCCTTTGCCATTGAAGAAAAAAAAAGGAAAAACGAACATAATTAAATTAACAGTGTTTTATATACATTTTAAACTGATTCATAAATATTATATCAATATAAAATAAATGACTACAACGAGTGAAGAAGATTGGAAGACTCAACTCAACCTGCCGGAGAGGGATCTTCGTGCACAAACAGAAGATGTTCGTGGTGGATCTGATATAAGTTTTGAATCATTTAACCTTAAAAGAGAATTACTTATGGGTATATTTGAAGCAGGATTTGAAAAGCCAAGTCCAATTCAAGAACAATCTATTCCTGTGGCATTAACAGGTAGAGATATTCTTGCTAGAGCTAAAAATGGTACAGGTAAAACAGCTGCATTTAT
The DNA here is from genome assembly GCA_030564945.1 of Saturnispora ahearnii. Classification (NCBI taxonomy): domain Eukaryota; kingdom Fungi; phylum Ascomycota; class Pichiomycetes; order Pichiales; family Pichiaceae; genus Saturnispora; species Saturnispora ahearnii. Next base: position 113,317 of record JAJMAQ010000008.1, on the reverse strand, counting down.
TATTCCAACATTAGAAAGAGTTAAACCAAAGATTAATAAAATTCAAGCTTTAATTTTAGTCCCAACGAGAGAATTGGCTCTTCAAACTTCTCAAGTTGTTAAAATGCTTGCTCGTCATATGGGTATTCAAGTTATGGTTACAACTGGTGGTACTTCTCTTCGTGATGATATTTTAAGATTACATGATCCAGTCCATGTTTTAGTTGGCACGCCTGGTCGTGTCTTAGATTTAGCATCAAGAAAATTAGCTGAATTTGACCAGTGTCAAACATTTGTCATGGATGAAGCTGATAAACTATTATCAAGAGAATTTGTTATAATGATTGATCAAATCTTAGATTTTTTCCCACAATTACAAAATGGAAAGAACAACTATCAATCACTTTTATTTTCTGCAACTTTCCCTGTTACAGTCAAAGATTTTATGCAAAGACATTTAAATAATCCTTATGAAATTAATTTAATGGATGAATTGACATTAAAGGGTATTACACAATATTACGCATTTGTGGAAGAAAAGCAAAAACTTCATTGTTTAAATACTTTATTCTCAAAATTACAAATCAATCAAGCGATTATCTTTTGTAACTCGACTAACAGAGTTGAATTATTAGCAAAGAAAATTACTGAATTAGATTACTCATGTTATTATTCTCATGCTAGAATGAAACAAACTGACAGAAATAAAGTCTTTCATGAATTTAGACAAGGTAATGTTAGAAATTTAGTTTGCTCGGATCTTTTAACAAGAGGTATTGATATTCAAGCTGTTAATGTCGTTATTAATTTTGATTTCCCAAAAACTGCTGAAACTTATCTTCATAGAATTGGTAGATCTGGTAGATTTGGTCATTATGGTATTGCAATTAATTTAATTAATTGGAATGACCGTCATAATTTATTTAAAATTGAAAGAGAACTAGGAACTGAAATCAAACCAATTCCAGCTGTTATTGATGAAAGTTTATACGTTGTCAATCAACCTTCTGCAATTCCAAGACCTTTTAGATTAGATGGTCAACAATTCCAACAACAACCACAACCACAACAACAACATTAACAACAATAAAGAGATTCAACTGATGAAACTATTTGTTTTTCTTATCCCTTGATGTTCTTTACCTTTTTGTTTTTATTTCCATTTTGTTTTCAATTTTTTTGTTGTTTTATTATGGGTTGGGTATGTTTGTTTTTTTTTCGATTGTTGTTATTCTTGTTGTGGTTTTCTTTTATTTTTTATTAAATTATTATTCACATGATGATATGAAAATGTATCTTCTACTTTATCAGAAACTAATAATACTAAAAAATAAATTAAATTAAAATAAAAGGTTAATTTTTTTCCCAGTGATATTTGTTTTTTGGTCATTTTATCATAAAATTTAATTCCAAATTGAATTATGTGATCTTTCACCCTATGTTTATTAACACTGAATTATTTTTTTACCTTATTTTTTTTTTTTTTTAATATTTTATAGTTTGGTTTTTTATTACTTTAATATAAAAAAATGAATTATAGATGTCTTTATTTAACAATCAAGTTAACGAAACTGATAGAAGATAATGTTAGAAACGAACAATAATATTGAAATCTTAATTTTAATTCTTTTTCTTACCGTTATCTTTCTTTGTTGATTTTAAAATAACTAAACCAACAAAACTAACAACCACACAAATACCCAAAATCAATGCTAAAACTGGTAATGCAATAGCGTAGTATCTTGGTGGGAAAAGTGATTGTAAAATATTATCTTCATCAAGGAATGGTGTAACAAAGGTCCAAAGTGTATAATAAATAAAGACTATAGTCGCAATGAGTAACATCACCAATCCAACTGTTTGATCTTTAATTGCCTATATTATTGTCAATTAATATTTTCTCCATTTTATTTTATATTATAAAAATATAAAAATTGGAAAAGATGTTATTCAACTGAAGTTAGTTTTCAATATTATTTGAATAAGCTCAAATTATTTAGAAACGTACCATTGCTTTGTTAAATAACAATATCTAGATTAGTATTATAAACAAAACTTGATGGAAATTCTCAACTTACTTCTATTTTATGAAAAAGCGCTACGTGTTTCTAAAACAACTAAGTTTGTGATTATGTAATAATCACATGACTTATTTTAGAACTTGATTAAAACACCAAACAGAAGCCATTGAGTCCACTAGCAACGCTCAGGGTGTTAACATAACTTCATATTTTACGATCAATGCATTGGGCAAAGTCAGGAAGACTCGTTAGTGATAGTTTCCAATTCAACATAGGCCAAGAAAGCCTTTTCCTAAAAATAAAAACACTGTAAACAATAACCTAATCCTTTTAAAGTTGATTCCCATACACCCGAGCTCCTTACACTTACTTATAACTCTTTAAATAACAAATTACATTCTCTTTGTTTTCAAAGTGTGGTTAAAAATATCCCCTCAATTGAGGTTTTTTCTGTGGTTGGTGCATTCCCCAAATATTAATTAACACATTTTCTTTTTGTTAATTAACAAAGTATTTGATTAATATGTTTAAATCTGCCATTAGAACTGTTTCTACTAAATCTGCCATTTCTGGTGTTAGAACTAAGGTTACTTTACCGGATTTGAAATGGGATTTCGGTGACTTAGAACCATATATCTCTGGTCAAATCAACGAATTGCATTACACTAAACATCATCAAACTTATGTTAATGGTCTTAACCAAGCCGTTGAACAATATGCTGAAGCTCAAGCAAAGGGTGATGTTAAGGCTCTGATCGAATTACAACAAAATATCAAATTCCATGGTGGTGGTTACACTAACCATAAACTCTTTTGGGAAAACTTGGCACCTGCAAAGAACGGTGGTGGTGAATTACCAAGTGCTGATTCTGCTATTACAAAGGCTATTGTTGCTCAATATGGTTCCTATGAAAACTTAATTAACTTAACTAATGCCAAATTAGCTGGTGTTCAAGGTGCTGGTTGGGCATTTGTTGTTAAGAACACTGACAATGGTGCTATTGACGTTGTTCAAAGATACAACCAAGATACCGTTACTGGTTCATTGAAGCCACTATTGGCCTTTGATGCTTGGGAACATGCTTATTACTTGCAATACAAAAACGTTAAGGTTGATTACTTTAAGGCTATCTGGAATGTTGTTAACTGGGCTGAAGCTTCAAAGAGATTTGATAATGCTTAAACGGTTATTCTACATCTTGTTATTTAGCTGTTCCTTTTTTTAGTTATTATATTCGAACTATTATTATTTTAATACAAAAAAAACAAAACATACATTTGATCTTATAAAAAAAGTTAGTTAGCATCACCAAAGACATCAGCAAATAAACTATTTAAATCAAATTCTTGCGCCCATTCCTTAACAATGGTTGTTTGTTCAACCTTTGGAGGTGGGGGAGCAGATCCTGCACCATTTGGAATTTTAACATCATTTTCAGCATTTGCAGTGGCCTTTGATGATCTTGGAAGGGTCCAACCATGGAATTTACCATCTCTCCAATCTCTTAAGACAATGGAAGCAGCCGAATGTAAATTTGGAATACCGTGCTTACCTAATCTACCTTGAGCTCTAGCAATATGAATAAGACACTTATTTGCAAAATCTTCAAGATTTGAAGATGCAACAGCAGGTAACTTATAAAATTGTCTAAATTCGTCAGCCATTTCATTTGATTTTGCTAATTTACCTAATAACACGGAAACGGCAAACATTGGATCATCAATTTGCTTTTCAGGGATGGCACTTAATAAAGCTAATTTAGCTTCGTATTCTCTTTTATTCTTTGTAGATTTCTTAAGTTGATCAGGAAAAACAATACCAGGAGAATCTAAGATCTTTAATTTATTATCAACTTTAACTTCTCTTAATGTACGTGTAACACCTGCTTGATTACCGGTTGGACAAGCACGGCCTGACCCGCCATGCTGAGAAGTAAGTGCATTAATAATAGATGATTTACCAACATTTGGATAACCAATAACACCAACAGTAATTGCTCTCTTTAAATTAGACTTATGCGCATACGCCTTCAAAGCTAGAAGTAATTGACCAGCAGTGGCATTTTGTGTTAATTTCTTATTAAATGATTTAGTATTATTAGCACCTGAAGCACCCTTGATTGGGATAGTTGGAAATGATGAACCAAGGAAGTCAAGCCATTGCTTAACAACAGCATCTGGGACAAGATCAACCTTGTTCAAAAGTAAAATAAGTCTCTTACCTTGAGTCTGTAAAATTGCTTCTTCAACCTTTTTGGAACGGGTTGATTCAGGATCTCTAGCATCTAAAACATAAAGAATAACATCAGATGCATCAACAACAGCCTTAAACACTTTATCAAATTGCTTTCTTGACTTATCTAATTCAGTACGGGCTGCATCTTCATCTTCATCATCTTCAAGTTCAATATCAACGATTTCCAAATCATCAGCTTCCATGGCATCTTCATCAACTTCAACCTCACCACTAAAGTCCTTAGCAGCTCTTTGAGCACTTGCTAAAAGTGCTGCCATATCGCCTTGTTTATCTTCCATTTCTTCATCTTCTTGATCCATTGCTAAATCTGCGCCTAAAGCTGCTAACTTTTGTCTTTCTGCTTCTCTAGCTTGTTTCATCATTTCCTTATGTTCTTCCTTATCCCTCTTTCTATTTTCAATTTCTGCAATAAGTTGTTCCTTATATGGAAATGATGATGGAATACCTAGATCCTTTTCCTTTTTACTTTTCCATGTAACATCCTTTTTGGCCATCTTACGATCCTTACGGGTCTTAGCAGCTGCTTTCTTCTTAATACCTTCTCTTAAACGAGTGGTCATTCTCTTAGATGTTGGTTTCTTAACTCTCATAACTATGGTCTATTATTATTATACCTTGTTATTAAGATTCCTTAACATTACACTATAACTGATTTTCTTTTTTTTTTTTTCAACTGAAATATTTTCACAAATTTTTTTGCACAGCCTGAAATTATATTATGTGTGGCGCAAGCATTTTGTATATGTGGCGCATTATCTCGGAAATTAACGGAATTGCTACGGACTTAAGCGGATATAAATTAGGTGCTGTGTTTTTGTTATTTATATCGCAATAATCTGGAACATGATAGCAATATTTAGCAAGCACAGTGCTAAGCCCAATTGATATAAAAAACTAGGGTTGGTCCCACCAACTAGAAAACTCAACTGGTAACAATTATTCTCAACAACTACAATAAATGTCATTAAAGGGTAAAGTTACTATTATTTCAGGAGCCAACAAGAATCTTGGTCATGAAACGGCAATTGCATTTGCCAAGGAAGGTTCTGATATCACATTACATTACCACTCTCAAAGCAGTAAAGATGAAACTATTGCCCTTTCTAAGAAGTTGGAAAAGGAGTTTGGTGTTAGAACTTTTGTTATAAGTGGTGATTTATCAATTGAAAAGGATGCTATTGAATTATTTGCTCAAACAATCAAACATTTAGGTAAAGTTGACTACGCCATTAATAATGTTGGTATGGTTTTAAGGAAACCATTAGCTGAAACAAGTATTGAAGAATTCGACACTATGTTTAGAATTAACACCAAAGTAGCATTTTTATTCTTAAGAGAAGCTGCAAAGAAAGTTAGTGAAAATGGCTCTGTCGTTATGTTAACTACTTCATTACTTGCTGCTTATTGTGACGGTTATTCAGTTTACCAAGCTTCAAAGCAAGCAGTTCATACTATGTGTAGAACACTTAGTAAGGAAACTACTAAGAACATTTCGTTTAACTGTGTTTCACCAGGGCCACTGGACACACCATTTTTACATGGTCAAGAAACACCTGAAAGAATTGAATTCTTTAAATCTCAAGCTAATTCTGGTAGATTGGGTAAAGTTGAAGATATTGTTCCATTTCTTAAATTTATTGTTAAAGATGGTCATTGGATGACTGGTCAAAACTTATTCGCTTCTAATGGTTTCACTGCACCATAAGATGATGTCAATAAGCTTTATTATTTAAAAAAATATTATTTAACTAGTTTACAGATTTTATTATTAGCCCAAACTAGATCAGTCCTTATTGTTTCATTAGAACAGTAAAACATTGAAGACATTGTTTTACCCATAATATTAATAAATATTGGTGAATTTTCAATAATGTCTATTTTACAATCTCTCGATTCAGAATCATAAACATCATTATAAACAGCTTCTAGATGTTCCATATATTCTTCCTTCTTCGCATGCAAATCAGATTTAGGATATTCAATATCAAATATATTTTGCATTGTTTTCATGGCCTGTAATCTATTCATAGTAACAGTTTTCCTTGCCGCTGGTTTCTCTAACTTATGAATATCAAATATAGTATCTTTATAATATTTAATAAATAAATCTATTTTATCATTATCCCATTTTAATAAATCACTTAAATCACTATTATACATTATTTCATGTCTAACTTTCAACTTTTGAATTTCTGGATCAAATGAAGTTATTGAATTTTGACTTTTCCAATATGAACTTATCCACTTGGGATACATTTCATTATTAGCAGTGAAGTATAATTTCCCGCAGCCAACAATCATTGCACTTAGAGCTGTTTCAGGGTGACTATATCCCTCATCAGAATTATAATTCAGCTTTATATTCAATACTTGAATGCATCGATGAACTAAAATGATAATTTCCAGTGGCAACCTTAAGTGAAGAACTATTCTAACCAACAATGGAAAATAATTTAATGTGATACTTTTATCAATAACCTGTCTAGCAACTTCAGATCTTGTATTGTAAGATTCATTCATAAATTTAATAAAATCAACATTAACAATACCACGAATATTACCAATGATAATTTTATTTATCTTCTCAGGAAGAAACAACTCGGGTCTAATATATGGGAAGTTCCTCTCTTGAATCATACTGAGGAAATCGCAAAGATAAATTGGCAACCCTGTTTTCAACAATGCCAAATAAACTTTTAGAGTAACAGCAAGGAAATTCAACTTTGGTTTCAATAATTCTTCACTCCAAAACCATTTAATAACCTTCAATAGCAATGTTTTGTTAGTTCCTGATATATTGAACCTTTTTATAACAAATTTAATTTGCTTTGCTAATACTATTTGAATAGCTCTTTTTCTGTATTTTTTAATCTCATTTGAAGACATTGCTTGTCTGTTAACTTTTGTATCCATATATTCTTGCATTTTATCACCCATAATTACATTTTTAGTTAAACCAGCAATTTTATTGATCTTACGAACTCTGGCACCCTCTTGAAAGTTATCATCATCATCATTGATTTCAATATCATACTCATTCACATGACCATACTGACAAACATTTCGCCCATTTAATCGTCTCCAAAGATGTGAAGGACAGTTATCAACCCCACAAACTTGACCTTCGGAATATTCAACCATTTTGATATTTTTATCAACCCATATAAGGAAAACAGAGAAAAAAATTCATCTTTTTTTTACTCTCTTATTAGGTAGTATAATTTATATAAACTTAAGATTGGTGTTAGCTTAGATGAGTGGAGAGGTAAATGGCGAGGCGGAAATAGATTCTAACACCATTATCAACCGTTCTGGCGATTTCAAGGGCTCGATGAGAAAGTACTGGAACCAGCGATACGATATCTTTGGTAAATATGACAATGGTGTTATTTTAACAAAGGAATTATGGTACAGTGTTACACCAGAAACAATATCTAAGTTTACTGCTAAGTTTATCAATGAAGCATTCAAGGACAAGAGAGATTCCCCTGATGAATATGTGAAAGTCATGGATGCATTTTGCGGTGGTGGTGGTAATATTATTCAATTCTTAGACTATAGTGATATAGTATATGCTGCGGATATCAATAAGATTCATTTGCATTGTACTTATAACAATTGCTCTATTTATACACCAAGTGATATTCTTAAGGAAAAATTAGTGCTGTTACCCTTGGATTGGACTATTGTGGATCATGATGGTATTATTAAAGAAGAGGAAGAACAAGATGATGAAATATATGCTAGTGTTAAGGAATCACTATCGAGTTTAACGAAACTTCAAAGTGGTAAATTTGATTGTATTTTTGGATCACCACCATGGGGTGGACCGGATTATATTCAACAAAAAACTTTTGATTTAGATAACTTGTTACCATTTACATTAGAAAAGCTTCTTACGGTGTTTTTACAATTCACTGAACAAATAGCATTATTTTTACCAAAGAATTCTGACTTGGACCAGTTAAAAGAAATCACAGACCGTGTATTTGGAATCGGGTGTGTCGTCCGTGTGCTACGTATGTCGTCCCAAGGGAGACCAAAGGGTCTTCTCGTTTGTTGGGGGGCCAAATTCGAAGCTGTGGGGCTCTCCGATATCGCTTTGTAATATATCTTAATAAATATATAGTGTAGATAAGGGATAACCACGTCAAATTAAAAGGGTGGGAAACAGTAGAAAATTTTGATTGATCTCTCATCAAAAACTTCATTCTTCTATCGCCTTTGGAGCGTTAGATTTCTCTGGTTTTGAGATGGATATGGATCATTTTGTTAACGGTACTTTAGTTAACATTCGACCCTTTGTTCAAGACAATCTTAGGGGACTTTCCGCTTGCGATTTTACCTCTCGGATCATGCCCTGGATTTTATCAGTTGCAACTCCTATCTCTGAATTATCCGGTTATTTATCGATGTTTCTTTGGCTCTTTGCTCAAATACCGCAGGTAATTAAAGTGTATGAAGACAAGTCTGTTGATGGGTTATCGTGGGAGTTTTTAGCTTGTTGGTATGGTGGAGATTTCCTTAACTTTGCTAGTTGTTTACTGAATAATACTATGATGTTTCAAGTTCTTTTAAGTGGTTATTACTGTATTATTGACTGTATATTAGCAGGTCAATTTTATTATTACAGTCACATGTATCATAATCCGGAATCCAAGTGGTACCATCGGAGAAAGTTGCACCATCTTAAAAGTCCAAAGACAAGTCTAAGAACCAATCTTCAACTTCATCAACAACAAGTTCTGCAGCAGCAAAAAAAGAATACACAACCAATAACATTTGGTATTTTAAGATCAGGTAGCTTTGTTGGAAAGGCAATTAGCGCCAGTTTCATTGCCAGGTTTAGTCAAGTCCAAGCATTGCCGATAAGGCAGGTTATTGATGTTGAACCCGTTGATAATTCAATCATTCATCGCTTAATCATGAGTATTTGCAATATGAGTATTGGACAATTAATGGCTTGGTCTTGTACTGTATTATACCTGGGTTCAAGAATACCACAATTAATGACCAACCAAAAGAAGAAAACTACTCATGGTGTTTCAATGCAATTAATTTGTTTGGCATTAGCTGGTAACTTGACTTATTCCATTTCCATTGTTTTCAATAAGAATTCTCTAGCTGGTGGTGAAATCAGTCAAATATTTTGGGAATCCCAATTGAGTTATTTCATTGGTGCTTGCGGTACCGTTTTTTTTGATTGTATTGCTGTTCTCCAGTGGTTTAAATATGATCATAAAGCGAATCACTTGCCAGAACCAAACAAACTTTTTGAATTCGAAACTAAATCTAATTTGAAAAGAACAGGTTCAATTTCAAAACCTATTAACTTCCCTAATGGGATGTCCCCCAGCCACGTTAAAAAGCTAACGGAATTTACTCCGCTTTCCCCAATGGACTTCTTAGAAGAACAGCAGAGGAAACCTAAACTGGAGTCATATGGTAGTATTCTGTCAAGAGAAACACTCGTTGGTAGTGCTTTCAAAATACGGCCAAGTTTAGTGATTACAGCATTGAGTCCACCAAGACATCAACAACAGCAGCAGCCTAACAATTCATATCCAAGTAATAACTACAACCATAAGACTTATGACCCCCTATCTGCTAACTTTGATTGCATCTTTCATTCTGATACTTAGTTATTCGTTCTTTTATAAATAAATGTAATGAAGTAGATAAAAATTTCAGGTATCGTACCGAGCACTTACGATACTCTTATCGAGTTACTACAAAGAAAAATATTTTTTTCTTTTAATTAATTAAACGCCACTTTACTCCTCTTATTAACATTATTACATCAATTATTTCTATAGTACAAGATGAAAACCGCTGTTTTGACTTCAATTATGATGGCACTCGTTGGCACTGCTGAAGCCAAGGTCCATTCTGCTCCACTTCAAAAGCATGATTTAAAGGATGCTCTCAATTCTAATTTTGCTGGCTATGTCGATGCAGTTAAGGCTAAGTACCTTAATGAATTTGTTAAGTCAAATTCGGCTCCATTCGTTCCATTTTTAGAAACTGTCGTTACTGATGAACTTTATGAAATTCAAAAGAATCATGATTTACCTTTAACTAATTATATGAATGCTCAATATTTTACTGAAATTCAAATTGGTACCCCACCACAACCATTTAAGGTTATATTAGATACTGGTTCTTCTAATCTCTGGGTTCCTTCTACTGACTGTTCTTCATTGGCTTGCTTTTTACATCAAAAGTATGACCATGAAGCTTCAACTAGTTATAAACAGAATGGTACTAAATTTGCCATCCAATATGGTTCAGGTTCCCTTGAAGGTTACGTCTCAAGTGATACTTTAACCTTTGGTGATTTAGTGATTCCAGAACAAGACTTTGCTGAAGCAACCAATGAACCTGGGTTGGCCTTTGCCTTTGGTAAATTCGATGGTATCTTAGGTCTCGCTTATGATACTATTTCGGTTAACAAGATTGTTCCACCGATTTACAATGCTATCAACCAAGGTTTATTAGACTCGCCACAATTTGCATTCTATCTTGGTGATAGTTCTACATCTAAAGATGGTGGTGTTGCCTCCCTTGGTGGTTATGATGAAACTAAGTTTACAGGTGATATCACTTGGTTGCCAATTAGAAGAAAGGCTTATTGGGAAGTCAGCTTTGAAGGTATTGGTTTAGGTGATGAGTTCGCTGTTTTGAAGAACCATGGTGCAGCCATTGATACTGGTACTTCATTAATTGCTCTTCCATCTCAATTAGCTGAGATCTTAAATGCTCAAATTGGTGCTGAAAAGTCTTGGAATGGCCAGTACACTATTGATTGTGCTGTTAGAGATAAATTACCAGACTTAACTTTCAACTTCAATGGCAACAACTTTACTATCTCTGCATTTGATTACACTTTAGAAGTCTCGGGTTCTTGTATCTCTGCCTTTACTGGTATGGATTTCCCAGAACCTGTTGGTCCATTGGCAATTATTGGTGATGCATTCTTGAGAAAGTACTATTCTATTTATGATTTAGGTAAGAATGCTGTTGGTTTAGCCAAAGCCATCTAAATGAATTAACAAAAGTGAGTTTTAATCAACTTAAGTTTTTTTTTTCTTATCATCTATCTTATTTTTTGAAAACATCATATTTTCTTCTTCATGGAAATAGGAAAATAAAAGGGAGCTCCTAATTGAATAACGTACACTAAAATCATAGGTTACATTTATTTTTACAACTCTTCTTTTTTTCTAATTTATTTTATTACAAAATTGAACTACTTTTTTTATCACAAAAAATTCACAAAATATTTTTTATCTCAATCATTACTTATTTAAGTTCGTTTAGTAGTTCATTGATTTTCTATCTATTATTTCATACTGTTATTTCATATTTTATTTCCAATTTTTATAACTTATGTTTATGTTTTTGTTTCTTATAGTTAATTATGAATTCTACATTTTATTCAAAACCTAACCACCAATATTACTCTCCCTGCTTTCAACAACGATACTGTTCAGATGAACAACAGTTTCATCATCCACATCATTTCTCACCTGCCTAAGAGGCTTTTCCTTTAATGTAATATCAGGTTCTTTTTCATCAGTACCGCAACCACAATCGTAATCTTCCAAAATAGTTGTACAATCATAAATGGATTTACCTAATCTTTCGTTAACTTTATTATGAATGAAACAACCCCATATAGCAGCATTTTTCTTAGAATTTAACTGAGGAGGATACTTTTCAAGCAATTTAATAAAATGTCTAGCGCAATCTCCACATGGATAAACCTGTGCAAATGAATCAATATAAGATTTTAAATGACTTTTTTGATTTAAAGTCGGTTCATTAGGGTACCGTGAAAGAATTGTGTGAAGTAATTTCCAAGAAGCGTTACCAAGCTCAGCCTTAAGTGTTTCATTAACCATTTGCGGCATAAAAGGTGTATCTGTTTCCTTAACTGTTTTAAGTGTTACGTCATTAGATAACGAAGAATCCTGTTGTGTGGTTACGGGAGAGTATGACACTTGAGAAGAGTTGACCATATGCCAAAAGAAAAAACAAACAATGGCTAGTGCTGCCAACATAGTTCTATTGAATCTCAGTCCCATTCCCTTAATCATTTTATCAAAAGTTGTGATGAAATATCTCTGTAAACGATAATAAAATGATATACAGGTATGTGGTGATTTATATGATGCTAAAAAAAATTAAATGTAACGTTTTTCTCTTTAATTAACAAAAAAGGAGTGTGAAATTTCAATGAGTGAAGAGTCAAAGAGAAGGATCAGAAGGGGGGATATAGAAGCTTATCATATTTCAAATGCAAGGGAAATGCATAAACTTTCAATTGCTGGAAGAACACCACAAACGCAGAAACCAGTAACTCCGAGTAAAGATAAAGTGATGGTTCCTGTTAGACCAACGAATATAGCAGTTCCTGCTAAACCAATGAAACATCTGCCATGCAAAAACCCACAATGTGAATGTTGTGGTTGTGTTATAATCCCTTCTCCTGCTGCTAGTTTTCCAATAAAGGATACACCATCAATTACAGTAAATGATAATTGGCATATATATACACAAAGGAAACCAATTTTAAATGCAAGTGAAATTGAAACATTTGAAAATATTTTAGATATACCTGTTCCTGAAATGATCTTTGGGAATAATAAAATGGAATTAAAATATGAAGTTGAAGATAATATAGTTTTTCATATAATGTTCAATCCCCTTGATGCGTTAAAATTAGTTGAAATAGGTTCTGATAATTTAATTAAGGTCAGTTATGCCAATGATTGGTTTAAAAGTAGATACGTTAGACATTTGAATTCTGAAAATGTTACCATGGAAGTTTATAAACCATTTGATTGGACGTATTCTTCACTCTATAAAGGCACAGTTTTAAAAGGAGAGGACCTGTTTAAGAGAGACGATGAAAAAGCTATTCCGGTTGATAAATTGACTAGTGCTAATCCGATTTTATTTTACGATGATATGATTTTATATGAAGACGAATTAGGCGATAATGGTATTTCAATTTTGAATGTTAAAATTAGAGTTATGAAAAATTGCCTTTTAATTTTACAACGGTTATTTATCAGAGTTGATGATGTTTTATTAAGGATCTTTGATACAAGATTATATGTTGATTTTGATTCTAATGAAATTATCAGAGAATTTAAAGCTCAAGAGGAAGATTATAAATCAGTTGTTTTAAAAACTAAGGGTAGTATTGATCCTAAGAAACCATTAAGAGATATCAATTGGTGTTCTCAACATTTACCTGTTACATCAATTACAAGAGAATTCATAAATTTAAATTAACGTTTATTGAATAAAAACAATTAGTTCTATTTTGTATTGACATAATATAGAAAAGAGAAAATCAAAAATAACAAAAGTAAAGTTTTAAATAAAGTAAAGAATAAGAGAAAAGAGGATAAGTGTACCTAATGAAGTGAAAGAATACATGACTATTTGTCAAAATGTTTCCTTTTTTTCTTCCCTTTGTTTAGCAAAACAAGAAAAGCATCAAAAAGACAAAATGATGATTTTCTTAAGAAGAAAAAGAAAGAAATCATTAATAATCTTTTTTTAATAATGATGAGCTATCAACTCAGAAAACATCAAGTGTTATGGATTGACAAGCGTGTAGGTAATAGTAATAACCTTACAAGAACTGAAAAGCCTTAATATGAAAAGCAAATATATCACCCTTAATTAAGGAGAATATCAAAAACGGCGACCATGAGTGTGGTGACTATCAGCAAAAGGATTTGCTCCATAAATATTAGATGTCTGCTCTTTTTCTAGATTATTGTTATAGTTAACGTAATCATCATCATCGTCAGAGGTTGAAAATGGGTTTAAGTCTGCCTTTGAATTAGTATTAGTGACACTGGCCATACGAGTATCATCACTAATAGCCCCTAATTTATTATTTGAATCTGTTTGATTTATTCTCAGGGACTCGTAAACACTGTTCTCCGAATTATCAAAGACATATGATTTTCTATCTTGTCCTTCCATTGCAGTTGCTCCTAAAGCAGCTAATTCTAATTCTTCATCTCCATTAACAGCAGCCTCCTTTGGAATAAAGGCATTTCTATCGTCTTTGATTTGAGAGTATCTAGTATCAGGGTTTTTATAAAGAAGAGCGAGTGTGCAAGTGACAATAGTGAAAATCAACAAAATCAAGGCTAAGACCGCATTCAAAACAAAGTAAACAACAGCAGCAACTGAGGAAACCACTGGTGGTTGACCAAAAACATTTGAAAAAAACATAAAAAACACAGAATTGATTAAATTAACAATTGAAATAAATATATTTATTATGTTAGTTCTCTTATCTAAGAAAGGACGAATCCAGATAACAACAACAGTATGAATAATTTCAATTGCAAATATAATACAAGCACAAATTTTACCATTGTTTTGTAAAACAGCAATAATTAAAGCTCTGATGAATAGGTAAAAGAATGAAACTGCAACCCAATAAAAATAAGATGCTCTATATTCAGAGTAAAGGAATCCAAATTTATAAAGCATCCTTTCTTCACCAAATAATAAACGAGCAGCATTTTGGTGTAAAGAAATTGATTGTGAACCCTTGTATAGAATCATCAAAATACCATAAACCATCAAAGTCATCACAACAAAAAAAATTATAATTGCAAATGCCAAGCAACCTCTACTGTTATTTTGAGTAAATTCCCAAATACACAGTAAAACAAGTTGGGGAGCTGTTATACCAATATATCTAAACAATGCACCCTTGGTAACTAAATGCCATTTTTGACGAAATGCCATAAATTTTGAACCACTGATTGTACCTGATTTAATTAAAAGTTCACAAATACCTCTAAAAACTGAAATAAGGAATAAAAAGATAAATCCAACAAAAAAGAAAAATGTGATACTTGTTAAGAATAAATTGCTAATTTCAATATCTGCTAGAAAAGAAACTCTTTGCATACCTCTCAAAACTAATGTCTTACCAGATAAATTATATTGATCAGTGGTATAAAGATTAGACTCGTTTAATACATCACTTGCAGAGGCAGAAGCAACAGATACTGCTCTCTTATATAGATGTTTTAAGAACTTTTGAACGGAAATTGACATAACTGCTTTATTATCCAATGTTGAAGTAACGTTACCACCAGTTGATTGAACATACCAAAAGAATATATCTTGCATAAATTGAGTTTCAATAATTCCTAAGGTCCACATGAAATTTTGAGCCCAAGCAGCTGCAATAGGTGGAACAGATGCAACACCCATTGTTGCCATAATAGCAAGACTCTGGAAATAAATGAATAATGAAGCAGCATTTGAAGCAATATGAGAAGCAGTTGTTGAATGCCCCATGATTGAAACAAAGGATGATACAACAAGACCAAAACCTGAGACAGCAGCAATTGGCCAACCAGCATAATAAGTTTGAACGGTCTTACCATTACTAACCATAGCTTTCAAACAAGCTAATGGAGTCGTCCTTGATTTATCTTTTTCATCATAAACAACAACACGAAGGTATGCATCAAGATCAGGGATACTATAAGCAACAGATGGGATGTAACTTGTTAAATCAGTTTCAACAACATACGAACCTTCAACATTAATTCTACCAGAAGTAATTGGACAAATAGTGTCAACATTTAGAGAACAAAGATCCAAAGTTTGTTGAAAAACGTTTAAACCATAAACAATCAAATCCATCTGAGCAAAAACCTTACCAGAAATTGAAGAAGAACCATCAACAGTAAAGACTGCAGTATTATTATGTGGATAATAATAAACTTGAAATAATTCAGCCGAAAATTCAGACTTTTCCATACACGTTAAAAGCGTGTCACTTTTTAGAAACCTTTGTGCATCTGCTGTTAAAACACAGCAGAATAGTAAATATAAACAATTCAATATATTCATAACTTAATTAATGTTTATTAAATAAATGAATTTCTAATAAAAAATAATACTTTGAAAAAAAAATAGTTTGTTTATTTACTTCCATTATATGTATATGACCAGAAAAACAGAAAAACGCCAAATTTCTTTTTTGGTGAAAATTGCAGATTTAAAAGTGAGGCGGATGATAAAAATAGAATTTCAAACTTTTGAGATTTTTCTGCTCTGAGCCTCCACGGCTAATCGCATGTCGCATATCGTTATACTTTCCTAAACAGGCGCTCCGAAGTCCGATGGCTTCCCCTCCGCGCCCTCCGCTAAGGCCTAGCGCCAATCAAAGCTCCGGACGAGCCCCTCATTATCTAGGCCAGACCAAAGTCCGCCGCACCGAGGTCTTTCTCCACATATCATGACACTGCAACTGTTCTATGCTAGGGAGGGGTTTTAAATTAAATTATACGACATAACCGATATTAAAATATAAAAATGAGCATTTTGCAACAGGTGGTATAAATAGTGGTGGTTAGGACCCCTTTTTTCTAAATACCACCATCCTTTATTATCCAATATATATATATATATCTTATAACTTAAGTTGTATCATATATGCCACAACAAGAACAACAAGTGTTAGAAAATGAGCATTTGCTCAATGAAGAAGCAATGGATGTCCCAAAAGGTTTCTTTGCTCGTCATCCTTCGAAACCACATTTGAGCTCACTTGATGAATACAAAAAGATGTATAAGGAATCAATTGAAAAGCCTTCTGAATTCTTTGGTAAAATGGCGAAGGAAAACTTAAGTTGGTCAAAACCTTTTACTATTGCGAAGGTTCCAGAAGCTCCTCATTTAAGAGATAATAATGGAGAACCATCTGCTTGGTTTGTTGATGGTGAAATAAATGCTTCTTTTAATTGTGTTGATCGTTGGGCAATTAAAAATCCAAATAAAGCAGCTATTATTTATGAAGCTGATGAGCCTGGTGAAGGCAGAATTATTACCTATGGTGAACTTTTAAAGGATGTTTGCAGATTTGCTCAAGTTTTAAAGGCTTCTGGTGTTAAGAAGGGTGATACTGTTGCTGTTTATTTGCCAATGATTCCTGAGGCTATCGTGGCACTTATGGCAATTGTTAGAATTGGTGCTATTCATTCAGTTGTTTTTGCTGGTTTCTCCTCAACTTCTCTTAGAGATCGTATTCTTGATGCAGACTCCCGTATTGTCATTACCACTGATGAATCAAAGAGAGGTGGTAAAATCATTGAAACTAAGAAAATCGTTGACGATGCCTTAATTCAATGTCCTAATGTTAGAAACGTCATTGTCTTTAAGAGAACTGGTAATTCTCATATCCCATGGAACAATGATAGAGATCTATGGTGGCATGATGAAGTTGCTAAGTTTGGTTCTTATGTCTCTCCTGAACCAATGCAATCTGAAGACCCATTGTTTTTACTTTACACTTCTGGTTCTACTGGTAAGCCAAAGGGTATTTTGCATACCACTGCTGGTTACCTTCTTGGTGCCCTTATGACTACCAAGTATACCTTTGATGTTCATGAAGAAGACAAAATATTCACTGCTGGTGATGTTGGCTGGATTACTGGTCACTCGTATGTTGTTTATGGTCCTTTACTTAACGGTGCAACAACTGTTGTCTTTGAAGGTACTCCTGCTTACCCAAGTTATTCAAGATACTGGGATATTGTCGATGAACATGGTATTAATCAATTCTACGTTGCGCCAACCGCTCTTAGATTACTCAAGCGTGCTGGTGAAAAGTATATTGAAAATTATAAGTTGGATACCCTTAGAGTTTTAGGTTCTGTTGGTGAGCCAATTGCAAAGGACGTTTGGGAATGGTACAATACCTATATCGGTCGTGGTCAAGCTCATATTTGTGATACTTATTGGCAAACAGAATCTGGTTCTCATTTAATTGCTCCATTGGCTGGTATTACACCAACAAAGGCCGGTTCTGCTTCCTTGCCATTCTTTGGTATTGAACCAGTTATCTGTGATGCTGTTACTGGTGAAGAATTGAAGGGTAATCACGTTGAAGGTGTCCTAAGTATTAAAACTTCATGGCCTTCATTGACTAGATCCATTTGGCACGACTATGCAAGATACATGGATACCTATTTCAAGCCATATCATGGATTTTACTTTTCAGGCGATGGTGCTGCTAGAGATAATGATGGATTTTACTGGATCTTAGGTAGAGTTGATGATGTTGTTAATGTGTCTGGTCATAGATTATCAACAGCTGAAATTGAAGCTGCACTTATTGAACATCCATTAGTTTCTGAATCAGCCGTTGTTGGCTTCCCTGATGAACTCACTGGTTCAGCAGTTGCAGCCTTTGTTGCTCTTAAGAAAACAGTTGATGATCCTGATGCCACTAAGAAAGACCTGATTCTCACTGTTCGTAAGGAAATCGGTCCATTTGCTGCTCCGAAATTAATTCTCCTTGTTAATGACTTACCAAAGACTAGATCTGGTAAGATCATGAGAAGAATTCTCAGAAAAATTCTCGCTGGCGAAGAAGACCAATTAGGCGATGTCTCAACATTATCCAATCCAGACATTGTTGGCCATCTTATTGAAGTGGCCCATGCTTATAAGAAGAAGTAAAGGTATTACTATTTCTCTTAAAGCGTAAAGATCTCTTATTTTATCTACTTTTTTTCTTTATAACGAGTTGAAATGAAAAATTTAAAAATAAATCGAAAATGTAAGACAAAAAAAAATGGAGACATAAATAAGAAAAAGAAAAAAAGTAATGATCTGTTCTGACAACAACTTTCTTTTCTACATCTCTTGCGTCCTTCTTTTTTTTATATTCTTACCAATAGGTAACCACCTCTTGTTTCTTGATTATACCACTAGAAACATTTACTTGCGTAATCAACAATGAAGTCTTTACATACTTTAGTCTTGCTACTGTTGACAATGTTTAATACACCTGTCTATGGTCTGTTGTATTCAAATTCACTCGTTAACTGTATGAAAAACAATACAAATATCCAACCAGATTACTTCAATGTCGTCTTCAACCCGAAAGATCGGTCACTTAAATATGATATTTCATTAACTGCTAAAATTGCAGGTAAATTAAAGGCATCTGCAACGGTTTACGCCTATGGATTTCCAATCATTACTAAGACAATTGATTTGTGTTCTTTAAATTTGAAACAATTTTGTCCAATTACTGCTTCTAAGATGGAAATTGAATCTGTTCAATACCTTGATAAAGAATACACTGACATGGTTCCTGGTATTGCATATCATTTTCCAAATATTGATGCCGTTGCTAGATTAATTATTGTTGATCAAGAAAATAATGAACTCTTAGGTTGTCTTCAAGCAACTATTAATAACGGTAAAACTGTTTCTCATGAAGGTGGCAAATGGGCTACTGCTGTTGTTGCAGGTATTGGTCTATTGATTTCTGCTAGTTTATCGATTTATGGTAATTCTGCCTCTGCATCAAGATTATCAGCTGCCGCTATCTCCTTATTCACATATTTTCAAAGTGTTGTTATTATTTCAATGCTTCATGTTACTTCGCTTCCTTCAATTGCCGCTTCCTGGGCTGAAAATTTAGCTTGGTCTGTCGGTTTAATAAGAGTTTCTTTTATGCAAGAGATCTTTAGGTGGTATATTCAAGCAACTGGTGGCACACCAACTCAATATTTAACAACATCTGCAAAACAAATTATAACACAAAAGAGAGATTCAACTGACCTTGGAGAACCTTCAGCAATTGCAAATTTTTTAACTTACATTTGGGATCTCTTTGTTCCTTCCCCAGATCTTTCAGATTACCGTCATTTGGCATTAGAAACAAGAGCTGATAATAGCTTTATTGATATTCAAAATATTCAATCTAATAATTATTTAACAGTTTTAAGAGGAATTGAAAGAGTTGGTTATGGTGCTAACATCGAACCAACATCAATTGTTTGTACTGCTTTTACCTTTTTCATCATCTTCTTTTACCTTTTGTTAGCATTATATTGGGTCTTTAGAGGATTTACGAAGATTTTTAGGAATAAATCTGATTCAAAGGTACAAATAAAACTTAATGATGATCATAAATGGTCTCCAACTTTAAAGGGTATTATTGCCAGATATATTTTCATTGGATTTCCACAATTAACTATTTTTTCACTTTGGGAATTTACTAGGAATGATTCTGCTGCTATTGTCACATTATCAGTTTTTTTCCTTCTCATGGCATTAATTTCAATGGCATTTTGTTGCTATAAGGTATTCTATTACGCAAGAAAATCCATTGCAGAAACTGGAAATCCAGCTGCTTATTTATATGGTGATGCACATGTCTTAAGTCGTTATGGTTTCCTATATACAATGTTAGATGCAAAGAGATACTGGTTTTGTGCTGTTATGTTAACTTATACATTTGTTAAGGCATTATTTGTTTCACTTGCACAATCATCAGGTAAAACACAAGCAATGGCATGTTGGATTATCGATATGGTTTATTTGGGTATTTTAATTCACTTTATGCCATTCTTAGATAAAATGATTAATATTCTTTATGTTTTCATTGCTGTTGTTAACACGATTAATTCATTCTTTTTCACATTCTTCTCTGATATTTACAACCAACCTATAAATGTCGCACCTGTAATGGGTATCATTTTCTTTATTTTGAATGCTGCAACCTCACTTATTTTGGTTATTTTTATTTTAGTGTTATGTGTCTTAACATTGGTTTACAAGAATCCAGATTCTAAATTTTCTCCAGCAAAGGATGATAGAACTTCTTTCCAAAGGGGTTACGGTAATGGTATTGATCAGTCCAATGAGTTGATTCAATTAGGTATGCTTGCTAAGGATCATAACGAAAATTGGAGGAATACAATTTATGGTGATGATTTACAAGCAAGTGATGACAATGAAGAAATGAAAAGACAATTATCTGGAAGTAGTTCTAAATTTGGTAAAGTTTGGGGCAAATTATCAAGGGGGTTGAGTCAAAGGAAACTCGATGAACATTTTGAACAAAGTGAAGATAATTTAAATGAAGTTCAGAAAGCAATTATTAATGTTGATGAAGAAAAATTACTTTTTGAAAATAAACGTTCAAGTCATATAACAACTCCATCTATGGATTCCGGCGCTTTAAATCCTTCTAATCCTTTTAAACCAGCTGAATTGAAAAGATTTTCAATGGAATCTTCTGCATCTAATCCCTTCAAGGATGCCGATTTAACTCCTGATTCAACTAAGGATCAATCACTAAATAAGAACTATTATAGGCTGTGATTTCAAAATAAGCCTGGATTAAATTTGTATTTATACCTTTTCCCATTTTCTTCTATTGATTTTTTTTCCTTTTATATTAATATTATCACATCTTTTTTTTATTTTATTTTTTGAATGTACTTTTCTTCTTGATAGTTGTAAAATCCGTCAAAGAGAAAAAAAAATTTAAATATTTTTTCAATTTTCCTTGATCTTAAAAAGTGTTGATAATAATAAATTTATAGACATGAATTTATCTTTACATGATCCCTTGGTTATAACGGCAGATTATCCATCTACTTTAACCACTTCTTTATTGTATGGTTATTGTACGAGATTGGCCGTGTCCCCTTGTGGACATTACATAGCTTCTGGTCTTGTTGATGGATTAATACTTATTGTTGATACATGGACGCATAATATATCAGGTATATTAAGAGGTCACAATCGGGCTATCTCAGGTATAAGGTGGCTTTATCTGGATGATGGTAATAATATTGGACTAGTTTCTTGGGCAAAGGACTGGAAGGCTATTCAATGGGAATTAAATTCACAAAATCAATTTTGTTTAAAAAATGAATATAAATTTACTGGTGGTGTTATTGAAGTGCATGAATTACAAAATACTCAGGGTGGATGGAATTTAATTGTTGCTAGAAGCATTGGAGGTTTATGTTTAGTTGAAAATAGTGAAATTAAAGAATTGAATTCAAGTGACGAAATAATTGGCGATGGTTTACCACAGTGCATTTCAACTTTATGCAATGATAAATATATTGTTGTTGGTACAAGTAAAGGATGGCTTCAAATAATAGGTGTTGAGAATTTTCAAATAGTTAAAGGTTTCAAAATTTGTTCTGGTAATATTAAAGGAATTGATATAGTTGAGCAAGCATTTCATGTTGATGGAGAAATAATATATGGATTTGAGAATTGTCTAGCAAGCAAAATGATTGTTAATTCCAATGATAGAACTATAAGGCAATTTAATATAAGTGAGTGGAATTTAAGTAATGGAGTTGATAATTGGATTATTGAACTTGAACAAAAGTACCAAGATGTCGTTAATCAGGTTCAATGGAATTCAATTAAAATATGTGCAAGTGGCGAATATATTTGCGCATCAACACAATCACAAGGCGGAGCAAGTCATGATATATATGTCTGGGAAACAAGTATGGGGTCATTAGTACAAATTTTGGAAGGACCTCAAGAAGAATTAATGGATGTTGATTGGTGTGGACGAAGATGTGAAATTATTGCTAGTGGTACAGATACAGGTACAATTTACGTTTGGGGCATTCAAATTGACCCAAAATGGAGTGCCTTAGCACCAGATTTTGAGGAAATTGAACAAAATATAAATTATGATGAACAGGAAGATGAGTTTGATCTCCTTGGTGGTGATGATGATGATGATGATGCTGGAAATGGTGAATTAAAAGTAGATGGACATTTAATTGATGAAGAAGATGATTCCTTTGTTGATGTTATTAAAAAAGAACAAAAGGATGCAAGAGGGTTTAATATAATTAATGGAGTTAAAATCGATATCGAATTAAAATTATAAAAGGATATATTGGTTACTTTTATATTAGGTATTAATATGTGTATATAATGATATATAACTATGTTTATAACATTTAAGCAAGAAAGTAAAGAAAAGAAATTAAAAAAAAAAAAAGTAAAAGTAAGGTAATAAGATATCAACAATAAGAAATGGAATTGAAAAAAACTCTATGTTACATTCATTGATCAACAGCAGCTTCATGAATCTTGGCAAATCTACCAGAAGGATCTTCGTGACAACCCCATTCAGCCTTTGGAATCCATCTCATAACAGTGGAAGCAGCAGCCTTTGATGGGAATAATTCATCAAATTTACATCTGTAAAAGTAGGCTTCCTTTGTTGTTGGGATATCAGCACCCCATTCAGGCTTAGGGTTAGCAAATTCTTCATCAGAAACAACCTTTTCGGCGAGTTCCTTAAGACCATCAATCCAAGAGTAACCAACACCATCAGAGAATTGTTCCTTTTGTCTCCAAAGGATTTCATCTGGCAAGTAAGGAGTTTCACCTTCAACGTCCTTAGTATCGAAGGCCTTTCTCAAAATGTACTTTTCAATTCTACCGGATTTTTGATCAATCAACTTATCATTTGGATCAATGTTCATACAAACCTCCAAGAATTGTCTATCGAGGAAAGGAACACGAGCTTCAAGACCCCAAGCCATAGTAGATTTATTAGCTCTTAAACAATCAGCGTAATGAAGGTTCTTAACTCTCTTAACAGATTCGGTATGGAATTCAGCAGGGTTTGGAGCTTGAGCGAAGTAAAGGTAACCACCAAATATTTCATCAGAACCTTCACCGGATAACACCATCTTGACACCTTGAGCCTTAATCTTTCTTGAAAGCAAGTACATTGGAGTAGAAGCTCTAATGGTGGTAACATCGTAAGTTTCTAAGTGGTGGATAACATCAGAAAGGGCATCGAAACCATCTTGAACAGTGAAAGTGTGTTCATGATGGATAGTACCAATGTAATCAGCAACCTTCTTGGCAGCAATTAAATCAGGAGCACCTGGTAAACCAATGGCAAAGGAATGAAGTTTAGCCCAACCAGTGAAGGAAAGGTTACCCTTTGAATCAACACCGGTAAGAGTATGGGAAGCATCGATTGAACCCTTTTCGGCGGCAGCAGCCTTAGCGGTTTCTCTCGAAGCAATAGCAGCAATAAGGGAAGAGTCTAAACCACCGGAAAGTAAAACACCGTAAGGAACTTCAGCCATAAGTCTCTTTCTAACAGCCATTTCTAAGGTTTCTCTCACTAACTTAAGATCAACAGGAGTAGTAGCGATTCTATTTTCATCCCACCAAGAAGGGTTGAAATATCTGGTAGTCTTACCTGTCTTAGAGTCAAAGACATGGCCTGGAGGAAAAGCAGTAATTTCATCACATTCATCAGTTAAACATTTTAATTCAGAAGCAAAGAAATAAGATTCTGGATTCTTAGATGATCTACCCATGTAAAGGGTAGTAATACCAATAGGATCCCTGGCGGCAATGATTCTATCTTCTTGTTTATCATAAAGAACCCAAGCAAACATACCATCAAGGTGCTTTGGAGCGTCAATACCATATTTTTGGAAGAGAGGAATAATTGGTTCACAATCTGATAAAGTCTTAAAACTATAGTCGCTTAATTGAGATCTTAATTCAATATGGTTATAAATTTCACCATTAACAGAAAGAGCGTATCTTTCATCTGGAGAAACGATTGGTTGAGCACCAGCATCTAAACCAACAATTGCTAATCTTTCATGACAAAGAATGGTTTTGTTAGCAACAAAGTTACCAGACCAATCTGGACCTCTGTGTCTAATTCTCTTAGAATATGTAAGAGCCTTGTTCTTAAACGTTTTAATGTCGTCCACCTTATAAGCAGCAAAGATACCACACATTTTTTATGGATCAAAATAAAAGTAGATAAATTTCTATCTTTTTTTTAGAAAAAGAAAGTAATATTGGAAAAGAATGAAATTTGTCACTCTTTTATAACACCAAACACATAAATTTTGAAATGACGACGAAATTTTTCAATGAGTCAATTTTTCAAAAAAAAAAATCTTTAACTTAAACCGTAAATACCCGCTCTGTATCCGCCTTCGCTTAGGATGTAACAGCCCAGGGAACCACGCTTTGCTTTAAACACTATGAGGAAACGTACAAACCCATGGTATTTACCCCCAATTCAATATATTTTTTAGAGAGCTTTCTATCTTTACTCTCATTTCTTTTTTATATTCCATTTACTTCTCTGTAACCAACCCCGACTCTTGCTAATGCCATTGAATCATAATACCATCACACTCGATAGCTCTTGCTTATCGGCAAGGAAACACATAAAGAACCCAACTTACCGTCTCCCTCTATTGTTTTGGTCGTTTCAACTGTTTTTCGTACTTAATGCCTTATGGAGGCACGTTTACGTAAGTAGGCTTGATTACGTAATAACACTTTAAAAAAGGCATGCGCCACGCGTGTCTTATTTTGTTGCCGTGGCGCATGAATATCGCTTAAGGTTTTTTTTATTTTTTGGTGGCGTTTGATAAAAACAGAAGGTGGAAATGATTAAAATTATACAATTGGGAAACTCCCACCCATAACCACTATTATTTTCTTTTTCTTTGATGTTTAAAAGATTGATCAATCCAATTATTATAATTAATCAAGTAAGAAAAATGACACATACAACAGCCACTAAAGACTTAACACCACTTTTTAATAAGATTAATGAATTGAAACCTCAATTCATTGATAGATTAAGAAATGCAGTTGCAATTCCTTCAGTTTCAGGAGATGAAACTCTCAGACCACAGGTGTTTGCGATGTCCGAGTTTCTTGAAAGTGAATTGAAAAATCTTGGTGCTGATGATATTACAGTTAAAGATTTAGGTATTCAACCACCACCTGTTACGGATTCAAATTTACGTTTGCCACCAATTGTTCTTGCTAGATTTGGCTTGGATCCAAAAAAGAAAACAGTTTTGGTGTATGGTCATTATGATGTTCAACCTGCTTTATTGGAGGACGGCTGGAGCTCAGATCCTTTCACCTTAGTTGAAAAAGATGATCTCTTGATCGGTAGAGGCTCAACTGACGATAAAGCACCAGTTATGGGTTGGTTAAACTCAATTCAAGCGCATAGAGAACTTGGTTGGGAATTACCTGTTAATCTCGTTTGCTGTTTCGAAGGTATGGAAGAATCAGGCTCTCTTGGTCTTGATGAATTAGTCGCAAGAGAAGCACAAAGTTATTTCAAGGGCGTTGATACCGTTTGTATCTCAGATAACTATTGGCTTGGTACCAAGAAGCCAGTTTTAACTTATGGTTTAAGAGGTTGTAATTATTATCAAATCATCGTCCAAGGTCCTGGTGCCGATTTACATTCTGGTATCTTTGGTGGTATTATACATGAACCAATGACTGATTTGATTAATGTTATGTCAACATTGGTTGATTCAAAGGGTAAGATTCTCATTGATGGTATTGACGAAATGGTTGCTCCTGTCAGTGAAAAGGAAAATTCACTCTATGATGCGATTGATTTTAACGTTGGTGAATTAAACGCTGCCTCTGGTTCTGATACTGCTATTCATCAAAACAAAAATGATATCTTAATGCACAGATGGAGATACCCTTCCCTGTCCCTTCATGGTATTGAAGGTGCCTTTTCTGGCAGTGGTGCCAAAACTGTCATTCCCGCTAAGGTCCTCGGTAAATTCTCTATTAGAACAGTCCCTGATATCGATTCTGCCAAATTAACTCAACTCGTTATTGATCATTGTAACGCTGAATTTTCAAAGTTCTCATCACCAAACAAATTCACTGCCGAATTGATCCACGATGGTAACTATTGGGTTTCTGATCCTTTCAATGACTCTTTCACTGCTGCAGCCAAAGCCACTAAGTTAGTTTGGGGTGTTGATCCTGATCTTACAAGAGAAGGTGGTTCTATCCCGATTACTTTGACCTTTGAAGAACAATTAAAAACTAGCGTCCTTCTCTTGCCAATGGGTAGAGGTGATGATGGTGCTCACTCTATTAATGAAAAGGTTAATGTCTCTAATTATATCGAAGGTACAAAGACTCTCAGTGCTTACTTACACTTTTATGGTTCTTCTTGATTCTACTTTATTTAACGTCATTCTTCAACTGCTATTACCTTTGCATGCAGACACAGTTTGAGTGAAATTCGAACCCTATGTTCATTTAAGTTGCTACTTAATGGATAAAACGTTTATTTATGCATTGAAGAATATACTAAATTTATTAATTAAAAATTATACGATAAAAAAACCTTCCTTTTTCTCTAGTATTTTAAATCACTAAGCTGTTCATACCTCTATCAATGGCTTATTGCCCTGACTATCGTCTCAATGTCACCTTTATTGTCTCTTTTATTGATGATGATTTAGCTATATATAGATCACGTGAGTCATATATTTTTGGACCCTCATACAGCAAAATTTTAACTCCTATACCACCTTTGCAGAAAGAGGCTATAGAAGAGACATTTTCTTTCAATATCAAAATTGAAGAAATAATCAAACATGACATTGGAGATTAAGGTCAATGCTTATTTGAACCAAAATGGGGTTCCTTCGTTTTTACAGCCAATAACTGCCATGCCATTATATTCCAGGGTTGATCTGAGATCAGGTTCAACGACATCACGGCCCCAGGATGATAAATATAAGAATTACTTTTCAAAATTGACATTGAATCCCATTGATCCAGCAAGTGACGTATTTCCCAATGAGTTGAGAGCTGAATCTTACTTGGAAAATCATCAAGTTTGGCGTCCTGTTGTTGGCATGGGCGATTCTTCTTCTTCAAATAGCAACATCAATAATAATAAGGAATCGAGTTTCCAATCTCTGTATAGTAGTTTTGTTAATAATCCCACTTTATTAACAGATCGTGCTTTAACTGGTTTATCCTTTCAAACTAACGTTGAAATGTCTGATGGTATTCATATATTTGGTGGTTTATCGTGTTTACCTAACGAAGAGTACTTTAAAAAACTTCATTTTATAACTAAGGACTTTACAATACCTCCTGAAAATATATCAATTGACTTTGATTATGATTTACCATTACCCTTGGAAAAGGACAAGCTACAAAGTATTGCCTGTGAAGCAAATCATTTTCATTTTAGGTATGATGCTGGTTGTAACTCATTTACAACAATTATGGATTTATATACTGCTGAAAATCACACTGGTGAGAATACGTCAGCTTTTTCAAATCAAGGAAATGGATTATCTGGTATGACTGTCCCAAAATCAGTATGCTGCTCTTCTGCTGTTAAAATCTCTGAAAGATTTTATATAATGTACGGTGGTCTTGAAATAACTGAGGAAATTAAACATCCTGATGATAATCATTGTATTATTGAAAAGAAATTGAAAACAAATAATCAAGTTTGGGTATTTGATTGTGTTTCTCAAAGGTATAAAGAAATTAAATTAAGTGTTCATCCAACTTATTCAAGTATATTTGCCAATTCCATCCCAAGATTTGGTCATTGTATGGTTGGTGTTCCTGTTAATGAAACGAACGAAACTAAACTTTCAAATGCTTTGAGTTTTGAGAAAAAAACCAGTGGTATTGTTCCGTCTTCTTCTTCAACTTCGGGGTTTAATGATACCAATAAAACCGATCAAACTATAAAAAATAAACCATTAACTCCGTCTTCTGGCATCACTTCTGGTTCAAATAATTTTGATATGCTTACAACTGATCATAATTTAGAACAACTAAAAAAGAATCATAAATATTGGTTTTCAAAAAAGGAAACAAATTCGTCAGGTCAATTTCAACATCCTGCAATTCTTTTTGTTATGGCAGGTTATCGAAGTATTCCAGATAGTAAAACATTTATTGCTATTAATGACCTTTGGAAATGTGAAATCTTTTTAGATGACTTAGATGTTTCTGATGAAATTATCTGTTCTCCCATTGGAAATTTTGATATTGTTGATGGTAATAATAGTTATGTTTTAAATACTGATGGCAAAAGACTTGTTACAAAATCAGCATCAAGTTTTGATTCATTTTCTGGCGTTTTCCAACATGTTGATTCAAATGGTACTAAATGGCCATCTCCTAGAGGTTTTTTTTCAATGGTTTTACTTGATAAATCAGATATTGGACAGTATTTTGTTAATGATGTTGAAGGCAGTGAAAGTAGTAATGTTGAGCAATATATGCCTGAATTTTCTTCTCCAAGTCCAAGAAATTCAAATACTTTATTTTCTCAATTTGATGAAACTCTAAAGAATTCATTGGGTGGTTCGCCACTATCTACAAAATCTCACCCCTCAGCCAGATATGGATCCCAACAAAGTAAATTAAATAAAGCAAATATTGCTTCACCTATTTTAAATACGAGGAATAGTGAAAGAGGTAGTAGTCCAATTTCATTTGAAATTAATTCTTATAATACTGATTTAGGTACGCCTAGTTCAGGTTTTGGTGATATTGGTCTTGGTACTTCAAAGATATCTGTTTTAGAATCCAAAATTCTTTTAGCTCATGCTGGCTCATCTATTTTATATACAAAGGTTATTGACGAAGCTACTGAGGAATTTGGATTATTTTATAATAAACGAGTCCTTGGGGATATGTGGTGGTTTGATTTTAAAACTGAAAAATGGAATCAATTTGAATCCTTCTATAAAAATTCTCCAATGGACTTATCACTTTGTGGTCATGTTATGGCCGTCAATGATAAACAACTATCAGTTTTTGGTGGTTTGCAAGAACTTCATTATAATGAAGAATGTTTTAAACCAATTTTCGACTCTAATTCTTCTTTTTGTGATTCAAAGATGGTTTTAATGGTTGAACAATTTCATGAGCGAACTAAATATGAAATTTCATTTGATGATACTTCATTATCATCAATTGTTATTTCAAATGATTTTAATTTAAGAGCTGGATTTGCTCATAAGTTATCCAAGAGTTTAAATAAACCTCAAGCAAGTTCTATGATCAATACATCTTATTATACTTCATATGTTTTAAATGTCCCAAATAAGACATGGAGTACAGCTGATTATGCCTATGTTAGAGATTTACTGTCTCCAAAACCATGGAAACAGGGTACTGCTGTTAATAACGGTGGTCTTTGTAATACAAATGAACAATACTTGGCAAACGAAGAAAATTCACCATTTTATTTAATTTTTTCAATTGCGTTTTACACTGTTGATGATGCTAAGGTTATTTGTATGATTAATGATACTCATCTAATGGATGTTGAAACTAATATGCATGCCGATACTCGTCAATGTGTCTGGGCTAATGGTGTAACAGAGATTTACAGTTATGGATTTTCTCTCTAACAATAGCATATTTACAAATCCTTAAAATAATGTCCCTTAATTTATTTTGTAGTTACTATTAACCTTATATAAATTAATAATGATAATCAATATTTACTAATTTCTTTGTTGATCATATCTTGAATCCATTTTTCTCCCAATTGCCCTTTTAAATAGTCTCCATTAATAAATGATTTAACAATTGAATTAGGCTTCTTTTTATTCAATAATAAATCAATACTCCTCTTATCATTTAATATTATACCCTCTCTTTCTGAAAATTCAATTACACTTTTCATTGATAACATAGCATATTTATTATGTAATATCATATCGTACAGTGATCTTGATATATTCTTTGATACCTTCGTATAAACATTTGATTTTAAATTTATCGGTATCCTTGGCTTTATCAGTAGCCTATAAATAACTAATTTTTCAATATAACTAAGATTAGTTAATTTATGACTCCGATGGTTTTTTTCCAAGTTCCTCGATCCGTGTATCCTGAAATCGTGTTTTGCCAATGCATCCATAGTTAATGAATGTGTTACCATATTAGGTTTCTTAAGTGTACGTTCATTTACAATTGTTTTATCTTTAACTTCAACAGCAGTTTCATCTTCCTCGTTTCCTTTTTCAACCTCATCATTTAATGCTTTATCTAGCATACGCCAAGCGTCATCAATATCCTTATCAACATTAACATCCTTTTCACACTTTGATTTTAACTCATCAACTATTTTACCATACATTCTATTTTCTAACTGATCAAAGTTAGAATTTTTATTACTCCCTACTCTCTTCTTATTAACAAACATGTCGACCGATTGAAACCTATTCCACCCACAATTTGGACAAAATTCTCCATCATGACAATTTTGATGAAACTTACAGTCACAGGATTCACAATTTAAAAAATTTGATTTTGTTAATGAATTTAAACATGTAATACAGGATTCTTCTTCATTAATTATCGTTGAATTTAAAACAGTTTGTGGACTTGGTGGTTGAAAATCTAACTTACTTTGTTCCTTCTTTTCTATTATATATTTAATTCCGGAATCTAATTCCATTTCCTCCAACCACGTTCTACAGGTTGGACATTGGGATGATGTCTTTATCCATGTGTTCAAACATTCAAAATGATATATATGAGAACATGGATTCGTTTTAGCTATACTTTGCTTTGATAATGGTTCCAGACAAACCATACAATCTGTTGACATAATTAAAACACTAGTTATATTGGGGTATTTTTATTGTTAATATTTGTCACTTTTTTAACTATTTGGCAAAAGCACGTATATGTGGTGTCTTGTGACAAACGTGTTTACTTAACCACTTGTATATTGAACTTTGTTTTAGCCAATTTAAGCTTCCTGGATATTTGTTAAAGAAAAAAATATGCACTAATTCGAAATTTATCACATTCTTTTATGAAACAAAGCACACAAAGATAAACTTATTAAAACTAAAATTACAAAACATTATATAACACATAAACTATTATTCTCTTCTTTGTTGTCATAACTCTTATACAATAAATGACATTAAGCACCGGCTGCTTCGGCAACAGAGTTACCATTTTCTAGGTTATTAGATTCTTGTTTGATCTTCGATGTTCCAATTGTATTGTTACTGGACGAGGCTGAAACTTTCTTCGGTTGATTACCTTTACCGTCATCTTTCTTGTCTTTCAATGGTGGAGCCAATGAACTAGGACCTTGCTTTCTTTGATTTTGATTTGCTAATTGTTGTTGTCTCAATTGTTGTAATTGATTATATTGCTTAGCTCTGATACTTGTCATATTATCATATGCCTTTTTAGATAACATGGACCCAAATCTAATTACTTGCGCTTGTTTACCGATTCGATTCAAAGTAGATGGATCTAATGTATTCATCATAGGTAAATCTCGATCATAAAGGTATCTTGATCTTAATCTCTTTTTAAAATCTGATCCACAATCATAGACATTCCTTCTTCTCTTTTTTAAATTAGTATTAACAGGTTCTTCAATTTCTGAACAAACATCCATTTTATCTTCAAGTTCTTCGTCACTGCTAAAGTTTAGATACTCTTCAAATGTCACATCGTCTTCAATTCTCTTCCTATCAACCCATTCGCAGAATCTCCCCTTTCTCTTTCTTAACTTCATAATGACTTCAGAAACGTTTAATCTATTTCTTTCGTTGAACCGCTCAACGATCTCTCCTTTATTGATACCATATTCATTTAAATGAATGTCATCACCTGTTATGTCATAATACTCAGGAAATGCAGTCCTTCGGTCATTTTTCATCAATTCACCTGTACCTGCATTGATTCTAAAAACATTTGGTGTTGTTGAGGTATAGAATGTATGAGAATTAAATGTGTCACTAAAATTGATATATCTTGAATTTTCAACTTCAAATAATGATGACACAATTGCACTGCATGGAAAATGTGACAATTGTTGTAAATTCCCATTGTCATTGACTGACATATCAAAATAAGGATTATATGGATCATCTGTAAAATTAACCCATCCATTATCATTGTCTTTTCTCTTTTTTAATTTATCCATAACCGCCTTTCTAATATTCTCATGCTTATCTAACAAAACGGCATTAACAGTGGTAAGATCAAGATCAGGAACCTTTGCTGGTGGTAACTTCACATATGGCTGTAGAGCATTTTGTACAACTGGGGCTGTTTGATTCTTTGGAATCACCTTTTGGCTGATCGTTTTCTTACTGTTGGAATCTTGGTGGCTACTTTTTTTATTATTAAAAATAGATGATTCATCAAGATTATTAGCTTTTGTCAAATGATTTAAAGATGATGCTGCTGTTGTTGCCGATGCTGCTGCTGCTGCTGCTGCTGCTGCTTCTTCTTCTTGCTTCTTCTTTAGTGCGATCTTTTCAGATTGCAAAATTTCATCAATTGGGGGTAAAGACATCTTCTTTGGTAAATTAAAGACATCATCATTAATATTAAAATCCTTTTCCATTCTCTTTTTTATTCTCATGTTGTTTCTATTCTGGAATAGCTCTCTCCTAGTTTTAATTATATTAGACTTTGAAGTTTCCTTTTCAGCAATTAAAGTAATAAAATTATTCATCCTCTTGATTTCTTTAAAGAAATGCTTCAATTTTTCAATACTTTGAGTATCAGTTCTTCTTGTCTTTCTTGTTTGTCTAAATTCTCTTCTTCTGAAAGAAGTGTATGGATTACTATCATCTTTATGATTCCTATCTTCAAATTTCAATGTAGGAAAGACTGGCTTACCTAGTCTCTGAATTCTTCTTGACCTCCAATGCTCATAAACAATTTCACCAAAGCTTTCCAGCAATACCTTCAATGGTCTCTGCTTCGGAGTATCAACATCAAATAAGGTTTTAAATGTATCAATATGAAGCTTCCTTGCTAATGCGTCAGCAATCGCAGATGGATCAGTGCTTGCAGGATTTAGAACATACATCTTAATTTCATTAAACCCTATTATCTGGGAAGGATCCATTGTTAAAAAAGGCTGTTTTTCATTAACTGTCGATTCGAATTTATATGCTAATATTTCAAACTCATCTTCTGAAAGTTTGGATTTTTCATCTTTCTGTTTAGAATTATAATCATTTAAAAATTCCTCGTCAACTTCATCCATATTATAGAGGCATCCTGATGTGTCCTCCACTGTTGCTGAGAATTTGATATAAAAAGTTGGACTTTGGAATTTTTGGTAATAATATTTAGATGCATCCTTCCAAACCTTAGACGCATCTGGTGTTGGGATATAAACTTGATCCACTTTATCACCTTTAAACTTTGCTTCAGATGCATGAATTACTTGTTGCAAGTGATGTTCTTCTTCTTCACCCTTTTCAACACCTGTTTCAATATGTTGTAATTCTCTTTGTTGGTCCTCTGTTTCTAAATCCGGAATATCACGTTGTTTCAGAACCTGTAGACTTTGTTTAACAGATATCTTCCTTTGCCTAAATCTAGCACCAGATGATGAAGGTAATGCCATATTGAAATAAATAATTATTAAGTACTGCTAAGTGTATACTGAGCAAAATAAAATGATATAGTCACGTGATCAAAATACCAAGTTAATAAAAAGTTCAATGTTAGTTGTTAAAACTGACAAATATGAAAACGCTTAAAGTGAAATAAAATGGGGTCAAACAGACTTATCAAAGTGATTCAAAAATATTTCCGAATGTAATGAAAATGTTTACAATCAGTCTTAATGTCACTAACTTGTCAAGTAAGTATCTGTAGCTTTAAATGTGCAAATAGGAGATCCTTTTGGCGTTCAAGGCAGTGGAAAAAATTTCCACAACAATAAAAGAGAGGGGGAAACTTACCAAATATAGAGCTAAAAGTGGCCTTTTCAAAACTTGGAAACGTGGATATGGTAGATAAAGTACTATTCTATGTGAATACCACTAGATAACTGCTTTTGTTGGGTCTGTTTAACCTTTTCCAAATAGTGCCAACCCAATTTAAGTTGCTGTGTCGCCACTTCGCTTTCAGGAATCGAACGCCACCCATTGAGAAATTTCAAATGGAATCAGTGCTCGTAACCATCAAAATGCTCATGCGCTCAGCACTCTGGAGAATAGCCTGGTATACACAAAAAAGTATACAATGCACAGGAATTATTATATATAAACAAGATGGTGGAATTGATAGTATTGCTCATTCAGTAACCTGGATATTGTAGAGCGCAAGGGTCTTTGATGGGACAATACTAGGGGATTCCACAACGGGATCTGTACCTGCTTGGTTCTTTGGGAATGCAACAACATCACGGATATTGGAGGAGCCTAACAACATAGAGCACATTCTATCGAATCCTATAGCTAACCCTGCATGTGGTGGACAGCCATTTGCTAACACATGGAGTAAATGACCAAATAATTTTTCATAATTGCCAATCTTGAGAATTTCTGAAAAGATATATGCTTGAAGTTCAGCATCATGAACTCTACGAGATCCACCACCAACTTCAGTGCCATTGATAACCAAGTCATAATGGTCGCCCTTAACAGTAAGCGGTTCCGACGCTAATAAGTCATAATCTTGTAACTGCGCCATAGTGAATGGATGATGAGTTGATTCTAAGCTTTCAAAATCATATTGCGGATATCCAGCAACAGCATCAAGTTCAATAGGACTAAATAGTGGGAAGTCAACCAACCATGAAGCAACAAAGATATCTTCCAAGTTTTGTTGTGGGGTAGAACCCTCAGTGATTCCTCTTCTCCATTCTTCTGGATAAAGTTCAATTGATAGCTGTCTAAATCTACCAAGGGGTGTTGGATTTTCGTATGACATATAAGACCTATCACTAACAGCCACAATATCACCAACTTCTAAACCTAAAGTAGTATTCAAATCGTCAGTAGTTTTACCCTTAGTAAATGAATTAGGTAGTGCCTTAGTCCAGTCCTTAAGTTGATTTTCATTTGTTATCTTAATGACGTATGGTCTTCTACACTTATACTCATTAAGGCTTGAAAGTCTTTTATCAACCTTGGAACTTATAGACCCATCTTCTTTGATTAGCGCACTCTTCAGGACACAGGCTTCTGTTATTTCAAAGGTTAAATTTTGTGGAGATTCAAAAAAGTTGGAAATATCTTTGAATGTCAAATTATACCTCAAATCAGGTTTATCAATACCAAATTTACTCAATGCAGTGGCATAATCCAATTTTGGGAATGCTTCACCTTGTTTCAATTCAACTAATAAACCAGTATCCCAATCAACCTTATATAAAGGTAAATCTCTAACTTGTCTCCAAATACTAGAAACAACGTCCTGGACAACATTTTGAACATCTTGTGCTTTAGCAAACGACATTTCCATATCAATCTGAGTAAATTCAGGTTGACGATCGGCCCTCAAATCTTCATCTCTAAAACATTTAGCTAATTGATAATAACCTTTAAATCCAGAAGCCATCAACATTTGCTTGTACTGTTGAGGAGACTGTGGTAATGCATAAAAAAAACCCTTTCTTCTAGTTGGAACTAAAAATTCCTTAGCACCTTCTGGAGTAGACTTGAAAAGAAGGGGAGTTTCAATTTCTGTAAAGTCTTTAGAATCTAAAACACTCCTAGCAATTCTCGCCGCTTTAGCTCTCATCTTCATAGCATTTTGATAATACGGTGTCCTCAATTGAAGGTATCTATATTCTGGTGGGTATAGACCAGTTTCCTGTTTTAACTTTTCTAATTGTGGAGTCTTTTCACTTGACTTGTTCAAAATTTGATAGTTTTCAACGTCAAGTTCCCAAGAACTAGATCCATCAGTATTTTTTCTTTCACAAACCTTACCTGTAATGGATAAGTTATCTTCTGGTTTCAGCGTACGAAACACAGCACTTAACTTTTCAGTTCTTGTTATAATTTGAACAAAATCACCATTAAAATCTCTGAAGTTTGAAAAAATGATCTTTTTAGATATCTTCTTTGGGAATCCATCGATCCATCCATTTAAAGTGATGCTTTTGCCAACAAAATTAGAAATTGAAGAGTCGATATGCCTAATCGTATTGGTAAAATGGATAAAATCAAATCTATCAAGAGTGCTTTTTTTATCAGGTAAACTAATACCGAATTTTACTTGTGAAGTTTGGAACATTCTGACCATATGGGATTTAATAACCCGATCTCTGTTCAGTAACCTTAGCATCTCTGAAATAAATCGGCTATTAAATTAAGTAACAAAGAAGAAATGACTACCTTTTGTGGTGTGAAAAAAATGTTGTAAAGGCTCATGATTGGAGGGAGAGATCTCTGTTTCAATTTATAAACAAATAAACATTTAGACAAACGTATTGCATAAAAAACATCAAGGAGATATAGAAGTAATTTGTTGGAGAATGACACGCTTCATACCTTCTCTGAATTTGGCATCATCGCCGGCACTTTCCTCTATGATATCACCATAATCCTTCATTAAGTTAGTCAATCTTGCCTCCCAGGAATCATCAATCAATTTATTTTCCATAGACTTTTGTTTAATAACTTGTGCAAGACCAACTTCCTTACCTAAAAGAGAAACTGTGGCAAGTGCTTGGACAAGAATACCTCTGTTGATTTCATTACCTTCAAGTGGTTTCAGGTAAAGATCCAAAGCTTGGTTGTAAATATCAAATGCTTTCTCATCGTTACCAAACCAACCATGATAGAGAATCAATCCCGCTAAATTGTTAGATGCTGGTAGTGGAGTTTGTGGAACAAGGGACTCGGCAACTGCAACCATCTTAGTGTCGTTTTTATCAATGCATTCAAAAACCGCCGCTAATGATGTGATAGATTTAAGATCGTTTTGAGCTTGTGTTCCATCTGGAACCTTAGGCTGATAATTTTGGAAAAGATAAATGGCCTTGGAAAAGTCCTTAGAATGGAAAGCTGCGGATTTGAGCAACTCCATCTTGACCTTGAATTCTTCATCTAACCCCAATTCTAAAATGTGTTCTCTTAATTCATCAACAATTTCTGGAAGTGAGGCTAACTCAGGAACTGTAAAACCAATTTTTTCCTTTAATAACTTCATATTTTCAGAGTCCTTTATGTCATTGTTCAAAAGTAATTTAGAAATTGGTGTAAAGATCTTTAAAATAGCATTACCTGAAAGTGAAACACCATTGTTAATAGAAGTCTCATACATGAAGAGGTAATCAAGGCCCTTCAAATCATTTTCATTAGCAATAAGATCTTCAAATATTTCAGGGGGAATCGACAATTGAGTAATCACACCAGCAACATGTAACTTAGAGCATTCAATAACTAATTGTTTTATGGTATCCTTAGGAATGAGATTCTTATTTTCAAGATTAGCATAAACTTCTAATATTTGGATTAATTTTTCAATAGTGACACCATGAAGATCTTCTCTGACTTCCACTAAGTCCCCGAATACCAACTTATTCAAGGCAGCGACTGCTAATACATCATGATTTGATTCAGGTTTCAAATGCTTATATAATTGATAGCTTGAGCTAACTCTCCCAGGGTTACTCTGAACTAATTCAGCAGCAGAAGACGTTGTTAACTTTGTCTTATCGTTACCAAGAATATTGAAAGCTAACGTAGAAACACTATAGTTATATTTAGTGAACTTTTCAATAAGCAAGTTCAAGATATCTCTTTTATCTTCTTCGGGAACCTTGGCGGAGGTTTCAAGAAGCTTCGAAAGTTTCAGTGTTAAATCATACAATTGGTTATACTCTCTTTCTTCTTCTTCAATCTTACCGGAAAGTCTTTCATCATGGTGGTTAATTAAATCCCTGAAACTTTGACCTGAAGAAAGATCAGATTGACTGATGTTATCAACAGTGGCCTTAATGGAACTAAACTTGGATTTATCCAGTGGTAAGGATGTGCGTAAAACACTATGGAATTGTCTATACGACCCCAATGAAGCTCTAAATGCCATTTTTCGGTAGCTTGTTATTCCTTAAGAGAAACCCGCTAGGTCTGTCATTTAATGAAGTGTCAATAAATAATGAGGTGTTGAAAAACTTTTCATTGTGGATCCTGGTATTTAAGTCAAGTCTTTCTTTTTCCTAACACTCTCAAAGATGTCTCAAGGTACCCTTTACGGTAATGTTCAAACTAGAGCTATTCTCCCAGTTGGTCTTGTCAAGGCTTTAAATCTTGATGTTAAGCTTGAAGATTTCAAGAGCGAAGGTCATCTCAAGGCCTTCCCATCTGGTCTTGTCCCAGCTTTTGAAGGTCAACACGGCTTCAAGATTCAAGAAGCTGTTGCTGTCTTATACTACTGTATGTATTTCATTACTTTTTCTTTTGTTTTTTGGAATATAAAATTCTAAAAATCAATACCATAATCATTACTTTTGTCAAAGTGTGTCTTTCACATGATGAGAAATTTATTATATTAAACAGTTATCCCTGTCTTAAAAACCGTGTCGAGAACTTGTTTAGCTGAACTGAAAAACAACTATGACAACATTTTTTTTATGGTAAAACATTATTAATGAAACGAATTTCTGTTTACTAACATTGTTACCAATTACCTTTGAAACAGTGGTTTCTCTTCACGACAAGGAATCCCCATTGCTCGGTACTGATCTTGAATCTAAGGCTGAAGTTTTATACTACCAATCCTGGGCTACTTCTGAATTGATGGAACCAATTGTTGTTGTCATCAAAGCTTTATTAGGTAGAGTTCCATACAACAAGAAGGCTGTTGATGCCGCTCTTAAGAAAATTGACGAACATGTTGCTGTTTTAGAAAAGAGACTTTCTGAATACACATACTTGGTTGGTGAAAGATTAACTCTTGCTGATTTATTTGTTGCTACTTGTTTCTATAGACCATTCGTCTTAACTTGTGGTAAGGCTTGGAGACAATCCCACCCAATCCTTATGAGATGGTTTAACACTATTATCAAGACAGAATACTTAGCTTACTTCTTCGATGAAGTTAAGTTTGTTGATGAACCAGTTCAACCACCAAAGAAGGAATCCAAGAAGGCTGAACAACCAGCTAAGAAGGAAGCTAAGAAGGAAGCTAAGAAGGAAGAATCTGCTCCAGCTCCAGCTGCTGAAGAACCAAAGAAGGCTAAGCATCCATTGGAAGCTCTTGGTAAGTCTGCTATCCCTCTTGACGAGTGGAAGAGAGTTTACTCCAACAAGGACACCAGAAAGGAAGCTTTGCCATACTTCTGGGATTCTTTCTACAATAACGAAGAATGGTCCTTATGGAAGGTTGCTTACAAGTACAACGATGAACTAACCTTGACTTTCATGTCTAACAACTTGGTTGGTGGTTTCTTCAACAGATTGAGTGCTTCTACTAAGTACATGTTCGGTTGTTGTGTTGTCTATGGTGAAAACAACAACAACGGTATTGTTGGTGCTATGCTTGTCAGAGGTCAAGAATTTGCTCCAGCTTTTGATGTCGCTCCAGATTGGGAATCCTACGCTTACGAAAAGTTAGATGCTTCCAAGCAAGAAACCAAGGACTTCGTCAACAACATGTGGGCTTGGGACTTGCCTGTTGAAGTTAACGGCGAAAAGAAGGAAATCGTTGACGGTAAGGTTTTGAAATAAGCATAGTTATATCTAAAACTCATAAATACCTTTCTTACTTTATTTAATATCATTTAAATGATAAAACTAATTTCTTATAACTATTGTAAAGCTACTATGAATTGTACTGTATGACATGTATATGAATTCACTCCCTATTTGCTTTCAATGCGTCTATCCAACCTTTACCAGGATCGATGTTTAAATATCCTCCTGCTTTCAATGCCTCGTGACCAACATCACTTATACACTTAAACCTAGCTGAACCCAATGGCGTGCCACCATACCATCTACTAACAACCACTAAAATATTAACAATATGTAAACGGTCTAATAATCCCATCACTCGCAACCCAGAACCTCCCTCCCCATTATCATTGAACCCCTGGTTCAAGTTGTCAAGTTTAGTTATAAATCTAGAGTCTTTTCTAAAATCCTTCTTGTCAGAAGCTACAGAAGCGGCCGTTTTCCATGCATACATTGATGGATGCGACGCCTTTAACAACTTTTTGTCTAGTAAAGGCAGATCTTGCAACAAAGAGTTAATCTCATTACTGTTCGATATGGGAATACAAAAGGCTCTAAATTTAGATTTGTTCAACGTCAAAACCTGTGAAACTGACCATTTATTCAATGACATTGGTAATACACACTAGGAAATATTCAGCAAGAGATCTTGAGTGAAAAAAAAATGTATTGAATAAATGAATCCGAATTCATCAATAGTTATCAGGTTTATCCTGCCTTTGTACCATCAAGAATAATCATTTGAAGATGACATCTAATAAGCAGACGACTAATAAACAACCCAAGAAGACTGTTGGAAAAAAGAAACCCATTAAAACAAGTTCAAATGGTTCACTGTTGAATTTAGAAGGTGATAATAATAGATTACCTAATATTGGTGCATCCAACGACCTCAATACTAAACAGGTAATAGAAGGTGAGAGCAGTGATGTTGGACAGGAAACTCCAAGAGATAAAAACCGATATAAATATAGAGTTGAAATTCAACAGATGATGTTTGTTTCTGGGGAAACTTACGATCCACCCGAAAAGACTACAGATTTAATAGAAGACATTGTCAAGGATCAGGTTATTACCTTGATTGTTCAATCACAAAAAACTGCTAATACCAGAGGTCAGAGATCTATTTCAGCGGAAGATTTAATTTTTCTTATTCGACATGACAAAGCCAAAGTTAATAGATTAAGAACATATTTATCATGGAAGGATGTTCGTAAAAACGCCAAAGATCAAGAAAGTGGTGACATTGGTGCCGCTGGTGGTGGTGATTTACTAGAAGAGAGTACCAATGGTGCTGGTAATGGAATGGATGGTAAAGTGTTGGCTACCAAACAAAAGAAAACACAAATTAAGTTACCTTGGGAGGTGCAATTCATGTTTAACGAGCAACCATTACTTGCAGAAGATGATGATATTGATGAGGATGAACGTGAGGCTGTCTTAGCACAATTTAAAAGATTAAAGCAAAATGATGAAAGAACCAGAAATATGACCCAACAAGAATACGTGCATTGGTCTGAATGTAGACAAGCCAGTTTTACTTTTAGAAAGAGTAAGAGATTTAGAGAATGGAGTGGTGTTGCATTAATAACAGATAGTAGACCAAATGATGATGTGATTGATATTTTGGGGTTTTTGACGTTTGAAATGGTGTGCTCAATCACTGAAGAAGCATTGAAAATTAAGAGAAAAGCGGATGAACAACGAACGAATAGTGAGTCTATGCGATATCTCTTTACAGAACCAAGCAATCAGTCAAAACCAGTTCAAGTTGAACATGTTCAAGAAGCTTGGAGGTTACTGCAAGAACCTAACCACAATTTTAGGACCCTTTATAATTTCAGAGGTGGCAGAATGAAGGGAAGAATCAATTTAATTTGAATTATGATGCTTATAAACTTACAATTTTAGCATTCTTCTTCTTCAGCCTATTTTATATATTGCAGTAGACTGTAAAATCAAAAAAATGAGAAAAAAAGGAACATCAAACACTACTATTATTAAAGTTGACATTATTGAAATGGCATCTAGGGACCCCAAACTCCTCTTTCAGCCACTGTTAGATCAACCAGGTCCATTTACTGATCCCGATTATGATCCCGCAATTGCAACTGAATCTTTGGATGAATCCAATGTCTTGATCATTGGTGCTGGAGGTTTAGGTTGTGAAATACTAAAGGACTTGGCACTTAGTGGGTTCCCCAAATTATCAGTTATTGATATGGATATAATTGAATTGAGTAATTTAAACAGACAGTTCCTTTTTAGACATGGAGATGTTTGTAAATCAAAGGCTATTGTAGCTGCAGATGTCATCAAATCAAAGATTCCAAATTGCGATATAACACCATATTTTAACAAGATACAAGACTTTGATGATTCATTTTATAAGCAGTTTACAATGATTATTTCAGGGTTAGACAGTATAGAAGCCAGGCGTTGGATCAATTCAACTTTAGTAAATATTGCAGAACAAGGACAAGTAATTCCCTTTATAGATGGTGGTACTGAGGGGTTCCATGGATCAGTTAAAGTGATGATTCCTACGTACACAGCATGTTTTGAATGCTACATGTCGTTAGTCCCAGAGAGGGTAACATATCCATTATGTACATTGGCGTCAACACCAAGATTACCAGAACATTGTATTGAATGGGCACATCAACTTGAATGGAATAAGGTTTACCCAAATGAAGACTTTGATGCAGATAATTTAACAAATGTGGATCAAATGTATCAGTTGGCATTAATTAGAGCAAGAAAATTTGGCATTGAAGGCGTTACAAAGGCTAAAACCTTAGGAGTTGTTAAAAATATTATACCTGCCATTGCCAGTACGAATGCCATTATTTCAGCTCAATGCTGTAACGAAGCATTTAAATTCATTACCGATATCAATCCCCCCATGACGGATATGATGTTTTACAATGGTGAAGTTGGTATTGTTGCTGTCAATAATGAATACAAAAAGCAACCAAATTGTCCAGTGTGTGGTACTATTCAAGAAACCTTACAATTGGAAAGGCGTGAATTAACTGTAGAACATGTTGCACAGCTGGTAAAAAGATCTTTTAAATTAGAAGCTCCTGGATTGAGTTATAATGGGAAGGACATCTACAACTTTAAAATGGAAAATTCAAGAATCAACACCGAAGCTTCTGAGCTACTAATTGAAGAAGCCGTAGAATTTCTTAAGGATGGGTCTAAGTTAATTAGTCCTACTATTCATGTATTAGATCCTAGCCTTTCAAACACAATGAAACTTACCTTAAAGATACATAT
This sequence comes from Saturnispora ahearnii, assembly GCA_030564945.1. Classification (NCBI taxonomy): domain Eukaryota; kingdom Fungi; phylum Ascomycota; class Pichiomycetes; order Pichiales; family Pichiaceae; genus Saturnispora; species Saturnispora ahearnii. Next base: position 69,635 of record JAJMAQ010000008.1, on the reverse strand, counting down.
ATAATGGTAGTAGTGAAAAGTAACAATTCAAACTTGCTTGGACAGCAAAATTAGCAAAGCATTATAACGATTAACAACAACTAGTATCAATTAAAAAAGGTAAAAATAAATATATATGAGTATAAACCTGTAACGATTCAAAAAGAAAACAAGCAAAATCAATTCATTATAAAATTTAACCGTGCTTAGAGAAGTACTTCTTGGAGTTTTCTGGTTCTGGGACAATAGTGTCAGCACCAGGAGTCCAGTTGGCAGGACAAACTTCACCATACTTGTCAGTGAATTGGAAAGCTTCCAACAATCTCAAGGATTCGTCAACGGATCTACCAACAGGCAAGTCATTGATAGTGATTTGTCTTAAGGTTCCGTTAGGATCAATCAAGAAAAGACCTCTGAGAGTGATACCAGCATCTTCCAAGAGGACACCGTAAGCCTTGGACAATTCATGAGATCTATCAGCCAATAATGGAATGTTCAATGGACCTAAACCACCATCTGCTCTTGGGACATTAGTCCAAGCTAAAAGGGAGTATTCAGAGTCGGTAGAAGCAAATAAAACTTCACAGTTCTTTTCCTTGAAAGCAGCAGCCTTTTCGGAGTACGCAATAATTTCAGTTGGGCAAACAAAGGTGAAGGCCATTGGGAAGAAACCAAGGAGAACCCACTTACCCTTGTATTGTTCAAGAGAAACTTCTTCAAAGACACCGTCAACAACAGCAGTGGTCTTGAAAGATGGAGCTGGCTTTTGGATGGATGGAACGACGGCCATTATAGTTATATGTACTTTAACTTGATGAAAAGAAGATAGTGGTGGCAAATTGGTTAATTATAACTTCAGCTCTCAGCGCCATAATTTATACGGAGGAGGTTACCGCGCTTCGTACATCTGATTATGTAATATATATATCCAAACCTCAAATCGATCCTGAGATGGACTCACCGGCTTAGTAATCAATCAGTCTTCTGTTCCAATTGCCTCATTTGGATCTCGTATTCCTTACACAATGGTGGGAACATAGTAGCTATAAATAATATGCAATCCTGAGCTACTCTGATACCACTTCTTTTGATTTTCTCTAATATAGTCACGTTCTCTACATCACCATTGTTCCTAGTCCGATGGCTTCCGATTCCAAACGATATCACCAAGGTTACTGCTGTAGTAGTGATTAGTATCCACCAAGCTCTAATTGTTCGAAGTATTGAAACAACGGGAGACAAGATTGTTAATCCAGTAACTGTGTGAAGTCTATTTAATAAATTCACCATCTTGTCATTGATCAAACTTAAGATCAACATATTAGGACTTAAATCTAATAACATCAGCGGTATTGTCATCCATAAAGCATTCTGTAAGGTTTCCCATAGGGTATAAAGGGTGTCGTGCATTATTCTCTCTTCATAAAGCACTCTCCGTATCGAACTCCAAATTTCAGCTAAATTTCTTCTTCGTTGAATAGCAACATTTAATTCCAAAGACGACGTCCTTGATGTTTGATTCACTAATGAGCTTATCATTTCTTCATGATAATCTTTAAAGAGTGCTAATTTCAAATCCCATTTCAATTTCCTTAATTGGGCTTTCAATTCATCACTTATATTATCTTGTAATTCCATATCCCCTATTTTCTCAATTATAAACGCAACTCTTTTCGGTTCTGTGATTGTCTTAGTATCAGTCGGAGTAAAGGGATTAGCAACTCGTAAATCTCCAAATAGACTTTTCAACGTTTCGGTGGCCCTCGGAGAAGTAAAAATACATCCTTCAGAAACTATCACATCATTAGTAGTTAAAATACAATATTTGTTATCATCATTTGATACAACATAAACTTCACTAGTGTTTTTAAAATCATCTTGATATTTTTCAATGGTGAAACTAGGATCAAGACTTTCCATTTTATTTTTAAACTGTTCCTCAAAGGCCTTATCAAAATATTCAAAATCTTGACCAACGTATTCTCCAAATACATCTATTCTAATTAAATCATCACTTTCCTCTCCCATTAGGGAATTATCAACGATTCTCCATTTGGAAACGTTGATATGATCCCAATGGTTCTCTATAAGGGCTTGAACCGTTTCAAAAGAAAACATATCCACTTCAAAACGCTCGATCTCATCATGGCCATCATTTCCACTAAAATGGAGCTCTAATATCGTCATATTCTTGCTCTTAAATTGTATTAACGATGATAAAATTTACAAATGCCACCACAGAGACACACTCACATCTAAAAAATTTTACTGAATTTGCAAATTTGCACTTGATGACAACATTAAGTACTCTTTATTACTATTTCGCCAATGTTAGTGTCATTACCAGTGTCTTCAAGGGTGTTAAGTTCCACCACGGCGGTCGCATCCCGTCCTTTTGGCAGTTTCATCCGTTCTGTACTTTGTTTGGATCCTCCTCCTTCACCAGATACTCCAACTATTGAAAATAGATTTCATCCATGGGACTCTTCTCCATGCCCTGACCTTCGTATGAGGGCTGCCACTATTCGAGCTAAGGCTAAGTGTCCTGTTACTGGTTTGGACATCAACTTTACATGTCCAATTTCTGGTATTCCAACTCACCATTCAAAGGAAGCTTGGGAACAAGATGAGGAATATCATAGAACAAAGAAATATGATATCCTTAAAAAGGTTAATATTTATGAGCATGACTTAAGATCTGGTCGTCCATTCCCAGAGTTTGATTTCCCACAAAATCAAAAAGCAGATAACTTAGTTAATATGGCCACATGGGATACCTTTTTATACACAAGAGGATTTTATTCAATGGATACTGAATTCCAACTTGCTGTTGCTACCAAGATGTTAAGTTTCCCTGTTACTATTGGTGCCCTATTACACCAATTCTCTCCTTATTTCCTTAATCCAAAGGGTCCATTGCATTTAGAAGGTTTAAAATCTATTGCCGCTCTTCGTTATTCTCTTTATCCTCAACATAGACTTTCTGTTTTCAAGGATAAACCAATTAGATTCTTTATTTTAAATGCTCGTTCGGAATCTCTTTTACCACCGCATGTTTGGAAGGAATTAACTTATTTATTCCCTGGTGTTAATTTTGAATTGCATTTTGTTGGTCCAAATAGTTACTTTGATAGAGAAAAGAAACAATATGTTACTAGCGATAGACCAATTATTAAGCGTGTTGATGATACACTTTCCTTTGTTTATCATACTCATGATTTTAATGTCTTCCATGAAGCTGGTGATTTCTTCCCATATGATCCATATTTAGATATGTTCTTAGCTTTCCATCCGCAATTTGATGCTCCTGATGCTCAAGAAATGTGGAAGAAGACCATTCCTGGTTTATTGGAATCTAAATGTGCTGTCTTTGTTACAGGTTATCATGAAGAAAACATTTCTAAGAATTTCCAATTACTAAAGGATCAATATACTGATGATATGGATGTTCTTTTTGATCCATCTAAAAATATCTTTGGTTCTACTAAATGGGAATTGAATGATCTTAATCCTCAAGAAGTCTTCCAATACAATCAACGTATATTTGGTTTTAGAGGTAAGAGATATCATGCTATTAACACTTAGGTTTATCTTGTAATTAACAATAAAGAAAATTAGAATATCTTGTTTATAGTTATTTGTATTCTTGGTTTTATTAAATAAGTTTAAAATTACTTTTATTGCTAGTAGATATAGTTGCATCACGTAAAGATCTATAATTTAATAACTAATATTTGTGAAATTAAATGCGAATTCAAATTAATAATGTTTTATTCGAAACAATAAGGCTCGTTTATTAATCCGATTGGGAATACTGATTACTTAATAGGCTTCAATACCATTCTAGAATATCTCTCTTGTAAGACTAATTAATAATTACTAACTACTATTAATACAAACGCCAATAAAATGACTTCTGTACATTTGTTTCACCTCAATATTTTATGTATCAATAGAGATACTTTTATAATATATCTTACTTTATTTTCTTTATAGCTTTCTCAATTAATAAATCCTAAGTTAGATACTTAAACCGGTTTAATTTACTAAAGTTAAGTTATAAAATATTAAGAATCTGAACATCAACAATTTTTATCATTTTCTACATGATAGGTTAGATAAGGGTCTCTCTACTAAGATTATAGTCTCGTTAATGATATCCAGTGATAACAGAATTAGGAACGTCTAGGTTATACTTGGACTTTCCTAATTCAGCATTAACCGTTTGCTGTAATAAAGTAATATGTATTCTAACCACTAAGGTTATTTCTCTTTTGAGTAGAGATATATTTGACCAATGATAAAGATTGTTGGAAATTTAACAGAGCGGAAATAACGTAATGATCTGCTTAATTGTATAAATATATAGAAAGTGATAAAAGCAATACTGTGGGAATGCCCTGCTATAGAAGAAATTATATTAGAATGTGTATCACCTTATAATGATGACATTAATCCCGTTTCTTTATATATTCCTATACTAAAATATGCTCAGTATAATCCCTAATCATTGTCTCCCAGATATATTGAAAATCTCCTTGAGCAGTAATAACTATATGTTTTACTTAAATAATATAAAATACATATCTAAAGTTATAAAGGAGGTTTACTCTCTTATTTATATTAAACTTGATGGCTTCAAGATCATCCTATTAGGTAAATTATATTTAGGAAACAGATACTTAAATTAGAGATTAATAACAAATTCTTTAACAATAGTCTTATCATATTACCTATCTATCGATAATAAGTTATCTTTTTCTAAAATAACTATTCTTAATTAATATTGTTATCCATTACTAATACAATATTAGATTAATATTACGTTATTCAATAGTTAGTAACTATTCTGGTATTTTCTATACGTTGTAGTACAATCCTTTATATCTATTGATTGCGTATTATCTTCTTATTCCTCCTTATTTTCTAGGAAGATATGGAATATTTGTCAATTAATCATCACAAGATGTAGGTTTTTATAATATTTAACAAGGCATTGTTATGCAAATTTAATTTCAATATCTAAATTTTAAACAATTATTTAAATAGCTGATTATAATTGTAAGGTGTCTCACTAAAAATTTGCAAAATTTTGGTGGACTTAGCCAAACGGTCAACGCTGTTGGTTTTTTCGTTTTGAAGGGCTTCGGTTCGAAAGTTAAATCGCAAAAAACATAATGTTTTACAATTTTCTTTTATATACCATCTTAGGTCCTCTAAATTAAAAGAGAAAGTTTTTTTTGTTATTCAATACAGCTTTAAACAATTTTTTAAAATTTTCAGATTCATAGTTACTCACATCTACTCATTTAAAAAGGAAGTTACCAATTTTTAGTAAGTATCTAATTTTCGTTGAAATAATATCAAATTTCACTCGTTTACTTTTTTTTTTCTCGTGACTCACGTTTAAAGTTCATTTATTGACGACTAAATATTAAAAAGAAATGTCACAAGTTTACAGATCTACACGTTCAGCTTCTGAACAAGCTGTTTCCTTTGAAGATGCTATCATGACTGGTTTGGCCAAGGATGGTGGTCTTTTTATCCCCTCTGATATTCCACAAGCTCCAAAGGATTTCCTTGAATCATGGTCCAACTTGTCGTTTCAAGAATTGGCTTTCAACATCTTGCGTTTATATATTAAGGAATCTGAAATTCCAGATGCTGATTTACGCCAACTTGTTGAAAAGTCTTATTCTACTTTCAGAGCTGAAGATGTTACTCCTTTAGTTAAGATCGACTCTAAAGATAACTTGCACTTATTGGAACTTTTCCATGGCCCAACTTATGCTTTCAAGGATGTTGCTTTGCAATTTGTTGGTAACCTTTTTGAATACTTCTTGCAAAGAAAGAACGCTACTAAGAAGGAAGGTGAAGAAAGAGATATCATTACTGTTGTTGGTGCAACCTCTGGTGATACCGGTTCTGCTGCTATTTATGGTTTAAGAAACAAGAAGGATGTCTCCGTTTTTATCATGTACCCAACCGGCAGAGTTTCTCCATTACAAGAAGAACAAATGACCACCGTCACTGATGATAACATTCACACTTTCTCTGTTAAGGGTACCTTTGATGATTGTCAATCTCTTGTTAAGCAAGTTTTCAACGATAAGGACTTCAACGGTAGGTATCATATTGGTGCTGTTAATTCTATCAATTGGGCTAGAATTTTGGCTCAAATTACATACTACTTCCATTCTTACTTCCAATTGAAGAGGAAACTTGGTTCTTCTGATTTCAATGTGAAGTTCGTTGTCCCATCTGGTAACTTTGGTGATATCCTTGCAGGTTTCTTTGCTTCTCAAATGGGTTTACCTGTTGCTAAGTTCGTTACTGCTACTAACGAAAACGATATCTTGAATAGATTCTTGAACTCTGGTACGTACGATAAAGAAGAAGTCAAGGTTACCTACTCTCCAGCTATGGATATTGTTGTTTCCTCTAACTTTGAAAGATTCCTTTGGTACATGATCAGAAAGACGGATGGTGGTAATGATGATTTGAAAACTGGTGAAATCATGGCTAAGTTTATGGATGAACTTTCCTCTGCCAAAGGTGAATTCTCTGTTTCTTCTGAAACCATTAGCGCCTGTAGAGAAATCATGGACTCAGCTGCTGTTACCAACGAAGAAACTGTTTCCACCATTAAGGCTACTTACGATCAAACTTCCAACAACTACATCTTAGATCCTCACTCTGCGGTTGGTATCTCCACCTGCTTAAAGAAAATGTCTGAAAGTAAGGATGCTCCAAATACCCACTACATTTCACTCTCCACTGCCCACCCAGCTAAGTTCTCTGAAGTTGTTAACCAAGCTTTGAGTGAATTCCAGGGTTACTCCTTTGAAAAGGACGTTTTGCCAGAAGAATTAAAGAAGCTGTCTTCTATGCCAAAGAAGATCAGATTAATTGAAACCGCTGATCTTAAGACCATTGAAGCTGCCATCGTTGAAGAATTGGCTAAGGAAGGCCAAGTCTAAACACCCATTGACTTAGACCTTTTCCATCAACTATTATATACACTCTCACTTTATATGTTAATCTCCATACATTTTAAACGTCACGTGATCGCTCAAGTCAACTTTACTTTTTCAGTTCTATTGAAAAGAGGAGGAGGGGCCTGCAAGAAATAAAATTTTAAACTGGTTGAATAATTCCATTTTTATGGATTTGAAAAGGTATGTTATCTACTAGAACAACGGTCCGTGCTTTGAGTAGCACTCGTTTTGTTTTGAGTGCTGCCGCTATCGAAACACCAAAACGTCGTCGCCCGACTCGTTATACGTTATCGACTGGTCCTTCCTTTGAAGATTTTGTTTCTGGGAAGGCTAAGGATATTCTTAAAGATCCCTTAGAATTAGCAAGAGAAGATCCTGATGCTCGTTTGCCAAAATGGTTACGTGTGCCTATTCCAAAGGGTAAGTCATATCATCAAGTTAAAAAGGATGTCAAAGACTTGAAACTTGCAACTGTTTGTGAAGAGGCTAAATGTCCAAATATTAGTGAATGTTGGGGTGGTAAGAAATCAGAGGCTACAGCTACAATTATGCTTATGGGAGATACCTGCACACGAGGATGTAGATTCTGTAGTGTTAAAACTAACAGAGCCCCAGGCCCCTTAGATGCGAACGAACCTGAGAACACAGCTGAAGCTATCAGGAGATGGGGTTTAGGTTACGTTGTTTTAACTACAGTCGATCGTGATGATTTACCAGATGGAGGTGCTGCACATTTAAGAGAAACCGTTGAAAAGATAAAGCAAAAGTCTCCAAAAACCTTAGTTGAAGTTTTAAGTGGTGATTTTAGAGGTGAATTAGATGATTTGAAAACCTTATCAACAGGTCCATTAGATGTCTTTGCTCACAATTTGGAAACAGTTGAAAGATTAACTCCACATATTAGAGACCGTCGTGCAACCTATAGACAGTCCTTAAGTATTCTTCATAACGCCTATTTGAACAATTCCAATTTAATTACAAAGACTTCAATCATGTTAGGTTTCGGTGAAACTGATGATGAAATTTTACAAACATTAAAGGATTTAAGAGCTCATAATGTTAGTGTTGTTACGTTTGGTCAATACATGCGCCCAACAAAGAGACATATGAAGGTTGTTGAATACGTTAAACCTGAAAAGTTTGAACATTGGAAAAATGTTGCCCTTGATTTAGGTTTCTTGTATTGTGCATCTGGTCCCTTGGTTCGTTCAAGTTATAAGGCAGGAGAAGCGTATATTGAAAATGTAATTCGTAAGAGAAAGAGAAATGTTGCGATTCCAAGAGAAGAGGAAATTGGCGATGAAGTTTTTATTTCTAAGAAATTATTAGAAGAACAGACTAAATAATAACCCTTAAAGCAGATACTTAAACTTTCACTCTATAAACTAAAATATATTTAAAGATTATTAATAACGAGCGAGTTGTAACTTTGCATTATGAATTTGTTTGTATGAACCATAATATTGGTCCCCTAACATGGGTCCCTGGGATACTAATTGTGAATAAATTGTACTGGTTAATACGATTAAATGAGGAATAACTTAATATGTCATTTATGCGCTAATGACATCCAATACTAACAAAGTTAGCAATCTGAGCTTTGCATTACTATTCTAATGAGATAGAATAATGAATGTACAATTCAGACACACTCACAAGTTTTTATTGACAAAATATTAACACAGATAGTTAAATATAATACTAATAAACATATTTAATTATAAGAATAAAAATACGATGAAATTGAAACAATGACATTGTATATAAATATATATAAAATGGACTCTTTTAAATTTTTAAACAGAAAACAAAAAAGGGACGGGGTTTGACTAAGAAAAGATAGATATAGTACCAAGTAAACCATCAATTTAATCCAAATGAAATTTAAGCTTCCTTAACTTCTTCTGTTTCTTCAGAAACGTTTTCCTTTTCAGATTCAGTTTTCTTTTGCTTTTCCTTTTCTAATTCTTCTGCAATTTCAACATCTAACTTGGAAATTCTATCAGTTAACTTATCAATCTTGGCCTGAGCGGTAGCAATTTGTTCCTTGTTCTTTTCTTGCTGAGAAGCTTCTAAGGTAGTTAATTTTTCCTTTAGCGCAGAAACAGTAGCAGTAACATCGTCAGCGGATGATGGGACAGCAATCTCTAATTGAACCAAAGAGCCAATAAGAGCTGGATCAATAACACTCTTTGATTTCTTTTGCTTATACTTCTTCTTCTTAGACTTAGTGGCACCCATAAAAAAAGCTTCTTCTGACTTCTTGATCAATTCAGCACCTTCTGGTAATTCAAATTTATCATCAGATTCTGCCTTAGCAGAGCTTTCGCCAGCGGAAGCTTCAGAAATATCTAATTGAGTAATCAAATTCTTAAGTTCAGCAATTTCAGATGCATTGACAGGTTGCTTAGCTTCTTCAGAAATTTCCTTGATTTCTTCAAGTAAATCCTTCTTCTTAAGGTATAAAGTGTATGCCTTTTCATCATTTTCTCTTCTCTTTCTTTCTTCCTCCATTTCAGCTTTAAACTTCTTGAACTTAGCATCAAAGGCATCGTAAATAGATCTCATTTCGTCTCTTAAGGCGTCTCTTTCACTGTATAACTTAGATCTAGAATCAAACAATGCCTTTCTCTTTTGATCGACAGACTTGTTCTTTTCAGTTAAGGCATCTAAAGCACCAGTGATTTCTTCAAACTTACTTTGGATTTCCTTATTAGAGAGGGTAGAAAGGGAAGCCTTCAACTCTGCAATCTTGGTCTTATCAGTATCAATAGACTTTTGAGTTTGTTCGAAACCAAGGAAATCCTTCTTTAATTTATTCAAAGAAGATATTTCCTTAATAGATCTTTTTTCCTCAACTAACATTAAGCTACCAGATTCGATGTTAGATTCCAACTTTCTGATTCTATCTTCAATATCCTTAACGGTCTTGAAATTGTGCTTAGAAGTCTTTTCATGAATTTCATTAATCTTTCTCTTCATGACAGCATCTGTGGCTCTGATTTGTTCATTAACAAGTTGCTTCTTCTTCTTAAGTTCATTTTGAGACTTGATAATGGCCTTCAATTCAATAGACAAGGCATTACGTGTTTCAATGTCTTCCTTTGGGGTAACAGCCAATTCAATATCAGCTCTGACCTTTTCAACAGCAGCATCAACCTTTTTCAATTGAGCTTTAATTTCACCAACCTTTTGATCTCTTGCCTTGTTATCTGGCATCTTGATGAACTTTCTTGAGGTTGGGGCTTCCATTTCTGGGATGTCAAAGGATGGTAAGTTAAGAGTGGCCATGTTGAACAGGGTTTATTCGATTGAATACGTTACAGAAGAAGCGTGTAGTGTGGTCGTCGACGGGGATCTGTGATTTTTCCGCAGGCGCTATTCTCGTTTTTTGGACACGTTTGGAGATCTCTCCATCAGAAATGCATTAGGCTCAGCAGTGCATTTAATTGACATTGAAAATTATGCTTTAATTTCGAACAATATTACTATATTCGATTAATATTAAAGTGTGTATGTATATGCTTATATAAAGAAATTGTAGGTTTTGATTCAGAAAAAAACATTGTGCTTAAGAACGGTAGTCTCCATTGATAGTAACGTAATCGTGTGATAAATCACAGGTCCAGAAAACACAACTGGCACCACCACCGGTACCAAGGTCAATACTGAGTTCTAGTTCTTCGTGTTCAAGAATTTCACTAGCTCTGGCTTCATCAACCAGTTCTGGTTCACCGTTGACAAGTAATTTCAATTCAGCAGAACCGTCAATTGGAATGAAAGACACATTGGTCTTTTCTGGAACAACGTCAACACCTGCATAACCAGTGGCACATAGGATACGGCCCCAGTTAGCATCTTTACCAAACATAGCAGTTTTAAATAAAGGAGAATTGGAAATAGAGTTGGCAACTCTCTTGGCATCTTCATAAGTTTTAGCATTTTTGATCTTTAAAGTGATAAATTTAGTAGCGCCTTCACCATCTCTGACAACTAATTGAGCCAATTCCTTCGCAAATTCAGTAATAGCTTCATTTAAAGCACTATATCCAGAATTGGACTCAGTTATAATTTCACCACCAGCAGCACCGTTAGCCATAGCACAGATGGTATCATTAGTAGACATATCACCATCGACGGAGATACAGTTGAATGACGTGTTAACAGCATCTGACAAAATGTTTTGAAGAGTCTTTGGAGCAACAGGAGCATCAGTAACAAAGAAACCAAGTAATGTAGCCATGTTTGGACAGATCATACCAGCACCTTTAGCAAGGCCAGCAAGTTGATATTCAATGCCATTAGCAACAAATGACTTTGAAACAAGCTTAGGGAAAGTATCAGTAGTCATGATACCCTTAGCACAACTCATCCAGTGGTCATGAGAAGAACCTAATTTAGTTTTACTAGTCAACAATTCATCAATACCGTTATTGATTTTATCTAATTGCAATCTTTGACCAATGACACCAGTTGACATAACAAGAGTCTTTGGAGTTTCGAACAAATTGTCAGGAGAAACTAAGGAATCAACTCGCTTAGTCATTTTATAAGCATCTTCAAGACCACCTGCACCGGTGACGGCATTGGCACAGCCAGAGTTGACAACGATGGAAGTAATACCAGCACCACTGTGAGCCTTTAAAATAGCTTGATCAGCAAGAACAGGTGCAGCCTTGAACTTGTTAGTTGTAAAAACAGCAGCAGCAGAAGCTGGAACTTCAGACACAAGGATAGATAAATCTGGAGCCCCTGTTTTCTTAACTTTGGTTGCGGTTGAACCAACTTTATAACCTTGAGGGTAAGCACCATTTGTAGGAACAAATCTAACCTTACTAGCAGGAATAGCGGTTGCGTGAATGGACATAGCCCTCTGTTGGATCATAGACTTTAACATAGTACTACAGAAGGAAAGTATTGTAATGAAAGAGTCACAAAAATATACAGAAGAAAAACCGTTTTAAGTATCTTTTCAGCATTTGGATGGACAAAATAAGCGCGCATAAAAAGTTACCTAATTGGGAACACACACCACGTGACTTGTCCATAATTGATTTTCTTTAGGAGGAAAGAAAATGAAAGAGACAGAGAGGCAGGGAGATTTTGTTGAAAAAAGTTAAAGGTTTTATAATCAACGTATTTTTTAATAGTTTTATAATTATAGCTGGGGTCATGGGAAGAAAAAGGGCTGTAAAAGAAGATGACAAGGATGCTACTGGGTTTAACAAGGTTGTTGTTGGTATTAAACGGGTGAAATCAACACCCAAGGGTGATAATTCTGGTTCTACGATATCTGATCTTAAGTTGCAAGAAAGTTTAAAACGTCGTGTTGGAAAGCCAAGATCAGCAAGACCAACTAAATCGTTGACAGTATCGTTATCTTTATCTGGGGATGAATTGGAAGAAAATTTGGATGGAAATGAGGTTCAAAATACTAAATCATTATCTCCATCACCGGCTGCGTTAAATGGTAAAAGAAACACACCGAGGGCCTCCAAATCTCCAAAAGTGGAAGAAGAGGGACCAGTGAGCTGTATTCAGGGAAAGGCTTTGTTAAGTTTTGTTGAACCGCCTCTTAGTGACGGTACGATCGTTACTGGTCAGCCATTGGAGGAACCACCAAATATTAACGTTAAAAGAGAATTATCTTTTCTTTCAAAGAAAAGAGGACCAAAACCAAAGGGATTTTACAATAGTTCTGTTGATGTACAGGAATTAGAAAAAATTAGCAAGCTTGAAAAGAAACTTGTGAATTTAGGTACAATCGAAACAAAAACTAAATTGAGTACCGAAAGGCGGTCATTAAAGCAAGGAAAAAAGACAGGAATACTCAAGAGCAACGGATCGAAATCAGAACAGACTACACTATGTTTCTTTGCACCAGCAGCTCCAAATGAAAGAGTTAAGTCTTCATCAGGTGCTTCACCAGTTAAAAAATCAAAACCATTGAAGATGTCAACGGATCTATCACAACATATTAAAACTGAATTAGAATCAGTTGATAATCAAGAAGAAAGTAGTACTATTAACCAAGACTTTTGCTCTTGTTGTGGATTACCAGGGATGTTTTTATGTTGTGAAACATGCCCCCGTTCCTTTCATTTCCGCTGTTTGAATCCACCTTTAGATTCTAATAACTTACCGGATAGATGGTTCTGCAGAGAATGTAATGGAAAAAAAATTTTTTCTGAAGGAGGATCTAAACCAGATACTAACGTTGGGATCTTTGGTAAATTATTGACTGATATCAATTATGAAAACCCAATATCATTTAGACTACCAAGAGAAATAATAGATACATTTCAAGGAATTTCTATTGATAGAATAGGAGATTTTGAAGATGATTCATTCAAAGAACAAAAATCCTACAAGGAACTGGTTAAAGAGCTTGATGATCCCTTGCACGGAGTATACGATTCCAATGATAACCCATACCTTTGTCACTGTTGTGGAGAATCAAAGAAACCAAATCGTTCAGATATGATGAAATGTGATTACTGTCCGTTGTCTTGGCATTTGGATTGTCTTGATCCACCTTTAACCAGCGTTAAGATGCTGGGAAGTAAATGGAAATGCCCTAATCACGCTGATACAATTGTTAAATTACGTCGTAGGATGAAAAATCAACCAATAATAAAAGTTGACAGTACTAAGAGTATAGATATACCCATTGACGCACACGTTGATATTAGCAATGTGGATGATAGACTATTCCAATATAAAGAAGAGAAAAAAGATGTTATTTATAGATTGCCAGAAGAAATAAAAAAGCAAAATGATAAATTAAAGTTGGGAAATGTGACTTACGAATTGAAAGAGGAAGATATTGTTTTAGATTTCTTAAAGGGTACCAGAATTAGAAGAATAGAAGAAGAAAGAGAAAATGTCTTTTTATTTAAGAATTTAGAGTCAACAACTAAAAATTACGTTCAAAGTCTTAGTGAATTAAGTGCCAGACCAATAATATCCAATGGTTTAAGAAAACTTGCCCTTAAGGATTTGTTAACAGTTACAGGCGATGAGCTTGTTGCACAAAATAGTGCCGAAAAGCTCTCAAGTGATGATATTAGTGAGTTGTTGGCTATTAAGAGATTAATGGAACGTATAGGTAAAAAAAAACTATTAGAGTTTTTGAAATCAAATTGAACTAATAAACAATGGAAAGGGAAGCAAGTCCCTATCTTTGTACAGCATAACACAATGTAAATTAAGTCGCATTATATATAAAATCATATTAAACATAATTCTAGTAACAAAAAAAAATCATTAAAAAAACAGGAAGACTAAAGATTAAAAAAAATATAAATCTATACTGGAATATCTTTTAATGGGATACTATCGGAGTTTAAATCAGAAGCTGTATTTGTTCTGACTTGACCTAACTCTTGATCCGCCAAGCCCTCAAAGAATGTATCTCTTAACTCTCTCCAACGAGTAGTGTATGTGCCTAAAGCGACCACTAAAACAGCGCTAGCAATCTGTAAAAGCCACCAATATCCGTTTGTTGGAAACCCATTCAGTAATGTCACAATTATTAGATTTAGTAAATGAATGGTGATGGCAAAATCCCAAGCTAATTTTGATCTTCCGATAATAAACGTTATAAACACCACACAAACCAAGGCATCAAGAAGCCATAAAAACATCAACATAATCCCTAAAGAATTTTCCATAGATACCATTGATGATAGAAAGATCCAATGGAATGAATAATCGTATCCTAAAAGCACTGCCGTAATTGATATTAGGATCATTGCAGTGATATAATATACCAGTTGAAGCACCACAATCTGTGTAACGAGTTTAGAGCTAGTCAACTGTCCATTGGGAGATTTCAGTGATATATAAGAACCGAGAGTCCGCACTCCACTTGTGAATTTATTAATGTTCAACATACACAATGTTAAAATTCCCTTCGATAGAGGGTGTTGAAGAAAAAAAATTAAGGTCAGTATCTTCACCTTTAAATGCATGCACTTCTTTTACAACACATTGCTCATCAAGGCGTCAACGTGTAGCAATCGTACTGAGATTTATATTGCGATGCCAGAGAAGCTTCAATTTAAAGATCCCATTATTTCTGTGGCGAAAACGCCCATTCCAACTCGTGTTTTGATTGAAAGACTCGACGCGTTACGTTCTGAATTGGATACTTTTGAAAACCCTGATTTGAGCTCACTTGACAAGGTGAAAACTGATTTAGCTAGTGAAAAACTTATTAAGCATGTTAAGCCTGAAGTACAACCTCGTGTTGCATATTGTCTAGTCAACATTCTTCATATGTATGTTCCAAATGCTCCATATGACGCGTCGAAATTGGAATCAATATTCAAATTATTTATTTCTCAATTTAAAGGCCTTCTTAATCCTGAATCCAAACACTATTCTCTATATGTTCATATTTTGAAGACGGCTGCCACATACGACATTTTTGCGTTAATAAACGAAATTCCAGGAAATGATAAAATAGTTGATTCTCTTTTTGAAACCTTATATACAGTTATAGCAAATGAAAAATTTGAACCTATTTTAGAGCCGTTTGTTATTTCTATACTTGATGTTGTTATCGCAGAACCTAGCATTGAATTAAGCATGAAGGTCATGAAAATGATTATGAATAAATTCTTAACTAATACTAAAGTTAGAAAAGGTGAAAGAAGTTCCGTCTTAGGATTTGACGTTACCTTAAAGCTATGTGAAAAGAACGCTGAAAAATTAAGTAGAATGGTTACCAAATTGCTATCAGATCTGCTTTATGAAGCTGCTAATGTCGACAATCTGGATTCAGACTTTGACTTGGAATCCGACGAGGAACAAACCGCTGTTGAACGCAATACTAGAAGCGACCAAGACCAAAGAGCTCAGTTAAATAAAATTCATACTCTCATGATAGAGTTATGGAGATATATTCCTGAAATTTTAAGTTCAGCAATTGGATTATTAGAAAATGAATTAGAGGCCGATGATGTTGTGATCAGAACAGTTGCAACGAAGGCTGTGGGTCACATTTTATCCATAACTTCTCATAATATAAATTTTGCAACCGTTCACTCCGTTGCTTACACTCATTGGCTGAAAAAACCATTAGACATCAATCCCGGCGTTAGGAGAGCTTGGATAAGTCAACTTTCTAGAGTCATTGAGTCAAGAATTGATTTGCAGGATAAAATTCAAGCTTCTATTTCCACAACTTTGGTTGATGGTGATGAAAGAGTGAGACTTGCCACCATATACCAACTTGGCCATTTGAAACCTTCTATTTTCCTTGAAAGAGTTGCAACTGAACCTATCATGTCACTTATGAGACAGTTAGTTAGAGATAAGCATGCATTGATGAGGCAGGAAACAATTAAATTCTTGTGCACAATATACAATATTGTCATTGATACTTGCAATGAAAATCAAGAGGCTTTGATCATTTGGATTCCTGATGAAATTTTGAAATTGGTTTATATTAACGATATCAATATTGAGGCTGATGTTGATTTTATGCTGTTTGATAAACTTATTCCATTTGATAGCTCCCCCGAAAAAAGGGTCAACAGATTATTGCATATCGTTTCTTCTTTATCACAGAAATCTCAAACAGCTTTTTTTGCTATGATCAAGAGACAAGTTCAATTGAATACTGTCATTAGTCAATTATTATCACTGATGGAAGAATATGCCTTTGATTTTAATGACGAAATGTTATTGAGTAAAACTACCAAGGCTATGTCTTGGTTAGCTAGTAGATTTCCATCAAAATTGGATGCTTCAATATACTTTATGAGATTTTTCAGATTGAAAAACAAGAGATTTCTCAGGTTGTTAACTCTGTGCATTTCAAGCTCATCAGATTATGAAACTGTAACAAATGGTTTAAAGGAATTACTAACGAAGTTGGCTGACGAGAAGAACTTAAAATTGAATGACGAACCGGACCTTAACCCTGAATCAATGCAAAGGATTATGAAGCTATTATTATTAAGATCCTCTTCAATTTGGTATAACACAAGTAATATTGCATTAATAACGGAGATTTCTAAAGATAGTGAATCAACTTATAATCAGACAGCGTTGCTGATATTGGATAACATCTCACAAATAAATCCAATTCTTTTAAAATCGAATATTGAAAATTTGGTTGAGTCTATAATGAATGAATCCAACCTTGCATTTAGATGGCGGGATTTGAAAGCTATTAATAATTTTGCTATCAAGTTTTCAGATTCATTCTATAACAAGATTTGTTCAGGCGATGAGTTTTACGAAAAATTGGAAAAGGTTGCAATTAACGGTACGCCGTTAGAATCTCCATTTGCCATTAAGATTTTGAATGGATTAAAAACCAGTGATAAAACCCTGTATTATCATCGTATATTTAAGCAAATTTGGCCAATGGAAAGAGAAGCAGGTCAGTTTAACACTCATTTAGCTGCCTTAGGAGAGTTATTTTATTATGATTATCTGACTGTTGAAAGTGAATCCAAGGAAATTGGAAAGTTTTTAACCAATAATGTTTTATTTAAGAATTATTATTTGGAAGAAGATGGGAGAGAATGGATTGAGGATGACGAATTATTAAACAATGAAGTTGATTACGAATGTAATTCGAAATTACTAGCTATTAGGGTTTTTTCAAAATGGCTATCGGTTGAAACAGATGACATCGAGGCTATCGAAACCATGGGTAAACATATCATCCATACTTTTCTTTCTAATATCATTATTCGGGGTGGTGAAATTACAAAAACGAATGATACTCCAAAGAGAGTTGCTGCTAGGTTAAGATTAGAAGCATACCTTCAAATTTTGGAATTGAGTAAGTTTGAAAAGTTTAACGATTTGATTAATGAATTAATTCTTCAGAGATTGGTTAACTGTATTCAAGATTCTGAAGTACATGTACGCGAAGGATGTATGGAAAGTTTAAAAGCACTCTTAATGTCCAATTCAATCTCTGATAAATTTTTACCATTAACTTATTTTGTTGCTTATGATCCGGCCAAGTCATTACGTGATGATATGAAGATTTGGATCAAGGCTACTTTTAATAATCAAATGTCAAAGGGGAAGAAAGAGCTTATTTTTGAAAAATCTTGGGTTAGATTCTTACATATGCTTCACAACCACTTTGAATTCAAAGATTATTACGAAGAATGGATAGAAGTATCGAGCGCACTTAAGGATTTGGAGGCTGTTGATGATGCTGATGAAAGCGAAGAACTTAGAGCTTTAAAAGAAACAAAGAACAAAATTTTCAAAGACTTTATTTCATTTACCTCTACGTTTATTATCTTTACATTGAACTGTATTGGTACCAATGAGAATATTTCTATGCTTTATTACTTGTCCCAAAGAATCAAACAATGCTTTGACTCTACTATTGATAATCCGGAACCTGAAAGCCCCTCACTATTAGAAAACAAGAGATTATTTTTCTTGTCTGATTTGACACAATTGACAATTAGTGAGGTATCCAAGTTAAAAAATTGGAATGTTTCAGCTTACTCTCGAAAACTAGGATTACCAAAGGGGCTTTATGGTTCTCTTTCCAGTGCAACATGCTTAGAGGTTTCAAAAATAGATTATTTACCCTTAGAGTCAAGTAATGAAGCGGCAATGATTATTAGGGCTAGATGGAGGGCTGAAAATAATTCAAATGGTTTCAATAAATCAAAGAGATCGACTCTTACAACAAGAGAACAAACAATAGAGTCCCAACAAAGTATTGCAGAAGAACGGTCAGTTAAATCAAAAGCAAAACCTAAACGTAAGAAAACTTTTCCTATCAACGAGGAATCAGAGTCTGAGACTGTTGTTAGCTCTGATGAAGAAGAGTACCATGGAACTAGTGTAAAGTGCAGTGCTGCTTCTATTAGACGAAGTAAACGTGCTAAAAGAGTTGATTATAATGAAGATTGAACCGGATGAAGCTACTATGGTATATCTTACTCCTTCGCACTGAGCATATGAGCATACTATTTGTCACATGAATTAAAATGGCAGATATTAATTCGGACTTCTGCCACGCGGTCTGTTTCCATGTTTTTTTTTCATAGTTTACGTGTCTTGTTTTTCTAAGAGAAAAGAAGAAAGCAGTACAAACAGAAGATACATAAGATGTCCACATTTGCTGATAGAGAACAACCAAAGACCTTGTGTCTTTTTGATGTTGACGGTACTTTAACCCCAGCTAGATTGACAGTTTCCCCAGAAATGGACAACTTACTTAAGGAATTAAGAAAGAAGTGTGTTATTGGTTTTGTTGGTGGTTCTGATTTGAGCAAGCAAGTTGAACAACTAGGTGCTGATGTTTTGTCAAAGTTTGATTACTGTTTCTCTGAAAACGGGTTGACTGCTTACAAGCTCGGTAAGGAATTGGCCTCTCAATCTTTCATTAACTGGATTGGCGAAGAAAAGTACAACGAACTTTCCAAGTTCATCTTGAAGTATTTAGCTGAATTAGATTTGCCATTCAGAAGAGGTACTTTTATTGAATTCAGAAATGGTATGATTAATGTTTCTCCTGTCGGCAGAAACTGTTCTACTGAAGAAAGAAACCAATACGAAGCATATGATATTCCAAACAAGGTTAGAATTAACATGGTTGAAGCTTTGAAAGAAAACTTCAAGGACCTTGACTTAACTTATTCTATTGGTGGTCAAATTTCCTTTGATGTCTTCCCAACTGGTTGGGATAAGACTTACTGCTTGAGACATGTTGAAGATGAAGGGTTCCAAACCATCCATTTCTTCGGTGACAAGGCCTACCAAGGTGGTAACGATTGGGAAATCTATTCTGATGACAGAACCATTGGTCATGCTGTTAAGTCTCCAGAAGACACCATTGCTATGTTGAAAGAAATTTTCAACTTATAAGTATTTTTTTTCATCCATTATATTTAACTAAGAAAACCGAATAGAGAGAGATTCATTCTAAAATTACTATACGTTAACATGTAAAAATGCTCCTAAATGTCTTTAAATCATAATTAGTTTTATATACAGGTTCATTCTCATAGGCATTATATAACAAACAATTTACCTTTTTGATTTTCAATCAGGCCTTCAAAGTTCTCTTTGGCGGATTGTAAATCCATGTCTGAAAGCTCTAAGGATACATTGAATTGGTCATGTTTATAGCCAAATAGTTTAGCATAATGCATCAATGCTTCTATAATTTCATTCACTTGTTGTTGCTTTCCCTTAGATTTAATAGCAGCCAAAAGTCCATATTTATCTTTATACACTTGGACAATATCCTTTTGAGTATCATTCAACCTCTTTTCTAATTTTTGTATACGACCTTCTAATTTTCCCATAATACCAACAACAGTTTCTAAATCTAATGTTGAGTCAAATTGATGGCCATACCAATCAGTAAAAGCAATACACGTAGGAATGTCGTTGTAGGCTAATAAAGTTCCAATCACATCTCGAATAACTGTTTTATCCGCAACTTTATTGGCAGCTATTTTATAAACAAATTCCCTCAGTGCTCGTTGTCTGGCATTGATTAGCTCAACATTTTCAATTTTAATAGCAATAGACTTATAGAACGCCAACAAGCACACTGACCATAAAGATTTATGCGAGTCATTAGGTATAGTGATATTTTTTATGCCAATTGGATCATCTGTCATTATATACTTTTCAATAAAGGAGATAACCCTATCAAATTGTTTATTCAATGTAAGATTTCTTATGACAGTATGTGCCAATGGTTCTTCCATTGCAATATTAGCGTTTTCCATAATTTTTAGAATACCATCCAAGCCTTTAAACTTCGGTCTATTGTTAGATAAAAGATGCCTAACGAAAACGCCATATAAATATGAGTTGGCCTTTGGTAAGCAACTAAAAGCTGATTCAATATTATTAACATTTTTGTTCATGACATTTAACATCTCTGTAGCTAACTGTAACCCAATATTTGACCTACTTTGTAGTAGTAAATCTAAAAGCGAGTTTGCATCAAAAGTAGTTAATGGTATGTTATTTTTTATAGTATCCTGTAAATCGTTAATGGTTGCACCATCCTTTTTATTAGTAATTGCTAATCTATTGAGGTAAACCAATATATTGTTCATTAAAAATGTTTCTTCAATTGGTGCTGACTCTGTTACCTGCGGATCTTCAAGTTCCCTAATTAAAATACGCTTGATATCATTCAGCTTATCATCCTCCTTTGTGATACTTTCTGTTAACTCTTTAAAATAGAGCTGCCTTCCAAGGGTATCAAAACTGGCTTTGAAAGATTTAATGAAGAACGGTAAATAATTATTATCAATGGAGTTAATAATAGCTAAAATGAAGGTACTCTCATAAAATCTCATACTACCGATAAAGGCATACACTGTTTCGTTTAAAATTTCCCAACTAACAGGTTCAACTCTATTATAATAATCAAAAACTAACTTAGCATCATTCATTAATTGAGTTTCGGGGACTGTAATATCTTTTACCATACCGACGTTTTCAATATTCATTTGAATTTCTTCCCAAAACCACATAGCATCATCAGCCTGTTGTTCAGCAATAGCTAATTTTAACCCCTTTGTTAAAGTTATAGTACTAACATAGCCCCATTTTTCTTTAATATAGTTAATGAGATCTATTCCATTATCAATTTCACCCTTAGCAAAGTATATTTCACAACCTAATTCAGACCAGAATCGTTCTTCTTTTACATCCTTTTCCTTTCTATAGTTATATAATTCAAGTGCTTTGTCATACTGTTCATATGCGACAAGTGATTCGATATAGAATTTCTCATTAATAGGATCAGGACGCATCCTTGGTCCAAATTCCATTTCAAGAGCCATGTAAAGCAATTTACCACATAAATAGATACATTGATTTCTAACGTGATTGTTTTTAATTGCTGTTGAAATAGTATAAAGTGCACTATATTTATCAAGATGAATCTTTGAAGCCAAATCATAGTTTCTAATTCGACTAATTCTATAAAGGAAGTGCGGTAGTTTATCAAGTGCATTCTCATGGGTATTTCCTAATTGCTCAACAGTATCAAACGCTTCAACCAATGATTCTGGGTTTTGGTCATCTGATAAGATTAGTTTATTAAGTTTTTCGTTTAACTCAGCTTGTGTTTCATTATCATCTGGTTCTAACTGTTTTGTTATTCTATTCTGTCCATCTTCAATGAGCCAATCTACAAATTGATTAATTTCTTCCATTGTCAATTCTTTTCTCGTTGATTTTGGATCTTTTAAATACTGTTTTAAAATGCTAGCTTCCTTTTGTGATTCTTTAACCATTCTTTCAATAAATTCAGGATCACATTCAATCCCATCACTTTGAAATCTCTGTATAAGTTCTCTTCTGATATGTTCCGAGTCTTTGTATCCTAATTCTGCCATTGCATCGTTAATTCCATCATCTTTTGAATCTGATTCTTTCTTAAACTTTGACCTTCTGGCAGATTTATTAGCATATCTCTGATCTCTTTCACCAGGCTTCTGTATTGATTGAATTCTTTCTATCTCTTTATTTATTTCGTTGTCAACATCTTTATTATGACTATCACCTCGAGTACTTTTTAAGCTAATTTTAAATTTTGATCTAGTTCTAACTCCTCTAAAAAACACACTGGTTCTTAAAGGCAATCCTATATGCTTAGTATACCTTAACATATTTTCTCCTTTCAATCAAATAAGTTTTGAAATCTTGAAAATTTTTGTATGTAATGAAAAATTCCTAATACATAAAATACACATTACGTAATATATATTGATTACGTAATATTCACGTGATGGTATATATAACACGCCTACCCGATCGTGACATATGTGCATGTCCAATTGGGAGGCGCGAATCCTCCGCTGGAACGCTTGCAGCGTTCGTAACACTTTGATGAAGAAGGACAGCAGCTAAGGTTTAAAACAACCTGTACATACGAAAAGCCAACGATGTCTGCCATTTTCAGAAGATCTCTCTCTACTTTGATCCCACCAAAGGTTGCTTCTCCTGCTGTATGTCCTAAATCACCATATGAAAGAGCATGAAATACTAAGTAATGAAGAAACATTTTCAAAATACCAATTGTGAATATTCTTATGATATAGAACCTCACAGAAAACCACAATTTAAGAACCCGAAATGGCGTTCAATCCAATACCCAAAAGTGTACATTGTCGATTTTAAACATTTATTTATCATTTTTTATACACTATCATTGAAGTTGATTACTCTTGCTTTATTTTGATTCTTTTGATTCATGAAAATTTTTCTTTTTTTAATTAACAGGTTAATATTTTCATATGCTATAACTTCTTTATGATGTTCATTTGTTTCTTATTCATATAGTTGCTTTTCTCTATAATGTTTTTTTTTTTTTTGAAAAAGGTCCATTACTAACAAATTTCAATTTATTTAAAACAGAACTTGGGTTCTAACCCAGCTGCTAAGAGAATGGAACACATTGTTTCCTTCTACTCTAAGTTGCCAAGAGGTGCTGCTGACAAGGTTTCTCCAAAGACTCCTTTCGCGAAGTACAGAGAACACTACAGAAACACTGGTTACCCAGTCTTCCACTTTGCTCTTTTCTTCTTGTCCCTCGGTTACGGTTTGGAATACTACTTCCACTTGTCTCATGAAAAGGAACACCATTAAAGAATTAGACAATAGATGGAACTTATGTTTTTATTTATATTTATTTATTTATTTTATTCATGATTCAATGATTCGTTTTTGAAACCAAATTACTATAAAATTCTATTTACAATTGCTTCATTTGTTCAAATGTTAATCTAACGGCAGTCTTGCCTCCTTCTTCACCTAGTTTAGCTTCTTCTTGTTCAA
This sequence comes from Saturnispora ahearnii, assembly GCA_030564945.1. Classification (NCBI taxonomy): domain Eukaryota; kingdom Fungi; phylum Ascomycota; class Pichiomycetes; order Pichiales; family Pichiaceae; genus Saturnispora; species Saturnispora ahearnii. The sequence continues at coordinate 45,849 of JAJMAQ010000008.1, read as the reverse complement.
CCTTGGACCAGTCTGCCCATGTAAAAGGCTTGATACCTTTTTCTTGTAGTAGTGTTTCGATCATAGATCTACCATTTTTTGTCTCACTAACATCCTTCAGATCTTCAACAATAGTTTCTGCAGTAATAGAACTGCTCATAACAGTAGAATTGATATTTCCAACAGATCCAGTTGCAACCCATCCAACACAGTACGAATGTGCTGGTGCATCTGGTTCAACTTTCCCATCCTTATTCAAAATTCTACCTTTTGAAAATGGAATATTGAACTCTTTAAATTCATCTAATGGTTTGACCTTATAACCGGTAGCTAAAATAACTAAATCAGTTTCTATTTCTGTAAATGTGCAAGCAGATTCAAGTTCATACGTTCCATCTTTATTCATTGTAACTTTATTCTTAGAAACAATCATTTCTTTTAGTAACTCATCAGACTTAACTTTAAATCCAACAGGATTCCTTAAATACTCCAATCTAAAGTTCCTTTCACCACATAAGACCTCGTGCTTATTAGCATACTTTTCAATTAAAGAAACTCTTCTCTTTTCAATACGACCTAATTTATGGCTCTTGAGCAATTCAGTAAAGTCTTCTTGGTTGTAACCTGAAAAGTAAACACCTTTAGCATCCATTTCCAGTAATTCTCTCAATTCTTTGTTAGTAAACTTGGATTCTAAAATACCCTTTCTAGCAATAATATTGACTCTTGTAACTGTACTTTCTTTTAGTTTAGCTAAGGCATGATCTGAAATATCAGTCTTTTCCCAACCCTTGGTATTGCCTAATAACACCCTAACAATATCGATTGCAACATTACCATTACCAACAATTGAAACAGTCTTGGCCTTTTGCAATGGTGGATTGAAGTCCTTGTATTTGGGATCATTATTGTACCAGCCAACAAAAGTCTTGGAGTCAATGACTGCTGGATGTTCAACACCAGAAATTTCAGGAATATTGGCATCACTGGATCCATACGCGTACAACACACCATTATAGTTATCATATAAATCCTTTAATTTTAAAGATTTCGGATTATTTATTTCTGAAATTGGAACGTTACCAAAATACTTGAATGATTCGCCATATTGTTCAACGTCTTTGAATCTATCAATACAATTCTTAACTTCTGGATGATCTGGAGCCACACCAAAACGAACTAGTCCGTATGGATTTGGATTTCTTTCAAACATGTCAATTTCATATTCAGTTGAATGTGATTTGAGTACATGCAAAACTGTATAGAATGCTGAAGGGCCAGAGCCAATAACAGCTAACTTCTTCTTATTCTTAGTTGAGAAGTTTCTGACCAAGGAAAATGGCAGAGTTGTCTTCATTATAAATATCTTTTATGAATAAGAAAAAGCAAATATGATTAGTGAATGTTTAAAAATTTATTACATTGATGATTTCTCTCTAATATGTCCAAACAGCAATGTTAAAATGTCGTTTGATCAATGCAATTCAGACTGGGAGAGTGGCAACGATACCAAGTTATTAAATAGCTTGAATAGAATTGAAAATCTACAGGATGAGGAACCTGTTACAGAAGATGATGAAATTGGAACAGATATGGACGAAATACATTCAACTCCCAGAAAACCATCTTTAACAATTTCTCAAAAAGAATGGGAGTCAATGAATGATTCACAGTTTATTGAATATGTTAATAAAGTGAGCAGCTTTCATCAAGAATCTAAAATTGACACGTCTTTTAATGAATCTGCTTTATTTGGAGCCCAACGGCAAACAGATGGTGTTTTAACAACCTCAGTGTATTCAAATCCTGAAGAAATTACTGATAAGGATAAAAAAATGGCGAATGACTTTGCTTTTGATGATCATCAGGGATATTTTTCTTCAAAGAGAGATAAGCAAGAGCTACAAGATCAAGAATTTGTTAAGTTCATGAACAATTCTAAGATTTTGAATGTTGAGTCTTCAAATATATTTGCAAACTGTTCAATTCATGTTAATGGAAGAACTGATCCTGATATAATGACCTTAAGAAAGTTAATTATACTTCATGGTGGCAGGTTTGTTAATCATTTATCTTCAAAAGGAAGGGTCACTCATATTGTTGTTGAACATTTACCTCCGAAGAAAAGGCAAGAATTTTCCCATTGTAAAGTTGTCAAAGCTAAATGGATTATAGATAGTATAGAAAAGAAAAAACTACAGAATTGGGCTCTATATCGTATCGAAGGATTAAACCCATATGGTCAAAAGCAAATTATTCCTACAAATGATGGAGTGAAATTGGGTGATAAGTTAAAACTCTCAAAAGATGATAATTCCATAAAACTGTCTGCTATAGAAGAAATTGAGAATGGCGAAGAAAAAGAAAAAGAAGAAGAAGAAGGAAAAGAAATATCAGAAAGTACCGAATCACGCCAGGAAAGTGAAAATACTGATATCAGATCAATTGATGCTAAGCATCCAGACTTTTTAAAGATTTTTTTCTCTAAATCAAGATTACATTATTTAAGCACATGGAAGTCAAATTTAAGATCGGATTTTTTGAATAAGGCTATAAAGGTCTTAATGGGAAGAGGTGTCCGAGAACAATTTGATGAAAGAGTTATATTACACGTTGATTTTGATTGCTTCTTCGCAACTGTGTCAGCCATGTGTCATAATCCGCCTTTAGATATCAACAAGATTCCAATTTGTGTTACGCATGGTGGCGGCTCTGCAGACGTCTCTTCTTGTAATTATAAAGCAAGGGAAGTTGGTGTTAAAAATGGTATGTGGTTATCATCAGCTAAGAAGTTATGTCCAAATTTAATTTGCTTACCTTATGTGTTTGATGAATATCGATCTAAATCAACGTTATTTTATGAGTACCTATTGGAATTGGATATAGAATCTATACTGCCTGTTAGTATTGACGAGGCATTGGTTGATATATCTTCCCTCTCCAAAAAGTTCGGAATTATGGAGACAATGGCTAAAATCAAGAAAGAGTTAGATAAGAAAACTGGATGCACACTCAGTTGTGGAACTGGCGGTAATGTACTCTTAGCAAAAATTGCCTTAAGAAAAGCAAAACCAAACAGTATTTACTATATCTCCGATGATAGAGCACTTGATGAAATCAGTAACATATCCTTTGAGAAACTACCTGGAATAGGTCATAAGATGTATAAAAAGATGTCTGCACATTTAGGAAAGCGCCATGTGGTCGTAGAAGATATTCGTAAGATACCTCAAGTTGAATTAGCTAAGCTATTTGGTGTAAAAACAGGGGAAATGATTCATAAATATTCCTTTGGAAAGGATGAAACAAGTATTGATATACTGAAAAATCCAGAAGAATACACTAGAAAATCAATTGGGTTGGATGTCAATTGGGGTATTAGATTTGATGATGATATCCAAGCGGAAACTTTTTTGAATAGATTAGCTGCTGAGCTAAACCAGCGACTTTTAGATGCTGATATGGTAGGGTCTAATTTAACTTTGAAAGTTGCTGTTAGGCACACTGACTCGCCCATCGAACCTGCTAAGTTTTTAGGTATGGGTAGATGTACATTTAGTTCCAAATCTTCAAGACTTGGAGTGCCTACTAGAGAAATTAGTATATTAGCATCTGAAATGAGGTATATTTGGAGATCTATGAATATTGAACCAAAAGAATTGAGAGGTGTTAGCGTTAGTCTGACAGGATTGGTAAATACTGATAAGGCTATTAACAATGATGCTAATCAAATGAAGTTACAGTTTGAGAAAGTTAAACCAAGTACGATGGCAGATAACCAGGAACTTACTATATCATCTGCGTATAAAAAAATTAATGAAGGGCCAGTAGAACAATCAAAGAAACTGAATCATGAATTTAATTTCCGAAATCACTTTGGTCCCAGCTCACCGCCCAATAGGTATTCTATTCAGTCACCCACACCAGTAACAGCTCTGGAAAGTGAGATCGACTGGAATGTTTTTAATCATTTGCCTAGAGATATTCAAGATGAGATCAAAGAAGAGTTGCGCAGGAGATCACTCAGAACTTCTCCTAAAAAGAGAAAAACATTTTACTCTGATAGAGATATAGCATTGACATTGTCAGGTTCAAAGAAGCAGAAACCAAGACCAATAATAGAGCGCATGAAAATTCCAAATGAAACCTCCAACATTATGTTTCAAGGACTATCAATAAACAATTTACAATTTATCAAAGAAAAGTTATACAACTGGTTAACTATCACATTAGAAACCGGAATTGTTGATAATGAAGATTTGGAAATCTTCAATGGATTCATGAGCCAATTGTTGATTTCACATACATATTTTGTCTTTTTGAATTTACTTGACTGGTTAAAAGTTTTAGTTGAGAACAGAAGTAATAAATCTGGTTACAAAACGTGGACCTCGATAATAAATAATCTTGAATCCATATTCAGTCAGCAGAACTATATAGAGTTTGAGTATAATTTTTAGGTTATTAAACACTCTTTTCAATAAGCTCATTAGGAGCTCTCAAAGCCCATTCAGACCAAGAACCATCATAGATGGCAATTCTGGAAGAGTCGAATCCAGCAAGTTGCATTGCAGCTCTAACAACACAAGCAGTGACACCACTACCACAGGAGACAATGATTGGCTTGGATTCATCAACACCCTTCTTTTGAAATATACCCTTTAAAGTTAGGGCTGATAAGAAAGCCTTTTGGGGAGTTAACAATTCAGTAAAAGGAATATTGACAGCACCTGGAATATGCCCAGATGACATACCAGGTCTCAATTCTTCGGCTTCACCAGTGAATCTAGTGGCACCTCTGGCATCAATCAAAGTATATTCAGAACCAATCTTTCCTGACTGAACCAATTCTAATAAGTCTTCATAAATTACGACTTTAGAGGGATCAAATTTAACCTTATAGTCACTCTTTGGAAGGGGAGACGGACTAGACACTAAATTATCTTCAATAAATGTATTGGCGGTATGAACTTTTAAAACTAAATTTGGATCAGAGTTCGATTGCATATAAGCAGGAAATGTGTTAAGATATTTGATCTTATTTAAATCATGACCAAAAATTTCGAATAACCAACCGGCTCTACAAGCACTGAAGATACCTTGTTGATCATATATAACCAAATCAGCATCGTTTTTTATACCTAACTCCGAAACAGCCTCAGCAAAACCTTCTGGGGAAGGTAGCATATGTGGATAGGGTTTAGACGAATCCTTAACAGCATCAACATCAAAGTAAACCGCTTTGTTAGTGAGTCTTCTCTTCATAAATTCATGATAACCGGACATAGGGACATTTGGAAGGTACCAAGTGGCGTCAATCGGTTGAACAGTATCACTATTTTCAACAAAAAAGGCCTTGACGGATGCTGGAGCCAATGTAGACACCATTCTTTTCTGTTTGGAAGCTAAAGACGCCAACATTTTTGGAATAATTAGTAGTGGCGAAATCTTAGATTTCTCTCGTAGAGCTGAGGAAGGTAAAAAATTGAATTTGGCATTCTCATCAACATATTGCTATACCGAAAACACGCGTTGATTTGGACATTATAAAGATGTCTATAGACCATGACTTTGATAGTGCGTTGGGTGGCCAAATGGGGAACATGGAGGACCTTTTTTTGGAGGGAAAAACAGTCCACGCTGTTGATGCCATTGATTTTGAAGATGAAGATGAATTAGCTGATGAAGAAGAAGCTACTGGCACACAGCATGACCATCACTCAGGGCTTAATGAAGATGAGGATGAAGAGGAAGAAGAAGAAGACGATTATTTTATGAAAGAGTTGCAAACAGAGGCCTTGGAAGGTGTTGAAGAAGGTGAGGATGCTAATATGGCTGGCGCTTTGTTAGGTCTCAACAGTATGCCAGAACCAACCAGTAATATTGGTTTACAGGATATGGATTTTGCGTCCAACTCTTTACTAGATCACACTGGACAAGTTGGCGAGTCTGATATTGATTTATCAGAAGAAGAGGAGTACAATGATAACGAAGGAGACGATTATAATGAACAACAAAAACGATCTATTTTAGAACGAAACCGTATAGAACGAAGCAAGAAGAAAGAAGAAAACAAGGAAAAGCTGTTAAGAATCTTTTGTCCGACGTTTAAAAAAGGCAAACAGATGAAATTACAAAGGCTTTTTCCTGTTATACCTTTAGAATACAGCTATCAAAAGCCAACACCAATTAAAGGACCATTTATGCCTAAAACATTACAGTTTGAGGTTCAAATAGATACTAGAAAGGAATTAAGAATGAATAGTAAGCATTATAAAGGTCAGCAGAATAAATATTTTGAAAAGACAATGAAATCATTACCACCAAAACCAATGGTTGAAATTAAAACTGATGAACTTAAAAGTGATAAACAAGTTGCCAAACCTTTAATTAAATATAGAACAGATATCAAGGATTATGAGAATGAAATTGTGTTATCAGCAGCAAACTGGGATGATGATGCCATTATAATGGGTATTGAAGATAGACCTTCAAAGAGATTAAAAATTGGTAACTTTGAACTTGATGATTGGGTTGACAATGATGAGATGATTTTCAATGGTGCAATTGATGTTGAACTAATGAATTTGAAACTGGATTTAAATGACGATAAAATGGTGTTAATGGATAGAGAAGAAGGCGATGATAACGCAAACCAAGAGGACACCTTAGCTAAGATCCCAATGAATCAGAAGGCAATTGAATCGAGATTCTGTATTTCAAATGATAGAGAATATGAATTCTTGAAGGGTAATTATCAAATTAAAGTTAGAGCTACTATTGGTACTATGACCATTGACCATGCTCCACCAGCAGCCAGACTGCAAACTCCATATTATAAGGTTAAACCACCAGCTAAAAATGTTAGACTGTATCACAGACCGAAATTTTCTGTTCGTTCAGGAACTGTCATGCAATTTTCAAGACCAAAGCATAGAAAGAAAAAGAGAGATAGAGGTAAGGACATTAACGAATTATTTAAGGAATCTAAGGATTTGACGTTAGGTGATACAGGTAATATTTTTGTTATGGAATATTCTGAAGAGTTCCCATTATCAATGAGTAAATTTGGTATGGGATCCAAGATCATCAATTATTATAGAAAGATTCACGATGATGATACAAAAAGACCAAAATTATCAATTGGTGAAACACATGTTTTGGGAGTTCAAGATCGTTCACCATTTTGGAATTTTGGGTTTGTTGAATCTGGTAATGTTATCCCAGCCATTTACAATCATATGATTAGAGCCCCTGTTTATCAACATGATTCTTATTCAACTGATTTCTTATTGGTTAGATCTCATGGAGGTGGTAGCAACACAAGATATTTCCTTAGATCCATCAATCAATTGTTCGCAGTGGGTCAATGCTATCCAGCACAGGAAGTCCCTGGTCCTCATTCTCGTAGAGTGACAACTATCAATAAGAATAGATTAAAGATGATTGTTTATCGTGCTGTTAATAACAACGAAAGACAAAGGATTGTTGTTAAGGATATATCTGTTCATTTTCCAGATCAAACAGATATGCAAAATAGACAAAAGTTAAAGGAATTTATGGAGTATCAAAGACATGGTGAGGACCAAGGTCATTGGAAGGTGAAATCATCTGATATGCTTTTAGATTATAATCAAATCAGAAAACTGGTTACACCTGATGATATTTGTTTAATGGAAATGATGCTTATGGGCCAGCAACGGTTTGACGATTTAGAGTCATTTAGAAGGGAACGACTACATGACTTGGAAGAGGGCAACAATAAAAAGGAAACCAATAAGGAAAGTGAAGAAGATTTAGCTCATAAATTAGCTCCGTGGAATACAACTAGAAATTTTATTCAAGCAACACAGGGTAAAGCTATGTTGCAAATTCATGGTGAGGGTGATCCATCCCACAAAGGAGAAGCTATTTCGTTTTTAAGAACTTCAATGAAAGGTGGATTTTTGAAAAATGTTGAGAATTCAGGTTCTACACCAACACCAGCAGCTATGAATACACCAAGCACACCAACGAAAAATGGACAACCAGTTGCACATTCTTATAATGTTGCACAACAGCAGAAGCTTTATGATGATGAAATTGCAAAGGTGTGGTACAAATCTAGATCTAAATTGAGTAAGCCATCATCTTCTTCCATACCACCATCTCGTACAGATAATGATTTTAAAGATGTCAACTATATGAAGAAAGCTGATAAACTTGTCAATAAGGAAGTCGATGAAAAGCCAAGATATTTAAAGATTACTCGACTAGTTAAAAATGAATATGGTATTAAAGAGCGTAAGGTAGTTATTATTAAGGATCCAAAAGTTGTTGAATTATACGTTAAGAGAAAGCAACAGCAGTTAGTGGAAGGTATGCATTCAGGAGAGGGTGATATTGTTTTAACTAATGACAGTGAAGAAAACTTAAAGGTTAAGAAGAGACTTGAAGACGAATTGGCAAAGTTACAAAAGCTTCATGAAAAGAAAAAGAAGAAGGTTCCAATGATCACAGCTGCCAACATTGATAGTGAAGGACGTATCAGTGGTAAGGGTATTGGTAAGGGTAAATCTACATTGAGAAGATGTGCGACATGTGGTGCACTTGGACATATTCGTACAAACAAGACATGTCCATTGTACTATACAGTTCACAACAAGTCGAATCCAAACTATAATGGCTCTAAGGCGAAATCGAATCCAATGGGCAACTCTGCTTCAGAGTCACATCTCGCTATAGAACCATCAGAGTCTGCCGTTTAATGAAGAATAGTAACTGTATATTTATTTGATATAGTGTAAATCCACAAATTGATATATTGTTGATGATAACATCTGGCGAAAAAAAAAAGATGGAATCAAGTATGGAGGTGAATTCTTTCGACGAAAGAATCATGGCGTTGGGGTTTGAAGATACACGGAAGGTGATGAGATCATTCGACGCCTTTCCCAAGAGACCTAGTGCAGACCAAGTGCGGTCTCAAAGGGGTGCGATGTCTACTTTGATGTCCTATTTCTTCATAATATTTTTCTTTTGGGTTGAATTAGGTGGATATTTTGATGGGTACATCGATTATCAGTTTTCAGTTGATGAAAAAATCAGAGAGATTGTTCTTTTAAATGTTGATATTATTGTTGCGATGCCATGTAAGTATTTAGATGCAAATGTTCGGGATTTTACAGAAGATAGATTCCTTGCAGAAGAATTGTTAAATTTTGAAGGTATGTCAGCAGAGGTTTCTCACCTATTTATTGACAAGGAAGTTAAGGTGAAGAACAATGACATTGATTCCATCTTTGGTGGGTCATTAGAAGCAGCATATGTTCAAAAGGGTAATAGAATTAACCTTGATCTTCCATATTGTAGAATATCAGGATCTTTACCGATTAATAGAGTCCAAGGTGACTTTCATATTACAGCGGAAGGGCGTGCGTATCCTGGAACAGAAAGGATTGAGAAAGATAAGATGAATTTTAGTCATTACATTAATGAATTTTCATTTGGTACATTTTATCCATATATTGAGAACAGTCTAGATGTGACGTGCAAGAAAACAGAAGAAAGTGCACATACATATCATTATTCATTAAAGGTTGTCCCAACAACATACAAGAAGCTTGGAGCGGAGATTGAAACTAATCAATATTCAGTTACCATGTTTGAAACTACCGATAAATATGCAGCAGGTATATTTTTCAAATATGAGTTTGATCCAATTAAGATGAAAATTATTGAACAGAGAATACCATTCTTACAATTTTTAATTAAAATTATTACTATTGTCGGCAGTATTTGGATCGTTGCTCAATGGCTTTATAAGGCATTTGATAAATTCGTCTATGTTACATTTGGGGAAAAGTACGCTAGAAGAGGTGAAGAAAAGAAAGGTGGGTTATTAGATCGAGATTTAGATACTGAATTAGAAAGCATTTGAGCTAGTAAGTGGTATTTATAAATATAACATGAATGAGAGAAAGAAAGATAAAAAGACATGTAATTGAAGTTTTATATTTTTTAAAAGTTTCCTTTATTTTTAACCGAGCGGTTTAAATATGATAGAAAATGACAATGAGTTGAAAGATGACAATCGAGAGTGCAATTAATTTATTTTAATAATGATTTAGCTTCTTCTTTAGAACCAACACCGGAAACAACTTCTGTGAATCTGTAATATTCATCGTCGTCAAAAGTTATAATATCCCAATATTTGTAAATCATCATGAAACAGAATGTCATTGCAAGAGAACTGAAAATGGATCCATCTGCGTAATGGTTGATAGATTGACAGATTTTATGGCTAAATCCATAAAAGAGCACCTGGGAAGCAGAAAAGAAAAAGGCAGTTAAACCAAGAGCACCCATTGCCCACCAATTGAACATCAAAGTAAACAGACAAATAAACACTTGAGAAACAAACCATAAACCTAGTAATAGAGGATTTAAAACAAAAACAAAGACGTATAGCGTAGTTGTCGCAGAAGGATTCAATAAAGAACCCCAACTTTTAAATGTAGCCACAGAAATAAAGTAATTTGTAATAAAGACAGCTAATGCAGTTGAATAAAGGTAAAACATAACCGCTTTAGAACCATCATCCCAAAAGTTAAAACCAGATAAACCAGCAAAGAAAAGTGCCCAACAACAAGTTGCTTCTAAAGCCAATTGGGCGGAAACAAAATACGCATATGTAACAGAACCAGGTGGTGAAACGCCTGTGTTGACAACTAGTAACATAATTATATTAGCAACTAAGCACCAAAAGAAAAATAACATCTCTCTTCTAGCAACAGAAGTATATCGCTGACGAACTAAATAAATGATCATAAGTAAAATGATCAAATTCCCTATATTGATAAAAGCAGTTCCAATTTCAAAGATCAAAGTATTTGAAAGATTGACTGTTCGTGCATAACATAATGGTAAAATGCCACCAAAAACAACATCTTTTAAAGGTTTTCCAAGTGGATTAACTAAAGTACATAATGGTAGTGGTGCCTTTTCACAAACAGACTGGAAGTTTCCAAAAGCCATCCCTCTTTTATTTAGCAAATTTGACACCAAATGATTTCAGAATGATTAATTTGGAAACTTTTTTTCTTCTTCGTTTCAAAAGGGGAAAAAGAAGTTAAAAATAAATGCTTTTGTTCCTAAGATGAGACACGTTTCTTTCTTCAAAAATGTCAGTTAAACCTCAAAACATATATCTTTTTTGTTGGAGGGGTATTAGCATTGAAGTTAAGTGAATATTATAATGCATTAAGACATTTTCTCCGGTTTCAAATACTGAAAATTACGTGTTTTACTAACATAGTGGTATGTTCTGCTCATTTAGATATGCCTTTTGAATGCGTTAAAAATGGTTTAAAAGGGCGTTTTTTGAGCAGGAGAAAAGTTTTCTTTACTGAATTCATAACTTTCCTATGATTGACACGATTTAAAGTATATACATAGCTTCTTTTTCCTTGTATTTGCACTTTCAACACAATTTGTTGCTCAAATTGGAAATCTTTCCTAAAGCGGTAATGCGGAAATTTTTTCTCTTTGTTATTCAAAAAATTTGAAAATTGGAAAATGACTTCTTAGATTTTTTGACTGATTGAATCTTCACTTTTTTTTTGTTTATCTTTATTAAGTACAACGTTCAATGTCTACTGTTGATAAGAAACAATCTGCTCTTTCCAGGATTCTTGGTCCTGCCGCTGCTGGTGTTTGTGAAATCGGTGTTTTCCACCCGGTTGATACCGTTTCAAAGAGATTGATGTCTAACACCTCAAGGGTCGATTCTCTTGTCAAATTAAACGCTGTTATTTTTAAGGATAAGGCCGGTGAAGGTGTTGGTAAGAGATTTTTGTCCTTATTCCCTGGTTTAGGTTATGCTGCTTGTTACAAGATTCTTCAGAGAATCTACAAATACGGTGGTCAACCAGTTGCTAAAGAATTCCTTACTTCTAACTTCAAGCAAAACTTCGATGATGCCTTTGGTGCTAAGAGTGGTAAGGCTCTTTTGTCCGCTACTGCTGGTTCTTTAGTTGGTATTGGTGAAGTTATCTTGTTACCTTTAGATGTTTTGAAGATTAAGAGACAAACGAACCCAGAGTCTTTCAAGGGTAGAGGTTTCATTCAAATTATCAAGGACGAAGGTCTCTCTCTTTACAACGGTTGGGGTTGGACTGCTGCTAGAAATGCCCCAGGTTCCTTTGCGTTGTTTGGTGGTTCTGCCTTTGCTAAGGAATACATTTACGGTTTGGAAGACTATTCTTCTGCAACCTGGAGTCAAAATTTTGTTTCTTCTATTTTTGGTGCCTCTGCTTCTTTAATTGTTTCTGCTCCTTTGGATGTTATTAAGACTAGAATCCAAAACAAGAACTTTGGTACCAACGAATCCGGTTTCACCATTGTTAAAAACATGGCTGCTAATGAAGGTTTCTCTTCTTTCTTCAAGGGTTTGACTCCAAAGTTATTGACTACTGGTCCTAAGTTAGTCTTCTCCTTTGCTTTAGCTCAATCCTTGATTCCAGCATTTGACAAATGGTTGAAATAAATACTTTGACCTGATCACTGCCTGTATAGAAAAAGAAGACAAATATAAAAGGAATTGATAAAAGAGAAGGGCTTAATTGTACTCAACTATCACCCTCTTCTTTTCCTCTTTTATCATTTGGATTACTTATTGTGTATATATGTATATGTACGTTTTGTTCTCTTTATTATTGGTAAAGATGAGACAAACACTAGAGTATCATTCTTTATTATTACTCTGCCAACCTTGATGTAAAAGAGTTTCAATGTGAAAATGCTTTTGTGTTTACATAAATATATAAGAAAATAAACGAATAGTTAAATATATTTCATAAGTACATTCAAAATATAGAAAATGTTATAGATAAATGATCGTCATTGATTTTATTATTTACATGATTTATATGAATTATCAAGGAATAAATTAATCTTGTTCATTTAATTGTTCCTTAATATGATCAAATTGTGAAGCCTTATCCTTAGCTTTTTCCATTTGCTTTTCATTTCTTTCCTTTTGAATCTGTTCAGCTAATTCCTTAATATCATTATCAAAACCAGTAAGTGAATCTTCAACATTAATGAAACCAACACCACTGTTTGGTGTATCTAATATAGTTTCCATTAACTTGCTATCATATGTAGAAGTATCGATTTCAGACCACGTAGATTTACTATATAATTCTCTTTGCGATTCAGTTGCTTGATTAGAGAAAGCATCATTGACTAGCTTTTCTAATTTTTCTTCGGTAATGGCAAAAGATGATGAAGCATTATAGAGGTCTAATAATTTATAGGCTCTCTCTGTATCAACTTCTAATTGAGCTTGTAATTTGTTGGATTCTCTTTTCAATTTTAATTGTTCCTTTTCTTCTTCAGTTCTTGGTCTAACCAACTGACCTCCAAGGTATGATTCAACTGTTGGGATAGTAAATAATTCAGCAGTGGATTGTTCATGTTGTGACTTTTGGGAATCTAAAAGTTGTTGTTCGACTCTAGCTGCTTCTTTTCTTTCTTCAGCTTTACTTAATCTCTCAACTTCTAAATCATAAGATTCTGCAAGGTACTTTCTTCTCATTTGAGAATTCTTAATCTTAAACTGTTGTTCAACAGACAATTTAGAGATTTCTTCATAGTTATATTCCTTGGCTGGTGCCTTTGCTGATTTATTTAATCTTTGTTCTGGTGTAAACACCTTTGGTGGAACGTAAGCTCTGGTAATATTCTTTGGGTGAAGAATACCTTCTGCATAACCAGTATCTGCTTGTTTAACACAGGATCCATGCTTGAATGGTTGTTTAAAAATTTGTCTTGAACGTGGTAATAATCCATTACGCACAGCAACCTTAGATGCAGCCTTTGACATTGGTTTTTTTCTCCTATATAATTTTATAAGTAACGATGGGTTTCTTTGTGTTGAAAAACTCGAAGTTTTTTCTCCATCAATTGAAAAATTTTTGAAAAATTTCAAAATGTAAAAGAATTAAGGGTCACGTGATGTCATTGCTCAGCTTTTATAGTCTTTATTGTTGTGTTCTGGAAGAATATGCTCAACATTGAAGCTATAGGAAGAGTGTTGAACCCGCTTCTACATTGTTAATATAGAAAAGAAACACTGGCGTAAATACAGGGAGGGAACAAGAAAACCAAAACAATCCAAAGTAATTGCAACTTAGACGAAGAAGGGAACTTCAGAATAACGATTGAATCAGTAACATATATTATACCAAGAGGTGATGGTACACCACTTAAGAAATCATTGGTACTTACCAGTACCTATCAATTTATATCAAAATACATGTAAAGTTTCAGGGGCTTGAAGAGGTTTACCCTATTGATATATGTATGCAACGAAACTTTTAAAAACATCAAACCACGTAATATGAGCATTAAAATGTAACAACAAAATGTTTAAAATGAAAATTATGCCAATTACCATAAATATGAGTTAATATTAGCGGCCTCTCCAAAACAAGCACTCATTTTTAAACCTAGGGTATTCGTTAACTACTTAATAATTTATGCAAATATTATATTGGGTAGTGCTTACTTTGCTTCTTGTAAGAAACTTATGATTATAATAATCGTCAGATATATTCTGCGAGTTTATTCAAGGTCCTGGTGAATAATAGTATACGATCCACTTTAAAAAAATTAGGAATGATGGCAACGAAAATAGAAATTTTAAATTCTAAGCTAGTTTTGAATGAGTTTACATTTATAACAATTTAGTCAAAAGACCAATCGAACTTCTCATAATCTAATAAAGGTGACCTTTCACATAGTAAACTACAACCAAAATCATAATTCTACTAGTACCGCCTCTGTGAGTTCTCCATCACCTTATTTTGTAAAAACCCAATTTTGAGACTGTTGTACTAACTGATTTCGCAATGCTAACTTTTAAATATTTTAGTTGATTTAAATAATAATGAATACCGTAAAGGTTATAGATTGACCTTCTCCAGAGAAAAGGTTATTTAAAGAAGTATCGCGTTGGTGTGAACTTAAAAGTTACAACATTATGGACGTAGAAAAGCAGTAGAGATATCGAGTACGACACATTTAATTAACGTACAACTTTCTTTCAAATAAAGGCAAATAAGTATATGTTTGAATATGAAATACCAAGATTTTCAAAACAACACAGAGATTTGAATGGCAAACTAAACTACCACGAATGGTCTATGAACTTCAATGGTGCTATAAAATATAACATTACTATTTAGTTGATGTTAGTGGTTGACATTATCTTACCATGTCCCATTACAAACGTCCTATATTCACTCTTCTATCATATAGTAAGGTTAATAGCAATTATCCGAAAATGGCAATTACTGAGCGCATGTCCCAAAAGGGAAAGGGCTCATTTTGTTTGGTTGTTTTCACCCCCTTGGAAAAACCAGCATAAAAGGAGCAATATCCATACCTTTCAAAATATACATAAACTATATGCTCAACTATATCACTTCCAACTTCAACATTCTAGTTTATTATTCTTTTGGTATAGCAGCTTAATCAGACAGGAAGGACATTGCTTACGTAAGGGGGTGCTGCATCTTGGGTGATTACGTAATTCTGCTTTGCCTTGCCAGGTTTTTCACCGGTTTCGTTTTTTCATTGTGACAAGAAGAAAAAAAATAAGTTTCAGTTGAGGTTACAGTTTCAGAAAACAAAACTATACAACCACTATTAGATAATTGTTTTTCATGGACTATAAATTATTGGAAGTTGTTGGTAGGGGAAAGTTTGGTACAGTTCATAAGGCGCAGGCGTCTAATGGCGTTATTGTTGCCGTTAAGATTCTTAACTTAGATACTGATTCAGAAGAGATCAAAGATATTCAAGGTGAAGTTCAATTACTTTCACACCTTAGAGGGGCACCGAATATTCCACATTATCATGGATCAATAATAAAAGGACATAAGCTTTGGGTTGTTATGGATTTTTGCGCTGGTGGTTCAATTAGAACTTTACTAAGGCCAGGCCCCCTTGATGAAAGGTACATTGGTGTGATTGCAAGGGAATTATTTATTGCATTACAGTTCATTCATAGTAATAAAGTTATCCATAGAGATATTAAAGCTGCTAATATATTAATTTCAAAGGAGGGTCAAGTTAGATTATGTGATTTTGGTGTTGCTGCTCAATTGACATCAACTGCTTTAAAAAGAACTACGATGGCAGGTACTCCATATTGGATGGCCCCGGAAGTTATCACTGAAGGTGCTACTTATAACTATAAAGCCGATATTTGGTCTGCTGGTATCACTATCTATGAAATGGCAACAGGTAATCCACCTTATAGTGATAAAGATGCTATGAGAGCAATGCAATTACTTACTCAACATGAACCACCTAGATTAGAAGGGAGACAATATAGTACCCTATTAAAAGAAATCATTGCGTTATGTCTTGAAGAAAATCCTCAAGTAAGACCAAGTGCTGAAGGTGTTTTGAAAAGCAAATTCATTAAAAGTTATAAGCCATGTACAACAGGGCTTTTAAAAGAAGTTATTGGTAGATACTTATTATGGCGAGATAACAATTCAAAGAATAAATATGATGAAGATGCAGGTTCTAATGAAGTTTATAATATTGAAGTGGGTGATGCTTATGATGTTAAATGGGATTTTGACTCTCTTAAATCAGCCGAATACATCATTGATAATGATATTGAAATCCATCCTTATATGGAACCACCTTTATCACAAGTTTCAAACTCCCCATCAGTTAACGACTTTTCAAAAACTTATACTATTGGCAATACAATGACGGGAACATTGGGACAGACACAACTGCTGAATCAAATCAATACCCAAACACGTACAAACACCCTAGATACAAACTCCAATACTCAACTCAACCAGACCTCTCGCAAGGATGTCCCAAAATCATTCCTTAACTTATTTGAAGCTGAAATAACTTCTCCATTACCATCAGAACAATTCCCTATTCCAATTGAAGAACCTATTTTAGAAGAAGCTGAAGCAGAAGAAGAAGCTGAACAAAGAATTAGTTTAGATCGTTTAATTTCACCATCGCCAATATCACAGCAGCCACAATTATCGGAGCAATCACTGCATTCACAATCTTCATTACCAACAAGCCAACAACCAATATCTATTGAAATTCCAAATATGGACAACATTGAAAATGAAATTAATGAAAAGGAACGCCAAAGATCGAGAAGTGCAACAGTTTCTCTAGAAGCCTTACCAATTAGAAGACCGACTATTAGCATTGCAAAGAGGACACCTTCACCAAGTAGATTAATGACCTCTAATAATGAAACCCTTGAGGCATCTCCACTAAAATCACCAATGCATATGAAACCACTGCAACCAGCATTATCACAACCATTATTACAGCCATTAAATCAGAAAGTTACTCCGCCGTCATCAGGACATACAATGTCGTCCATTACAACTGTTACTACGGCAGATATTATGTTCCAACCAGACTTATCACAACTAGGTATCCAAATGCCAATACCATCATCGCGTGAAGAAGCAACTATAATTCCACCAAGTGGTTTAAAAAGGCCTGTTTTACATTTAAATTTAAGTGGTTCTAATTCACCATTGGGGTTTGAAAAGAACCAATTTGGTGTTGAAACAAATGCAACTGGGCTGCCATTAGCGATGACACCAGTTGCGGATGCGCCAATTAATAATCTCATTACTCCAGAAGCAATTGATATATCAGACCATGAAGATATTGAAATAATCAGTGCACATGATATAATTAATTCAGGAGCAGATATATCCTCAACATCCTCTACTCCATTACATATGAATATCCCACCACAGATGGGTAATACAGGTTTTGAATTTCCATCTAATACTATGAATGGATATGGAGAAAAGCTTAATGCTGAACATAATGATACTTTAACGGATACTACATTCAACGGTGCATCATTCGAACAGGTAGGCCCACTGAGTATTGGTACTGAAGAAACACCATTAGATTCTTTATTTTCGTACCCTGTACTAAGTACTAGTGACCTTGGATTGGATTTAAGTGAAGAAATTCTGCCATCAACGCAAGATAAATTAATTGAGCTAATTCACGAGGGTAAAATGAGTATGCATAATATGATGGATGTTGATTTTGATAGTGAACTTGGAGATGATATTAGTAGTGTTTATTTGAATGAAATATCTAATATGTTAGGAAAGATATCGCAAGTTTTGGATTTAACATCAAGAGAATTAGATTCTTGATTTAATAATGGTTGCAACATTTTTTTTCCTTCTTTGTTCAATATGTAACAATTTTTTTATGTTTTACTCTGGTATTATTACAGGTTTTTATAGGAATAAATGAAAGAAAAGCTTTTATGAAATACAATGTATTATTTGTAGACAACGCAAGTGAAGATGATGGATTGCAGTTGTATACAAGAATTGGGATAGGGCAATTGGCTGAAAATGATGTTGTTCCCGCCACCAATGATGAAGCTATCGAAGAAGATTTTGATATAGTAAGGAAATTTGAGAGAGAGAAATACGAGGCAAACTGTGAACAAGATCCCAGCTGGATTCAATTGGTTAATTTTGATGAAGATATTGCCAATAAATACTTGAATGGAGAAAAGAATGACTTATTTGAAGATAAGAATGAATATTTGAATATTGACGTTCTATATCCAATAAAAGAGGAAGAATTTAAGCAATTTCATGGAGTTTATAAGATTTCAACGATTGAATTGCATGGAATTTTGCAAAATATGCCAGTTGGAATGAAAGTTGAATGGATTAAAGGTTTATTGCTTGATGAAAAATATGAATTTGGGAGGTACTTGAAGGACTTCGGGAGTGAAAATGGAGAATATTTATTCAATGTCAAAATAAAACATAATGGAATATTTAAAAGCGTCATTAAATTGGCATTAAAAGAAACTAAAGTCAGCATGGATTTAAATTTATTAAATGATTTGTACATGCTAAAATCTAGGGAAGTTGAATTTAAACGTAGAGAGATTATGTGGAATAAAGATAAAGGGGCATTAGTTAAATTTATTTTAAAATTAAGTGATTTATCCACAATTAAAGAATTAAGTAAGGCAATTCAAACAAATGATGATGATAAAGAAAAATTAAAATCAGCTATTGGTGGGGTTGAATTGCTCAAGTCTAAAAAGAATAACCCATTTAGTGAACTAGATGCATTGAAGTTTAAAGCTGATGAGTTATTTAAGTTGATCATACCTAATTTTTATTTACCCATTATTGAAAAGTTACAAACAAGAGTTGTTGAATTGAGTAAGAACTCTGTTGATTTTAAGCATGCGAGAGATTCAGATCAATCCACTATTGAATCCGATGATGATATGCATCCTACAAAAAGAATACATATTGAAGATACGCCTTCGAGTGAAGAGGGTGAAATATTATCAGAAGATACTCAAATAGTATATTAGAATGTAATGCTTATTCTGAAAAGTGTGGGGTATATATACATCTATAAAGGAAGAGTAGTACACGTTAGTGTATAATGAAACAGACTAGGTGATTTATATTTTTTTATTTCCTTTGGTTAAGAGTGATTCAAAAGACACATTCTCTTTGATTTAGAACCTTTGGAAATATACTGTGTAAAATGATTGCCATTAACACCAACACCAGATAATTTTTTCTTTACTGGTAAATCTTTTATACTTAACCAAGGAACGTCCAGTTTTGGTATTTCAATATTATCCTTTGGTAATATGTCATGTTTTATTGAATTGAAAGTTGGGACATCATCAGATCTAGGGTCTAAGGTCATTGTAGTCCAAAGCTTATGTCTAGAAATAGCTGTCAGTTTTAACTCAATTAAATACGCTAATGATAAATGACCATCAGAGCCGCAATTTAATTGTTTAAAATAAGAGTTTGGGTCAGAACCTGCATTTAATCTATTTTGAAGTTCTCTCTCGTAAAAGTACGGATCAGATTGTGAATCACCCCTGACTATACCTTTAGATTCATCGTAAAAGTCAAGTAAAAATTGATCAAAAATACGTAATTCTTCTTTGGTTATTTTATCCAGGTTATTTTTATTCTTCGACAACATTAATGCATAATGTTTTAGGTAATTTGAATTGAAGCGTTCTTCTCTAAGCCGACGCGCTTTACCATTCAAGGCAATAGAAATAAGCTGTGGCTCGGAAATCACCTTATAATTTAGGTCATCACTTTTGATAAAATTTAAACAATAGTCATTCTGATCGGTTTTGACAGAGAATAATTGAAGTGGAAGTTCTTCTTGAAATCTAGAACAAATGACATTTGTCTCTGCATCTGGCTCTAGTAAAGAAATAGTTTTCCTTGTAAATGATTTAAACTCCTTCAGCACATTTAATAAATATGTCAATGGTGAAATTGGCTTTCTATGGTGTATTAATGACTTCGGCAACTCCTTTGTCTTTTTCTTTAAACAACCTCGTGAGTCCATACTGCACAATTTTGGACGACTTGAATTAATATCACCATCATCGCTTTCCTGTCCTATATCAAACATATAGTCGTCATCTGTATTTGAGATTGCTAATGGATGAACTGTGACATTTTCCTTTAAAGTTTCAAATAATTGGATAGATGGTATTGAGCTGCTGAGCATATTTGGCGCTCCATCACATAGGTAGTCGTCAAATGTATTCGAAGACTTAACGGAAGACCGTCTTCTTGATTTGTAAGCATAACAAAAAGAAGGCGACCTCGATTTTTGAAAAGACGTAGTTGAAGAAGACCTTGTTGAAAAACATAAATCAGGTGGTATATCATCATCATTTCTAACTCCTTCTTTGAAACAAATAAAATTGGATTTGTGATTTGATGATTCGGCCGAAGAAAGAGAAGAAGACACAGAAATCATTGACACAGTAGTTAATGGAGTGGTTTTGCCGCATTCTATTGGTATCCCCATACTAACAGGTGAATTGTGCATGATGATATCAGTAGTTGTGTGTATCGCCGAGCACATTTACAAATAAGCTCAACGTATATAGGGTGGCAATTTAGTTTGAAATGTATCCAATAAATGTGGTACAGAAGGTCACTTGATCTGTGTTCTTTATTTATACCCAAGAATAAAAGAAAGGGCCCTCAATTAGAAGAAAGATAACAAAAAGGGTAGTTTTAAAGAAGGAGGCAGCAATTATTCTTATCAGCAAGAATGTAAAAATTTCCACATATTTTTCTCCTCTTCCTTTTTTCTTTTGATGTCGCTTGGTACGAAAGGAGGAATTATATTTTTGTGATGCGGAACTTCCTATTAGTAGGCACCAGCCACACTTCTGAAATTTGCAAAAATTTGCACTCGCCACAGCGTACGGCTCAGCACCGCACGGCGTTTACCGCGAGGGGTTACGTAATCGACGGTATGTGGCGCATTGTGTGGCGCATGTAATTTTTCAGTTGTAAAGTTTCATCCTCAGAACGCCTACTTTTTATTTTAAAAATAATTCTTGGTACATGTAATGAAACTTAGATATTCCTTTTATCTAAAGATTTAAGTTAATATAACATCAAATTGAAAGCTATGACTCAAACTAATACATCGTTTGAAATACCTTCAAGTCCAGAGCTGTTAGAGGAGCCGGCAATTTTAATTGCGTTACAAGCAGACTCTGCTTTTGAGTTGATGGCACAACGATTAAAACATAGTATTAAAACTTGTGATGAATTTATCCTTTTCATTAATAGAAAGGTTCATAATGAAAGCCGATTTTCAAAGGAAATGCAGAGGGCAGTTTCGCATTCCTTGCACTCGATTTCAACTAATTTATTTGTTGCAAAAGCTACTGTTCCTTCTTGTTTGCAAAACATTATCAAATATGATGAAAAGATATTCAATGTTAGAGAACAATATATTAAAGGACTTCAAACTATTTCAAATGAGCTGAATTCAATCTCTCAACATTTTACAATTCTAAGAAAACAACTCAAAGAAAAGGGTAGCAAAGTTGAAAGAGAAGTTCAAGAAGCAATTGTTCAGGCAAAGAAAGCCCGTAATAAATATAACAATCTTTGTTCCGATATGGAAAAACTAGTTAATACAGATAGAGATAAAAGTAAAATTACATTAGGTGGAAGAAAAACTGTTAGTGAACAACAAGATGTTTTAAAAGCAAAAATTAAGGATGCTGAAAATGATTATCAAAAGAAAGCACATAGTTCAGAAAGATTAAAAAATCAATTAATTGAAGTTCATAGACCACAGATTTCAAAATCTTGGAAAGAATTAATTGTTGAGCTAGATACTTCTCTGGAAATTCAAATTGAAAAATATTCAATCTATACAGAATCTTTATTGGTTGGCATTGGGAATCAAATTTCTCCAATTAATGGCCAAGAATCAATGAGAAATATTGCCACTAATGTTGATGTTGAGAAGGCTCTTTACATAACTATCAAGGGCACCCCAGCTCTTTCCAAGGATGCTTTTAAGCCAGTGGAGTTTGTTCGTCATCCATTATACGGAACAGCATCCACTCCAACTTCATCATATGCAAAACCAGTTCAACAGCAATATAAGTCAGGTAACGTTTCAACTGCTACTACAGGCGAATCTAATAAACCAATGCCTCCACGTCCTTCTATAATTGCTGGTGAACTGCCTCCTGGTGTTATATCAAGTCCAAATATTCCACAACTTGATTCTGATAAATCAGGAATGTCTTATAGTACCTTGGATCCAACAAATGGAGTTTCTGCATTATCGGGACCAAGACCAATGGATGATTCCACCGTATTAAGCACTCCGCAATTGAGTTATGAAGATAATTTATCAATTGCATCATCTTTCAAACATAATTTATTCGGTTTACCATTAGAAAATTTATCATTAAATGATGAAGCAGTGCCATTATTTGTCATTAAATGTATTACCATCATTGAAAATTATGGTAATATGACTCAAGGTGTTTATAGAATGTCTCCAAATAAAGCAAGTTTAGATGAAATTGCATCAAAGATTGATCAGGATCCTGAAGATTTAGATATCTTAAATCCAATTGATTTCAATAATGTCAGTGATGATTATATTTATTTAATAAGTTCATTACTGAAGAGATTCTTTTCACAATTACCGGAACCTTTGCTAACATTAGAACAAAGAGATAACTTTTTACAGGCTGCATTATTAAGTGATGCACAAAATAGAAAGGCTCAGTTTCATCAGTTTGTTTATGAACTACCTGATTGCAACTATTTTACATTGAAGGATTTATTAGGACATTTCCTTAAATTAACCGAAAATCCGGTTTTGAAAATGGATTCTCATAACTTAGCAATTGTTTGGGCAGGTAATTTGGTTGGTGGAGATACAACCTCAAGAGAGGGTTTGGAAACACAACAAAGAGTTATTGAAGATTTAATTAATTTCGCAAGGGAAATATTTACTTATGATGAAGATGATGAAGAGGTCGTAGATAAAAATATTTAATAATTTTAAGTATTAAATTCTACACATATATAATAATTAATTATATAAGCTTGTTGTTTACTTTAATGATCAATTTTCCTTTTGGCTTTATCCCAAGCATTATGAGTTTTTCTTTTCTTTGTGTTACCACCATCATTATTAAAATCTCTTGTATTATCAAACATACTCCAATCTTCACCAAAGAATTCATTTCTCATTCTCTTTGATCTGTCCTTTTTATTTTCTTTTAATTTTTGAACTGGTAATCTTGTAAAATTATCTTCTTCATAACGTTTAACCTCAGCTTCCTTCTCTAATTGCTTCTTAGATTTCATATCTCTACCTCTATTAACGATCGTTGAACCAATAGATTTTTCTGCCATTGGTGCTTCACTAATATCTTGAAGGTATTCATCCATTGATTGTAAATTTCTTTGCTTTTTACTCCTGACTTCCTTATCAGGATCACTTTGAAGTGCCATTGCTGCAATTTTTGGTGGTTTATATTTGCCATTCGATTTATTTTCATCTTCTGCATCTGAATCTCCCTTTTCTTGTTCACGTTCATTTCTGTTTTTAAATGGTTTATTAATTGCCTTTTCTGCACTTTTACCCATAAGAGCGCCTAAGTTTGGTTTGAAACTCATTCCTTCGTCTTCAGAAGCTTCCTCTTCTTCCTCTTCTTCTTCTTCTTCTTCTTCTTCTTTACGAGAATTCTTATGAACATTATTTTCAATATCCTTTTGTTCCTTTTCCTTTCTTTGGTAAGCACCAGTTAATTTTTCTAATTGATAACTTAATTTCTTTTCAAGAGACTTGACACCTCTTTCTAATGTAACACGATGAATCACGGAGGATCTAAGAAGATTTTCTTCTTTTTCGCCGTTATTTATTTTTGATTCATCTTCTTGCATTGATTTTAAACGTAAAGATAAAATTAATACTAAGTCTGTAATATATCCTAACATACTAGAATTTTTTAATGATAATAATGACACTGGATCCATTGGATTGGAACTATCATCCTTTAAGTTTATAGATTTTAAAAGTTGATTAACTAATTCTGGTTGAAACTCCTCACCATCTTTAAATGATTCAATAACGCTATCAAGTGCAGATGATGTACTATCCAGTGAATCAGAAATCGATTCAAGCATCTTATCCGCTGATTGTGTAGCCTTACTTCTAGTTGAACTCATCCTTATTAACCGTATTGTAATGTAAAAGAGACACGATAACTTTTAAAGATACCTTTCTTTAATAAAAAAATTTTCAGAATATTGCACAGCCTGAAAAAAAAACGGTTTTTTTTTTAATTAAAAATTTTTTTCTTGTCTAAAAAGTTAAAATTAAATAGACAGTTCTTTTTCTGTTTATATCAATTGATAGTTAACAAGCATGCCTCAAAACGATTATATTGAACAGCATATCAAGAAGCACGGTAGAAGGCTTGATTATGATGAAAAGAAGAGAAAGAAGGCTGCAAGAGAAGCACATAAGGTTTCTAAGAATGCACAAGAATTGAAGGGTTGGAAGGGTAAGATGTTTGCTAAGAAACGTTATGCAGAAAAGGTTGCAATGAAGAAGAAGATTAAGGCTCATGAGCAAAGTAAATTAAAGGGACCATCTAAGCCTAAGGAAGACGATGGAGAAGCATTACCAACATATTTATTAGATAGACAACAGCAAAATACTGCAAAGGCAATTTCATCATCAATTAAACAAAAGAGAATGGAAAAAGCTGATAAGTATTCGGTCCCATTACCAAAGGTCAGAGGTATCAGTGAAGAAGAAATGTTTAAAGTTATTAAAACTGGTAAACAAAAGAATAAAGCTTGGAAGAGAATGATTACAAAACATACTTTCGTTGGTGAAGGCTTTACAAGAAGACCTGTTAAAATGGAAAGAATCATTCGACCTTCTGCGTTAAGACAGAAGAAGGCTAATGTTACTCATCCTGAATTGGCTGTTACTGTCCTCTTACCAATCCTTTCAGTTAAAAAGAATCCTCAATCTCCGTTGTATACTCAATTAGGTGTTTTAACGAAGGGTACAATCATTGAAGTCAATGTCTCTGAATTAGGTTTAGTCACTGCTGGTGGTAAGGTTGTTTGGGGTAAATATGCCCAAATTACTAATGAACCTGATAGGGATGGTGTTGTTAATGCTGTTTTATTAGTTTGATTTTAAAAAATATATATTTTTCTAGAAAAAAAGAAAGTTTCAAAGGATTAATAACGTTTTGTTCTGAAAGAAAAAAGGGAAAACCAATATAATTGTATTATTCTTCTTATCTTCGTTTTATATTTTAATAACTGATCTTGTGGGGTATTTTGATGGCAACTCAGAAAGTTTAAGATGTAAAAAAATAAAAAAAGGAACTTAAACCTTTTCCTTATTACTCCACAAATGAATAATTCTAAAAATTTCAAATACCAGAGCACGGCGGGACTCGAACCCGCAACCATCCCCGCCGGAAGAAGACATGCTAACCATTGCACCACGCGCCCGAGTATGATCATTTTTAGGCTATTAAAGAAAATAAGGGTAAAGAGAGGTGAAATATATGGTAAAACGTTATAAATGGGTACCTAGAAGCATTGAAGTATCATTATATTATTGGGGAGCAATAAAAAAGGGTCTATATGAGGGTTCTAAAGTTTCCAAAATTTTTAATTTATGTATTTTTAATAAACTCTGTTTTTGAAAAACAATTTTTGATTTTTGCCAAATTGACTATTTACAACTTCAAAAATTCATTAAATGTGTATTTAAATTGATCAATTAAATTCGAAACAAAGATTTGTAAAGGAAATATATAAGAGGGAAATTTTACAAAATGATTGAACATCTTTTATGTTTACACAGGGCTCAACTTGCCAATATTTTTGCATTTTAATATTTTTGCATTTTAGTATTTTTGCATTTTAATATTTTTAAAGTCAATTTTAAAGCTTTTGAACTAGTTCTTCTTTTAAAATGACTATAATACGTATATACATATACTTTCACTTTAAAACATTTATTACAGTTGTATTTGGTAGCATTTTAACAGCTAAAAGAGTTTTATGATCTACGGCTTTTAAAAGCACCGCGTTTCAGACGATCGAAACACACATAAATAAACAATAAAACTTTAACACATTTCTTTCCTTATTCAGGTCATATCATGACATCTCAGGAGGGAATTTCAGGTAATCTGACCCCAATAAAACAAATAGAAGGGAGTTCTAGTGAATTGACACAAACTCCAATACAGACTCAAGAACTTTCATCACCACTTAAAGAAATTATTGATGATGAATTTATACCATCACCAACAGATAAGGAGCCACGTAAATCATTTTACTATTCATCAACCCAATTACAAAGGAGGGACCCTGAAAAGTTGTTAATGTTAGAAGAACTAGATAAAATAGAATCTTTAATTACTAAGAATTTACAGAAGATAGAATATAATTTAACTAAATCAAATGCAATTATCATTGATAAAATATTACCAACATTAGAAGATTATAGTCTAAATTGCAACAAAATTCATAAAAATGTCAATCATATTAAAGAATTTTATGAAAATGCAGCAAATGTTAACATTTTAACGAGAGATGATTTAAGAGATCAAACGAATAATGGGGGAGATTTAAGTAAACAGCATATTGAATTAAATGAGTCTAATTTAAGTAGTGATTTATCAATTATGGATAGATATAAGCAGAATTTTAGTTTTCAAAACGAAAATCATGAATTAAATAATAAAATTAATCTTAATTCATCAATTAACCTCTCATTTTTAAATAATATAAACATCAAGGAACAAGATGAATCAACGGGAAGGACACCAGTTCGGAAAGTTGCTTCTGATCAATACATTAAATCATTAAATAATCAAGTAGATTTAATTAGCGATGATGATGATGGTATAACAGAAAGAATATTATCAGATAATAAAAGTGATGATAAAATACCTCAAGATAAAAGAAATAAATATATGTCAGAATTAGTTAAAGGATATGAATCCCCACCTTGGGAAGAGCCTCCGAAGTTGGAATCTGAAAGGTTTATTTCTCCCTTGAAAAAGAAAAGAAAGTTAAATCTATCACCTAATGGTAGTTTAAACGTTAGTGAAGATGAAGATATCAGTATTAGATTTCCCATGTCTCCAAAATATGGGGCCGGTGGCAAATTGTTGAGATCTGAAGAAGGCAGAAAGTTGGCATTGAATTTTGCCAGAAGTGAAAGAATGATCAATCATCCGATTTTATCATTACAAAGGAGTAATTTAGAGAACCAACAAGAACAAATGGATGAACCAACAGTTACAGGGACATTTTATTCCATCGAATCCAATTCCACAATAGACAATCCACCACAATTAACACCTGGGTTAGTTTTACGGGATTCGGAGATAGATCAGTTACAAAATGGAGATACTGCTGACCAAAGTAATGATATAGAAATACCAATATTATCAAGATCTTTAGAAACCCCATCACCTCCACCTCCACAAGTATCTGCAGAGGAAATACTAACACCACTTTAATGAAGTGGCTCCATTTTTATCCTAACGCCACCATTCGTATCCAATGTATTTTTATATTAAAGTGTAACATCTGAACATCTCTATGGTGAGTAAGCTAAGGAATTTTTTTTGGTCTTTAAATGTTATGACTCCCACACCCTGTAAGAAAAAAAGTCTGGAAACGACGTATATTGATTTCCTTAATACCCAGAGGATCTAACACTTGTGTTCAAGTCTTCAACTGAAAGCAGAGGCACACAAGTTTTGAGCATGATATCCAATAAACTAAGGAAACCCAACAAGTACAATACGCCGTTAAATGAAAGAAAAGGTGACATGGTTTATAGGATCTTCAAGGCTGGATACTTAAAAAGGGTTCAACACATAAAGTTGGGTGAACTGGTTCTTTCGATAGTCTCAGTATTAAGCATGCCGATAATAACGTATTATATATACAAGGCGATCAATTTAAACGATTTTGAATCTATTCTGAACTCCAGTTCTCATTTGATCAAGGCTATGGGTTTTGATGACAGTTCATCCCAAATTTACAAGGCGTTTTCAATGAACCCTGTTATTGAAATTGAACCGTTTAACAAACAAAGTCTAGGATTTGTTGTTTTATTGACATTGATACTGAGTAGCTGGCTGGTAAGTTGAGGACAACAAAATAAGAGTGGTACCTAGTTCCAATTATCACTCTTTGCGGCGTTTTTAATATAAGCGGGGGTTTGAAATTCATAACCTTCCTCTGTATTTTTGATCCAAGCCCTTTGAACAATATTGTATTAATAGAACTTTCACTAAATTATGAAAATAAACTAACAAAGGAATAAGATGGTTGAGTTAATATATGTATTAGCTGCTACAGTGATTTGCGGCGGTACGACATTTGACATTGTTTATTATGTTCAAACAAGATCAAAGAAGAAGTTGAAAGCCTTAACCGTCTTTCCGTTGCCTAATTGGGCTAAGGAATGCCGTTTCAACCGTTTTGGGGAGTTTCCGGAGTGTTTTTGTCTGTGTATTTACCTTATGTCCGCTACAGGCGAATTGTTAAAATAGGAAAGGCATTGTATCCTAAGTGCCCCACTATTTTAGGATTAGATACAAAGATCGTATATTCCTTTGTGACAATCAGAGTTGCTCTCTACATAAAAGGTGTCTAGATCTACTAAGAGGAAAATTTTTTTTCTGAAAAACTTTTTTCTTTTTTTATAGGCTTTCAACTTTTTTTCTTATCTAATTATTACATCTACCAACAACTTCTTTCTTGTGTAAAAGCAATGACTATCGATCTGAAACCATACCAAGTTGCTGCCAATGAAAAGGCTAAATCCTTGTTTAACAAAATTCCTAAGGAATGGAGATTAGTTGACACTCCTTCCCCAGAAGAAGAACCAAATGCTTCAACTTATGCTGATAAATTTTTAACTGAATTAGAATTAGATATTATTAATAAATCTGCTTTAGATTTATTAGAAGATCAAAGAAAAGGTAAATTAACTGCTGTTGAGATTACTAATGCTTATTGTCATAGAGCTGCTCTTATTCATCAGCTGACACACTGTTGTACTGAAATCTTTTTTGACCGTGCTCAGAAGAGTGCAATCGAATTAGATGAGTATTTTAAAAAAGAAGGAAAATTAAAAGGTAAACTTCATGGTATTCCAATTTCTTTAAAAGATCAAATCAATTTACCAGGTATTGATACTTCACTTGGTTATGTTGGTCCTTACATGAGTGAAGAAATTCAAAAGACAATCACTCATAGGAAGTCACTTGATGATGAATCACTTATTGCCATCATTTTAAGAGATGAAGGTGCTGTGTTTTATGTTAAGACTACTGTCCCAATGGCCATGCTGGCAGCTGAAACATCCAGTAACTTAGGAATTACTAGAAATGGTCTTGACAGGCGTATGGCACCAGGTGGATCATCTGGTGGTGAAGGTGCACTTCTGGGTGCAAAGGGTGCCATCCTTGGTCTTGGTACTGATATTGGTGGTTCTATCAGAGGACCTGCCGTTTTTCATGGTCTTTACGGTTTAAGAGCTTGTTCAAATAGATTTCCTTATTTGAATATTGCCAATTCGTACCCAAATCAAGTTGCTGTGTGCTCAGTTGTTGGTCCAATGTGTAGATTCCCTCAAGATATGAGTTTAATCAGTGAAGCAATTCTTAACCATCCGTTATGTATTAAGGATCCAAAATGTCTACCAATTCCTTGGAGAAACGAGATTTACAAGGAGGCACAAACTAAGGATTTAAATATTGGTGTTTTGAAATGGGATGGTTCAGTTATGCCACAAGCACCAATTTTCAAGAGATTGTCTCAAATGAAGGAAACTTTTGAATCCAATGGTATTAAATCACAAGAATTAGGGTTCCCTGATGTTTCATTAACTGAATTAGCTAATTTACTCTTAGGTATCTACACTTGTGATAACTTTGAAGAAATTTTAAAGTTTTGTTCCTTAGCTGGTGAGCCATCGTCTGAATTATTACAAAGATCATTCAACCTGCCTGGTAAAGTTGATTCCTGTCCTGAATTCTTTGATAGAGCTTGTCATAAATATGAATTGCAACAAAAGATGGATCAATGGTGGGATACCAATTATCCAGATATGGATTGTTTCATCATGCCTGGTTTTGCTGCTCCAACATGGATCATTGGTGATTCAAATGTTATTGGTAATCCATATACTAGAGCTATCAATGTCCTTGATTACACTTCTATTACAATTCCTGTTGATTACGTTAATGAAGGTGATGATAAATGGGAAAGAAATGACTTTGCAAGTGAACATGATAAGGGTGTTTGGGAATACTATGATAAGTCTCTCATGCTTGGTAAGCCAATTACCTTACAATTGATCTGTAGAAGATACCAAGAAGAAAAGGCCATTGCTTTAGCAGAACGTCTTTCAAATATTTTCAATTTCCATAAGAAATAAATTGTAAATTTTATAACTTAATACAATCTAAATTAGCATATATTATTATTATATAGAGATCAAATAACGGAGGAAACGTGTAAATGAACATAGAAATAGATAAAGATATATAAAGAAACAAAATAGGAATAATAATAGTCTAGATTTATTTTTAGTTTAAATAAATAGGGGTTTTATTAAAAAAGAAAAGAATTTATTGTCTCTTTTTGATGTTTTCTTCGGTTCCATAAACTCTGTCATCGGAACCACCTTCAACATCCCTTCTAATGTGATCCATTTCATTAGCTTGCTTTTCCCAAAGCTTCTTATCAGTTTTCTGATTCTTATCGAACAATTCTCTTTCTGGTTGCCTATATGAGCCACCAAGTCTATCCCATAAAGTAGTGAATTGACCATAGTTGTAATTGAAATATAAGTGGTGAACAGTGTGACAAGCAGCACCATTGACGATGGCATCATTTGCAAGGTATTCACCATCATGAATGGTAACAGTCCAAAAGTTAACAAAAGTGAATAACAATAAATAAGAAACCTTATGCAAAGGGAAAAAGAATGGGAACATATGGTAAGGTAATGATTGGAAATAACCATCAACAGGGTGGAAAGCATGGGAGGCAAAAGGAGTACAAACAATCCATTTGTGATGAGGCTTGTGAAGCAATTTGTAAACAGCTGGCCAATGTAACCATCTATGAATGAAGTAAATACCACAATCAGTAAACATAATAAAAAATGGAACTTGAAGGACAACTGCAAGCCAACCACCATTTGATTCATTAATATTATAATATAATTTTGAGAAACCTTGCAATTCTAATAAAAACCAAGGAACAGTTAATAAAACCATAACTGGGATAGCAGACATTGCTAATTTAATTTCCATACTAACTTGGTTTTTTAAGTACCTTGGATGGTTAAAATTAGTTTTATCATAAATAAATGTGAAGGAGAGCCAAGCAATACCGAAATAAAGCAACCAACCAAAGATACAAGTGATTGAAAAGATGGAAAGTGCTTGTCTTAAAATATTTGATCTTGGAAATAGGGAAGCACTTGAAAGAGCAGTTTCTCCAAACCACAAGTAATTGTTATTTAAACCGTAAACGTCTCTACCAGAGGAAGCAATCGGTTCGAATAAATGATGTAACTTCTGATTAGCTAAAAGTGTATTGGTACCATTAGTTAAAACACTAAGAGATTGGGTTATATAAGAAGGAGTTTCAGGAATAAATTTTTCAAGAGATTTTGGTAATAAAGAAGCATAAAATTTATCTAAAAAGAAATGGTCAGTAACTTCTAAAACTAAATCCATATTTTATTATATTATATTAAAAGTAGTGCTTGGCGGTGTCTTTTAAAATAACTAATTTTCCTAAAGAAGAGTAGGATTATTACTAGAATAAGAATTTTTTTCATCAGACGTGTCTCCAACAGGAAAAACAGTTGAATATTTATATATCGGAACTAGCGAGGGGGAACGAGGGGAACGAGTCAAATGCAGAGGTATACGAATAGGCTGATGTTTTAACAAACGACGATATAACGTAGTGAGGAAACACCTTTTGTGAGCCCACTCCAGACTCTGCTTGTTGTTATTGTTGTTGTTAATGTACATACACCCCCACTCTCTTTATACGACACAATCAGAGGGAGTGATTCGTTATTTCTACGCTATTACTATCCGTTTGCTGCCGGTAAAGGTTTGCTATACCACTTTAAAAGTTGTGTGTATTCAATGTTTGTAAATAATACCTACTGAACTATAATCAGTTCCCCTTTATTAGTATTGTAATAGTAACATATACTTTTGTTTTATTTCAAACGTTTTCTTTTTTTTCTTCTACTCGTATAAATTGATGGTAGCCTTAGTTATATTCAGTATCGCCAATATTAAAATTATTCTTTAATAACGATTCACATTAAAAGGAAAAAGGGGTACCTTGGCATTCCGTAAACGGTTTTCGCCAAACAAAAGGTAAGATTTGGTTCTTGTGATTTCCTCATTGGGAGGGTTCATTTACAGTCCAATAATTTGTTATTGGTTGATACTAAAGCTCATGTTATCATCTGCCAACTTTAGTTGTTGCGAATATAAATGAATACTTTATACATGGGGTTGACTTATTTCTTACTCTCTGCGTTTAAAATTCAATACTTATTCTTTAGTAGCAATAGGGGGATATTTTAGTAGATGCTTTATGGCCATTAAAAAACACCACTAAATTCACAATAAATAAATACCTCCAAGATATTCCCGGAGATGGCTAGTTTTTCCCTCCGAGTGTTTGCAGTTATAGCAAAAAAGCTCCATACGTCCCAGCTGTTGTTATCTTTACGTCTTCTACGAGGTTGAACCGTTGACGGAGAGTGAAAGTCCGAACCTTTGTCTCTTTGCTAAGTTGTTGGGTGCCACCCAGGGTGGTATTGTAAAAAAAATTTAAAGGTCTCAATCATAGCCCCTCTTTACTAAACTCCACTTATTGATTATATGTATATTTATATATATACATTATTATCACCTTTTCCTTTGTGTTCTTAATTAAAACTAATTTTTTGTATAAGAGAGGCTTATATTTCTATATATTAATATATGCAAAATATGATCAAGAATAGTTTAAAGATTGATAGATTGAGATTGATTAAATCTATAAGATTTAATTCGTCCAAGGTTAATATCAATGATTATAATTCCAATAATTCCAATGCAGATGCAACTTCAACAGTTGTTTCTGATACTATTAATTTTCAAAAATTTACAAAATCCAAAGAATCAGGTTCAAAGTTAACTTGGTGGGAAATCTTAGAAAAGCAAAATCAAAGGACCAAAGAAGGTAAAAAATTCGAATCACTTACTATTGAAGATGTTAAAACAACAAATATTATTGAAAAGACAAGATCTGATTCCTTTACTTTCCTTAAATTACCCTTTAAAGATGATTTAGAATTAAGAGATTTTTATATTAATGCTGCTGGTAGATTAAGATTTGGTCATTTATTTCAAGATCTAGACTCTCTTGCTGGTAGAGTTGCGTTTTCTCATTGTTTACCAGCTGAGCCAATGAATGTTACCGCCTCTATTGATAGAATTTATGTTACCAAGAAAATTGATGAAATTAATAAATATAATTTCATCTTTGTTGGCTATGTCACCTATACTGGTAACTCATCAATGGAAATTTGTATTAAAGGGTTTTCATATGATTCAGAATTACCAGAAAAGGTTACTTCAAAGATAGTTGAGGATGATAAGAAGAATTGTTTCCTTTCTGCTAATTTCACTTTTGTTGCTAGAAACCCTGCAACTAATAAATCTCATAAAATTAATAAGATTTTACCAACAAGTGAATCCGAATGGATTGATTTTAAGAGAGCTGTTTCTCATAATGCAGCAAAGAAGTTAAGAGCTAAAGTTTCTAATTTACAGAAGGTTCCACCAACCGAAACTGAATCAAAATTAATTCATTCATTACACAATGCATCAAAATCAATGTCGGAAATACCAGACAATATTGCTTTGATGAAAGATACAAAGTTATCAGCAACTCAAATTCAACAACCTCAATATAGAAACAAAAATGGTATCATCTTTGGTGGTTATCTATTAAGACAAACTTTTGAATTAGCTTATTGTTCAGCAGGTGCGTTTTCAAGATCATTCCCACGATTCGTTTCGTTGGATAACACTACTTTCAAAGCTCCTGTTCCAGTTGGTTCAGTGCTTCATATGGATTCTGAAGTTTGCTACACTGAACATATTCATGAATTTGATGAATATTCAGAATCTGCAAATATTGTTAAAACAATTGTTCCAGACTTTGCTTTACCTGCAAATCAACTAAGTTCTGATAATCAAGATATATTCTCTGTTCCTGGTACTCTTATTCAGGTTAAAGTTAGTACTAAAGTTAGGAACTTAAATGAATCTACTAAATATACTGAAACCGGTACCTTCGTTTACAGCTTCTATGTTCCAAGAGATTCCGAAGGCTTTGACTCTCCTGGGTATTCCTCTGTTATTCCTCAATCATATGCTGAAATGATCGACTACGTCGAAGGTAAAAGAAGAGCAAACGACACTTCCAGCTATGCACAACAATTAAAAATATCTGATTCCAATTAATTAATTCATTACCAATATATAACATATATATAATTATTTTAAGTATCGTTTTATTTTGTTTTAATGTATTCCCTTTTTTTTAACCCTCTGTTGATGTCGGAGACATTGTATTTTGTTCATTTGTTGATTTTAATTTCAAATTATTGCTCTCACTTTGATTTGAATTTAACGGTGTGTTATTAATAATTTTTGAAACATTAGACTCTTCATTAAGTTTGGTTAACTTTTCATCTTTATAGATTTCTTCTTTCCAGTAATCAACCATGTCAATAAACAATGCATTTGATAAATTTGAATTTGAAATATCAATTCGAAAACGTTCATTTTGAAGAAGCGTTAATATATATAAACAATCCGGATAAACAATATGTTTGGAATACTCAGGTCTTTGCCAATACGTTAAATATGCTAAATAATTGATAAACTTTTCATCTTTCAAATAACCATTTTGAACAAGATATGAAAGATATTGAATATTAGCCAACGATTGTACGAATTCTAATTCAACTTCCCATCTCAATGGCAAATCATCTTGAACGCTATTAGAGCTAGAAGTTGTGTTGGAAATAGTAATCGGTGCTTCACTCATAGTATCTGATTTCACAACTAGCGTGTATAAAAAAGAAAGTGTTGATAATTTTCAATCCTTAAGAAGATACCAAGAAACTACGCGCTCAGCATTTTATGTTTAAACGGAATATCTGTATATTATTGTAAATGGAATATAAAGTAGCAATAACAGTCATAAGTCATAAGAAATTATAAACAAATCAGAGATAAATATATTGGATGGCGGAATATGGAAATAAACCATCGCTAACTGAATTAAAAAGAAGAGGTAAGGTAAGAAATAGGAACGAAAAAATCATAAATGTTTTCAGCATCTGGAAACTCCCAACAAGTTTAAAGAATTGTAAGTGATCTATTAGAATTGAAATCAGAATTTATTAGTTTTTTTTATTTTGGAAACAGTATTATTGAGCATCAACGTTAAACATATTCAACCTTGTTTTCATCAGAAGGAATATTCCAAGAACCTGGCATTCTCAACCACTTGACTTCTGGAAGCGGAGCGTAGGAGTTGGAAGCGACATTGATACCATCATAGAAGGCATAAAAAGCACAAATAGAGGTAATGAAACAGAAGACACCGGCAGCAGTCTCGCAACCCTTATGAGAACCAAAGATAGCAATAGTGTAAAGAAGGAAGAACATCCAAAGACAAAACATTAAAACGAACAATGGAACAGTTGATTTAAAAGTAGCAGTCCAAAGGAAAAAGGTGAAAACTGTCCAGGAAGCAAGGAAGATACCAAGGGCATCTGTCAACCCACCTTCAGCATAGGCTTCAGTTACACCAAAGACATTTGAAAGGATGCCACCAAGAGACATGAAGAAACCACCATAAACTAAGAGGAAAGTTGAACCAAACAAGTTATCATCAACAATTGCCCAAACACCACAAATGACTTGGACTAAACCAGAGGAAAGAAATAAAGCACCAGATAGGATGGACGCACTGGGAACGTGTCTTGCCCCTGCAATGATTAAACCAAGGGCAAATAAAGTAGTTGCAACAACTGCCAAACCAGCGGAACAAGAACTTGGGTAAGCTCTATGGTCACCAGTTCTTTTATACCAAGAAGTTCTTAATAACCCAGTTCTTGGTGGATGTAATTGGCAATCGTAATTATAAGGTTTACCGTTGTATCCTATTTGATAAGGTTGATTTAGTAAGGGAGAAATTTTGTTTGGTTCTTCTTGAACAGGAGTATTAGAAGAATGAATATCAGACATATTATAAATGTTAAGGTGTTTATTAGTTTTAGTGTTATAAAGCTTTACTATATATGAAAATTGAAACAGGGGACATAGTGAGCATTTATATATTAAATTGAAATAAGAGGGAATTTTAGTGGATTTGATTGATATTACCTATTTTATTAGCAGGCAACATCAGGCAACGTAAGATCCCACCAAATTTATCTAAGTAATGGTCCGACCGCTGTATCCGAAGAAGGGATACATTGTGGTTTATGTTACTGATATCGGCAGCGTCGGAACTCCAACCTCATGAGCATATTCCCCCACCAAATTCCACTTTGACATTAAACCGTTGACTTATTGTGTTTAATTAAGGGGAGTCAAGAGACGATCTTTGTAGCGTTGGAGAATATATAGTAAAAAAATACAATACTAATACAAAGAATCCCGTTTAGTAAATAGAAGACAGTATATTTATATAAAAGTAGGTGTACACTCCCATTGATAGGTCATTTTATTCTCCATTTAATAGTGGTTTCAAAGCTACTACTGAGCCAAGTTTCACGGCAGAAGCACCCAGAAATAAAAAAAATTGGATGATTTTCAAAGAAAAAATCATTTTAACATTTTCATATTATAGAAGCGGCTATTGGTTGCAAAATTAGTGTTTTTTTAAACTTTTATTAACTCATGACTACTAGTAGCAGCAACAAGGACGAGCGGAAGGTTAATGCTGTCCCAAAGCCAGTGTTGCCTTTTGCACCCGTTCGTCAGAATGAACGGCAACATTATATAAATTTACTTATATCGCTTTATAAATCTATTGAAAGTATCAAACTTTCAAATAATGATTGCATTAAAAGAGCGGTTAAATGGGAGTATGAAACTGCAAAGAATAATAAACTCAAAGGTGAGTATATGTCAAAAATGAAACGATTATTGTTTAACTTAAAGAAATATGGCTCAGAGCATGCGATACCCGTCGCTATTAAAACTGACGGTAATAATGATGATGAATACGGTATTAAAGGAAAATATGGTGTTATTCATAAATATGATGATATATTAAAACATTTGAGAAGTCTTTGTATTAGCAAGGAACGATTAAAACGACATGGTTATGTTGTTGAAATACCGGATGCTATTGATTTACCAATTTTAATAGATTGTGACAATTGTCAAATTTCCTTTAAGATTGATGAAATAGGTTCAAAAACTCAATGTACTTTCCATTATGGTAAAATATTGACTTCGACCTATAAAAGTTTAAAATTAGGGTATAAAATTTATGGTACTCAATACAGTGATAAAGCATTTAATTGTTGCAAGCAATTAAAAGGTCAAACACTTGGATGTAAAACTAACGATCATCATGTTTTTAAACTAAAAAACTCAATGCATTTACAAAAGGTTAAACCATTTAAATCAATAAATCAATTACGATCGGAATTAAGGATTGATTCAAATTCTAAAATTCAATTACAAAGGAAGGAAAAAATTAAAGCAATTGGTATTGATTGTGAAATGTGTTATACTGATAAAGGATTTGAAATGATGAAGATTTCAATAATTGATTTTAAAACTGAAAAAGCAATCCTGAACTCAATTGTTCATCCAGATGGAGATTTAATAATTGACTTAAATTCCCATGTCTCTGGCGTCAATGAAATACCTCAAAATGCTTTAACATTTGATGAAATTTTAATTAAATTAGCTGAACTAACTGATGAAGATACTATTATTGTTGGTCATGGGCTAGAAAATGATTTAAATGTTCTTAGGTTAATTTACCCAAATATTATAGATACTGCTATTTTATTAAGTGAAAATCAAGTTGATGTTAGAAGGAAGGATCCATTGAGAAAACTAGCTTGGGATTACCTTTCCGAAAATATTCAAACAAATTCACATGATTCGTTAGAAGATGCAATTATTCCAACTAAAATAATCAAAGCTTACATTTCAAAGAGATTAGATAGAATTAGTAATTTAAATTAAACAGTTATATATTGTGAAGAACGTGAAAGAGCTTCAATAAATCTACCTAAATCTTCTTTTTTAATTTCAATTATTGCACTTTGGAAACTATCAATCCTTGCTTGAATATTTATTTCTTGTGTAACCCTTTCAAATATAACTGAAAATGTATTCAATAAATTTTGTTGATCACCACTTTCATTTTGAATTTTTGTTTTCGGTGGTAATCCACAAATTAAATAAGTTCCTGCTTCATTATCTAATGCACCAATGACCAGCGGTAATAAATTATCATCAATTTCACAGTAAACATCCAATATCCAATTACCCAACCTTGTTAATATTAATGGGTTCTGATATAATTGCGATGACCCTAATGTTTGAATACCAATTGTTTCTTCTTCATTTGAGTTACCATACCTTTTGATACTTGGTTCAATTGCGCTAATGGTTGTATTTGTTGTAAACGCTTCATTTAGAATAACAACTTTAAATTTCGAATGGCTTTTAACCATATCTTTTTGTAGAATTTCACATCCTCTTTCAAATATAAACTGTTGCTCTATTCTTGAATACTGCAATCCTTGAACTATTTTATTATAATCACTTAATGAATCATATGCTTTCCAAAAACTTTTAATAAAAGACTCGTTCCTTTTCATTGAAATTTTCTTTAATCTTTCTTGTTCACTCTCATCCTGTTCATCTTCCTTATCTTCTTCTTCTTCACCTTCTTCAACTCTTTTCCTTTTTTTAATTTTAAATCCATCTGATTTATTATATTCTAATAATGATGTTACTGCATTGACGTAATCACCAGAACAAATTGCTCCATTAAACCCATAATACCTTTGAAATCCGGGTATAATTATATCTGTTAAATCAAATTTTGGTAAAACGCTATTAAATAATTCATTTAACGATTTCTTTAATTCAATATCAATATAATTCCAATTTTGATTTGCTTGGTTTAATGAAATACCCATTCTTGCAAAGATAGATTTTAAAAGTCTTTTACCATCATTAGTATATAAATGAATTTTAGAGTTGACATAATTTGAATAATAAAATGAATTATACATTGTCCAATTGTGCAACATAAATAACGTATACTCTTTATTTGGTTGAATGATAACACCTCCTGCTTTTTTATTAACATCAACAATTAACTTAGAATTATTAGAAATGGTCTCTCTCAATAAAAATGAACTTTCATTAGATTGTAATCTATTAACTTCCTGTTTTAAAACTGGATAAACAGCTTCGTAAACTGTTTGATGTTTATCTCTTAATGATTTTGTGCCAATGATTGCAAACCAAAGCAAATCTAAATTGGATTCTCCAATTGAAGATATTATATCATACATTTGTAATGATGATGGTATTGACATACTCGTACCCTGTGAATAATAACTTTCAATTATATCTTGATATTGATTCATTAAAGCTTTCTTTTCGTTTTTAACATTTCGTTGAGTGTTCTCTGAATGGTCATCACTATCAGATCCAGCTAATTCTTCAAGTTCACTCTCCTCACTTTCTTCTTCATCTCCACCTTGGTAATTATTTAATATAAAATTAAAGGCTGTTTGTTCATCCTTTAATCCATTTGTACTACCATCATCTAAACAGCAAATCATTGCAGAGTTATATAAGTTATCTAGATTCCACGGTCTTTGTCCATCAATAATATATATTTTCCTATTCAATTGAATGTCATTATATTTTCCTTGTTTGATTAACTCTTCAACTTCAGTTATATCCATATCTTCATTAACTAAATGAGACTTAATATCGATATCTAAAAAGCTTTCTAAATCAACCGAGGCACTACATCCAAGCATTATAACGTTAGTAATATCCTCATCTAAGTTTGTATACTTTTCCTTTAAGTCCATGTAACCTAATACAGGTATGATTTGATAAATAAAGTAATCCCTTTTTAAAACATCAATTAAAATCTTTGAAGCACAAATTGCATCGATATTAAATGCTGAAACAAATATAACTAATTTACAAGATGAATAACTTAATGAAGTCTTCAAAATATGTTGGAATACCTTACCAAACTCCCCCTGTGTCAATATCATTGTTGGATATTGATTTTTATTTCTATTTAACTTTAATAAAAAGAAAATGATATCTTGTAAATGATGAAAAAAGTTGTAACAAGACGCGTTGAACATTACACACGCGTTGAGTCTCTATAATAGATGTTGTTTATTACTATACACATAAAAGAAGACTATAAAACAATAATTGAGTCCAAGTAGGCCTTGATCTTGTAGATTTCGGATCGGTTATTCCAGAGAATGTACGGTTCGGAAAGAATTCCGTCTTTAACCCTAAAGCATTTCAGATAAATCAATGAAATGATCTTATATGTTAACAAGTCATGTTTGATAGCATTAACCTTTAATTCATCTATCAATTGTCCTATGAGATTTAAGTTCTGGGTAGTTTTCCATGTTTGAATAAGTAATTCATTATAA
Source organism: Saturnispora ahearnii (assembly GCA_030564945.1). Taxonomy (NCBI): domain Eukaryota; kingdom Fungi; phylum Ascomycota; class Pichiomycetes; order Pichiales; family Pichiaceae; genus Saturnispora; species Saturnispora ahearnii. The sequence continues at coordinate 4,626 of JAJMAQ010000008.1, read as the reverse complement.
ACATCAATATTCATCCCATAACCATAAAGTTCAATAGATGGATGCTGTTTAATATAATTAACCAATTTTCTACATCTTAAGGAATCATTAAAATCAATGATAAGTGATCTAAAACAGTATCTTAATAGTACAGGCAATGATAATATGTTAATCAAAGGATCTGTTGGAGTTTCAATAGACTTTTCATTAATTTGTTGAATTAAGTGAACTTGTTCTTCTTCATTATAGTTAATAGACTTAATATTATTAATTGATTTGACAAATGGTTCAATTACATTATCTTTGATAAAATTAAACATTTCACTAGAATCGTTTATTTCATTATTGATATACGCTAAAGTTGGTGCTAGAGATTCCAATATCCTCTTATTTAATAGTTCCCTTTGCTCAAATCTCATTTCAAGATTGATAGGATGTGATTTCTTACTAAAGAATGAGAAATTAAATCCAACATTACCACTTTTGGTGTTCAATAAATTGCTATTTAGATCTAATCCGATTTCTTCTTTTAATGAATTTAAAACGCCAATTCTATTCTTATCCTGAGTCAAAAAATCGAGAACTTGATTAAAGGATTTTTGTTCCTCAAATGAAGTTATTCTACCTTTATCGCTTTTATGGGAATTTTCAAAATCTGAGAAGAATGATTTGTATGATTCACTTTTAATCAAATTTTCAACAAATGGACCAGAAGTGGAGTTGAGCTCGTTGTTCATCTCCCCAAGGGTCTTTCCAGTAAGTGTGTCCTTAGGAACCCTAGTACCGATCCCTCTAATGATCTGTTTGTACATTATCTAACGGTTTTCAGGCCAGTTTAACAATGATATACTATTATGTTAAAGGTTGAACTGAAAATTTTCATTTTTCCTCATCTTCACTATGAATATATATAGGAATAGCGCTATCATTTGTTGATATGTAAATAAAATAGATAGTATCGATAAATATTAGGCATTATGGAACTATAATAAGGATCCCTAAATAAAATTATCTAACACACACACACACACACTCTCTCTCTCTGTTCCTTACATTGTTTAAGAGTTTTTGGTTCTGTTAAAACAGTGAATTACAGTACTGCTCATAGTTATGAAAGGAAGATGCAAGTTCCAATAGTTGTGTGATCAAGAAATTAATCAGAAACATCAATTGAATTTTACAACTAAGTAAACATGAAGCAGGATGTAGTATATTTCCTTTTAACAGACGTACGAAGATGGAATAAGAATAATATTTTTTGAGGTTCCTTCAAGAGAAAGTTCTAAGCGTGAAGTTTAAAGTTGTATTAAAGAAAACCTAACACTATACTATGTACATAAATATATTTATATGGCATTGACCAAGAAAATCATCAATTTTCTGGTAACCCTAGTAACGACACAGCAATAGTAAGTAAGTGTCGCCTTTTGGAATTGAATTTCTATATTAGACAAAGCTTGAAGTAAACACAAATAAACTATTTTTCTTGTTTATGAATCTTTGGTAAGAGTCTAGCAGCATGATAGTTAAGAGTAGGTTTTGGAGGAGGTGGAACCTTGATACCTTTAGCCATACAGCTTTTAAGATCTTGTTCTAATGATTTACATGTTGTAGAACCTTCACCATTTGAAGCCCAGCAGTTTAACATTTGAGACATGACAACAAGACATGGGTTTGCTTGTTGCTTTGCAACTTGATTCTTCACACGAAGTCTTGGGAGTGGAGGGACGACAGCTCTAACTTTGGCACCCATTGGGTTTTTGCTTATTATTGATATACTAATATGATGAAGTAGGGTTTAAATCTCAGTATTAAAAAAGAGTAATTGAAAAGTTTTTTAAATACCCTACTAATGCGCCTCACGTGAGTTGAAAAATCTTACGTAAAATTTGTATAACTGTTAAAGTGAAGAATATTAACACTTAGAGTTCATTGGGCTGATAGTATTGTTTTTATTCATTTTTAAGTGGGGATATTAATCCCTAATTAATGCTTTGATGATGGTGTCCGTGTTGCTAAGATTCGACGCCCGAGCTCATTTTTTTTTTGGGAATTCGCTGTTGCAAATTTTTAATTTCGTTACTCTAAAATTGAAAGAAGCGTGTATTCAACAAGTATCTTAGGAAAAGGAAGAGAAGCAATACTTGAATATACGGACGTTGATCAAGTATCTATTCACAAATAACAAGGCTATATTTACTCGACCTATACATTTATGTCCACCCCTGTTCAGCAAAAGCGTTCATTAGAACTGTCAGATTCAAACTCGCCATTATCACAGAAGACACCAAAACTTGGTAATGGTGTTGGTAGTTTTCAACACGATGTAAATGTTAATGTTGCCACTCCAACGTTCTCATCTTCGAAGGTGTTTGAGCAAGGTTCTTCCCATGTTAAAAAATTCCCATCTTTGAGCAATAATCATGTAAGTGATCACTCCAATGGAACTGAGCCAATTCATCAATCTGGTGAAAACCTTTTAAAGAATGATGTTAGTGAATTTAATGTGGGTTATTCAAACAATAATGTTGTTGTTATTACAAGTACTATTGGTAACGAAAGTATTGGTGAAGAAATTAGAAGTGTTAATGATGTAGAAGAAAGGGAAAATGTTGAAAATGCTAATGAGGATGACGACGAAGAGGACGATGACGAAGGAGATGAAGATTCAGAAGAGGATGATGATGATGATAATGATTATGAGAGTCATTTGAAGGAAATAGTGTATGAAGAAGTTCCGTTTGAACAAGATATTGGAATTAACTTTGAATGTGGTGAACATCCTGTTTTAGACGAAATTAAATTCACTAAGAAGACAATTACTCAAGCTAGAAACTTCTTACGCTCAATGGGTCATCATAAATTCCTTGATGCGCTTGTGCATTCTGGTCCAACTCCTAATGATATTTTATTATTGGTTAAATTGTTAGGTTATACACCAAGAGTTAAAAGACTTAAGAATTCTAAAATGACACTTGAGTCCTCAATTTACTTTCTTCAAGAGGCCATTATTAAAGTGCAAAAGAAGAGAGCTAGATTAAATGATTTCAATTCCATTTCTCAATTATGTTCAGCGGTTGATGAGGCTAAGAATATTCTGGTTTTAACCGGTGCTGGTATATCCACATCCCTTGGTATTCCAGATTTTAGATCTTCTCAAGGTTTTTATGCTCAAATGGCAACTTTAGGTTTAGATGATCCGCAAGACGTGTTTAGCATGTCTCTGTTTAAAAGAGATCCCTCTGTCTTTTACTCAATTGCTCATATGATTTTGCCACCTGAGAATCGTTATACTCCGTTGCATGCTTTCATTAAATTATTGCAAGATAAGGGTAAACTTTTGAGAAATTACACTCAAAATATTGACAATTTAGAATCTACTGCTGGTATTCAATCTGAGAAACTGGTCCAATGCCATGGTTCTTTTGCTACAGCAAGTTGCGTTACTTGTAAGTACAAAGTTCCAGGTGAAACTTTGTTTCCTAATTTGAGAAGTCGTGAAATTGCGTATTGTCCATTTTGTGCTCCAGAGAGGAAGACCCTTGTACAGAAGCTTCAGAAGATGGAAGATGAAGGTATTTATAAACGTGGATTTGATCAAATTCAATCTTTTGGGGTTATGAAGCCGGATATCACTTTCTTTGGAGAAGATTTACCTGACAGGTTTCATGATACTATTGTCAAAGATGCAAGAGACTGTGACTTATTAATTTGTATTGGGACATCTTTGAAAGTCGCTCCTGTTAGTGACATCGTAAACAGAATATCTGAAAATACTCCTCAAATCCTTATTAATAGGGACCCTATTAATCATTCTGAGTTTGATATTGAATTACTCGGGTATTGTGACCAGGCTATTACTTGGTTATGTGGGAAAGAACTTAATTGGAAGATTCCTCATCCTGATTTTGATAACATTTTGAACTCTGAATTGGAGATGAAGGTTGTGGACAGCCATCTAGGTATTTATTCGATTACAGATGCTAATCAAAGAGAGCAAGAAGAGTTGATTAAGTCTGAAAATGTTGCCTCTTCTTCTGCTATTGTTACTGCTAAAGCTACTCCTAGTGTAACACCAACTCCAAATGATACACCTGTACCAGAGGACTTTGCAACTCCTATGGATGCTTCTCCATAGAGATATTATTTTGTCTGTTTTTTATACTATCTTTCTTTTGATTACACTCTTTGTTTTTTATTTAACGTGGTTGTTTTCTGTTATTTTTAATTGGTAAGTTTTTCTTAGTACTTCATAAATCTTTTAATGTATTTGGACTATGATTTTAATTTTTTTTATTGAAGTATTTTTATTGAAGGAATATTTATATTGTATTGATGAGCATGCAAAAAGTTTTTGGTGGCGGAGTAAATTTTCTTTTTGAAACAACTTTTGATTTGAAACATGTATGAAACAAAAACATGATAGTGATAATCATTTGTATATAGCTTTTGGCACAAAACATTTCTATAACGTCTTTGAAACAACTAGTGTATCAATCATGTCGAACAACACACCAGCTCAACGTGGAGCCTTAGTGTCTAATCCAGCCATTGGTAAGGAATTTCAACCAGCCCACAAACCTTCGAATTCAATAGACTTGGCACGTCAGTATTCACAAGACATGAATAATATCACAAGATCTTTAT